>CM038115.1:36781270-37339768 GCA_001642375.2 Mentha longifolia
TAAAGGCGCTTTTGATAAATTGGCACCCAAAGCAAATAAATATTACCCTTGTTGAGATGTTCACATATCTTATCTTATAATGAAACTATTTATCTTTTCATTTTTGTAAAGATCGTTTTGTTAGGAAGTCCACATAACAATTGTTCTTAACTCAGATCCCTATGATTAAATCTAAGCAAAGATTATGAAAAACTTTACTATAAAATCAATAAAACTTGATAGTGGAAAATGAAAACACAACTCAACCAAAATAAATATGCACCTCTCAAATGACTTGAAAGCCTTGGCTGGATAGGAAAAGCCGTAGAACACATGGGCTCTTAGATAGTTGGAATAGTTGTTGCAGATAGAAGCGACGAACTTAAAAGCAAACACCTTGAAATTTTCTCAGGAGCATCTAAACAGAGGTAATATAACCATAAAAAATCTTAAATAAAACCAGATGTGATATGTCAGCCAACACAAAATAAGTACATAAAATAATTGAAAGTACCTTCGAGCACACCAATAGCTTTCAATTGCTTGCCACCATTTAATTCTAGAACAAAGATAATACAAAAATAAGTTAAAGGCAAATGTACAATCAATGAGTCACGTAAAAGAAACAAAGGCTCAACACTAATTAACCTTGAGTAGAGAGAGCACATATTTCCTTGACATAATTGATACCACAATAGAAGAAATCTAAAGCTCTTCTAACTTTGAAATAATCAGGCTTTGCATGATAGGAAATAGATTAATATCCATAATTTTTTAGCTTGCTTTTCATATGGTTCGTCTTTAACCCCGTGCACAGAGACGGAGCCACATACCGGGCTCGACTAGGCAGTCGTCTGGGTAAAAAAAAAAAATTCAAATAATATATAGTGTTAATTTTTATTTTTCTTATTTTTTGCCCGCCCAATTATTGTATTTTAATCCCTTTATAATTGAGTTTTTTCTTATTTTTTTAATTTTTTTACCCCTCATATGAAATCTCGCCCGACCATATACGTATTCCTGGCTCCATCCCTACCCATGCACATGTGGTAACTGCATCGATAGGGTATTAGGGTACGCACAAGGAATAGATTAAGCAATCCATAATCAAGAAATAAGCAAATTCAGCCTCAACAATGAACACATAACATTTTAAAGAAGAATTGCACTTTTCTGTGTGCTTTTAAATGCATTCATGAATAAATAACAAGAAATATAACTTTGGTTGTAAAAGAACAAGTGCAAGAACTTTTACAAGTGCAAGAAGACTCACAATCACAACTTATTTAACTAAGACCTGCAAAGGAAGTATAGTTATATTATATTCGAAATAAGAATTAAGAATAAGAAACTACTCTACATAATTTCGTATATATGGATTGCAAGCATGGATACACATATTTTATATAATTGTATAAATGAAATAAAAAATGCAATTTTTATCAAGCCATATTAGAGGTGGATAGCACAAACTTCTAGAATGCATAAGATTCAAATATATGATTGCAGGCTTGGATACAAGGAAACATGAATATAAGTTACTGAAATAATGCATAAGCTCATGAAAAAGGGGTGGAAAACCTATTGTATTTTGCAAATGAGATGCACAAATATTTCTAATAATAATTAAATAATAGGGAAAAGAAATAAATACAATCAGGAAAAAAATTGATAAATGTATTAGCAGGTGGTTCTCGCATACTGAATACATAATAATCTCATTGTGTTCTAAAATAAACTGATTTGTTTCCAAGTCTAGGAAATGGACTAAACAAAAAATTACAAAATCACATGCAACTAAATTTATTTTGAGCATATGATAGGCAAATCTTTTTTCATGAAACTCTGTACTAATTTTTTCCCTTTCCTAACCATGACAACACACTTGAAAAATATATAGAACTTATTTTCTATATTCAGAGTAATGTGATATCAAGAGCATGTGCGTATCTGAACGTAGATGTTGCAAACCTGCAGTTGTTGGAACTGGATTTGAACCTCTTCTACTTGGAGATTGATGAAACACTTGTGCAGTCACATGAATGTACTATAATACATCCATCTCCCAAATACCCTTTAAGCTAAAATAAATTTACAAGAAGGGTTCCAACAAACCGCCTCTATGGGAGCACAAGTGGGCAAAGCATGAGGGCAGCAGCAGAATACAAAACCAAATTTGGAGAGGCATAATAGTTATTAGTTTCAAGAAAGCTACAGATTTAAAAGAAAAAGATCGGATTCAGATTGCAACTAATATTTCTTTAGGTCAGATCTAAACAACCTTTCAATTGAACTAAACAATTGCATTCCAACAATTGAGAATAAATCACAAATGGAAACACACTTTAGGGTTGAGCAGTGACAGGTGATTATAATATATAATCTTTGTTACTATCAAATGCAAGATCGTGTCCCCTCGCCCGACATCGGTAGTCTATACAAACTGAAGTCAATTCTAGATCAATTCAAGTCAACTTATGGAAAATAAGCTCACTACATCTGATGTTCAAATCTCTTGGAACCATCCAATTCTGAAAAAACACAACAAATATAATTTCAGACAAGTGCTCGATTGGAGCTTGGAAACAGAAAAATATGAAGAAAGCTCATGAATAAGTAACCTTTAGTTCTTAGCACATATCCGTTTTTTCATTGTCATTGACATAACAACATATTCTAAGGGTGTGTTTGGTAAAGAAGATGAACCAAGATGAACCAAGATGAGAGAGATCATCTTAGTTCATCTCACTGTTTGGTAACCAACTAAAATAAACTGGAGGGCCCGAGATGAATACAAGACCCGTTGATATTTCACTGTTCCGCCTTGTTTAGTCATCTCACGTTTTTGGTCGGATGAGGTGAACTCATTCAAACAGTAACACAATATTTTCTCTCTCTTACCATTTTACCCTTATGTATTTATACGATTTCAAATAATAATAATAATAATAATAATAATAATAATATAATAAAATAATAATAATAATAATAATATAATAAAATAATAATAATAATAAATAAATAAATAATAACAATAATAGTAATAATAATAATAAATCAATAATAATAATAATGTAATAAAATAATAATATTAATGTAATAAAATAATCATAATAATAAATAAATAATATCAATAATAGTAGTAATAATAATAATAATAATAATAAATATTAATAATTTAATAAAATAATAATAATAATAATAATAATAGTAATAGTAATAGTAACAATTATAATAATAGTAATAATAATAATAAATAATAATAATAATTTAATAATAATAATAGTAATAATTATAATAATAACAAGAATAATAATAATAATAAATATAATAATAATAATAATAAATAATAATAACAATAACAATAATAGTAATAATTATAATAATAACAAGAATAATAAAAATAATAACTTAACAATATAATAATAATAATAATAATAATAATAAATATATTAATAATAATAATAAATAATAACAATAATAGTAATAATTATAATAATAACAAGAATAATAAAAATAATAACTCAACAATATAATAATAATAATAATAATAATAATAATAATAATAATACATAGTAATAAATAATAAATAATAAATGGTACTATTTAATCTCAATGATAAAAAGTGAAATCAGTAGGGGTATTTAATAAGGGTAAAATAGTCAATTTAAATTTTAATCTAGAGTTTTGCAATTTGTACCAAACACAATATGATATCATCCGGGTCTGAATTTTTTACTACCAAATGGTGAGATGAATGATTCATCTTGACACTATTCATATGAGTCATCTTGAGATGAATCATCATTCTTCATCTTGAGATGATTACCAAACGCAGCCTAAGAGTGTAAGTGAAGTCACTAATTCAGCCAAATAACAAAAGATGAAATCAAATAGAAGCACAAAGGAGACTATCATGAGAAGAAGTAAGGTATCGACTAACCGAAGCGTAAATGGTTTATGGGTGTCCGAACAAACTTGATCGAGTGCAGGCCGACGCAATACCATTTGAGACCAAAAGTAAGTATCTTTTCAATAAAACAAAGTGTGTTGATATGCTAGGCTACTAATTGTGAGCAACTCATGGGCGACACATGCCACGTATTTATTTGTATAATTTTTTTTTCTATTTTCCTTTTTTTTTTCTCATTCTCTCTCCTATATACATGTCTGAGAATATTGTCCCTCAATTATTGTATGTACATCCCAGGCTCATGAACATGTTTTTTGTTAATTTTTTAATTAACGATAAATTATTTTAATTTACAGAAAATAATATCTAATTGGAAATTATAAAACCCTAACCATTGGGGATTATTGAACCCTATCTGAAAAATATTAAACATGGAGATTGCTACTCCAGTTGCGTGAATAATATTCAGTTCATTGGAAAATTGTTTTGGTAGTTTCTAGTTATAGTATCATTTATCTCCCTTTACAGTTATGTGATTTAGATGTACCCTTATATCGAAAAAGGGTTTTTCTAATGGTATAATTTAGAATCATCGTACAATTGGGGAGGAGGGAGTTTCATTAATAGGTGAAACGGAGAAGAAAGGTTGATGGTGGAGAGAGAAATAATAAAATGTAAAAGATGGGTCCCACTAAATAATTAAAGTTCTGTCCATGTCAGCATGTCGCCCAAGAGTCGCCTATACTGTATCACCTCGCATAACAATTCTGAACAAAGTAATGCCTTAAAAATCTAAATGATAGCTAGAGGGAAAATGTCAACGGCAATCTTAATCATACAATAACGTACCGAATCCCCTGAACGCGAAAAATAATCTATAACTATGCACATAATCTATAAATAGAAGGTGATATAAAAATGACTCAGAAATTAGGCTGCTCTCCAGTTATTTATTTTCTCTCAAGAAATTAATTTCAATTGGTTTAACTCTCCGTTCTTTTTTCTCACATCATGCATAATCAATTCTTCTTTTTTCTTTTTCTTTTTTTTATTGACAAATTTTATGATCACCCATGTCTCCTCATGAATTGACCAACAAACTATGTTGTTCTGTACATGAAACTACTAAATAACATATCATTTTGATCAAGTTAACCATCACCAATTTCGCGTCTCAAAATGCCGTGATCCCACAACCGAAACAAAAACAAAAATTGAAACACAATTAAACATACCTCTAAAGGCAAAATATTTTCTTGCATCAGAAGCAGAGCACCAGAGCACCAAACTCAGAGATGTGGAATCTGGAATCGTTTCTTTACTGCATAAACCCAAGGCAAAATTCATCTATCAACGATTTCCTGGAAAATTGGCAGAATCGGGAAAGGCTACATTCTGCCACCAAACTTAACATTTCACAATCGGAGCAGAAACAAAAATTAAAAGAAAACTAATCGTATCTCTAAAGACACAATCTTTACATTAGGAAACAAACCGGACACCGAAATCGGAATCACCGAATCAGGAATCATTTTCTTGCACCAGAAACCCAAAATCGAAACCAAATCAATATAAAGCCAATTTCTCTTCACAAACCCCACCATCAACTTAAACTGAAACCCAATCAATATAACAATTCAAAGCAAATTTTTTTGAATCAAACACAAAACAACAGAAGCAAATAAATAAACATAAATCTGACATGAACCAAGCAAAATGCTTCTCTTTTCTCCGTTTCTGTAAACTCAATTCAAGTGAAAATTAAAGTCTAAAAATTCTGTTGAAAAAATTGCCAAACATCCTTCAACCAAATCGCTAAATCCTGAATTGGGCTTCATGAACCCTTGAAGCCCCCAATAAAATAGAGAGAAGAGTAAACATAATTTTAATTGCAGCATAAAAATAAACAGAGCGTCTTACCCGAACCACTGGCTCCAGTCGAATCTTAGAATCATTTGAAAGATGCGAATCCTTTTCCGATTGATCTATGGCTAGGGTTTCACTATATTGGCTGACCGATGGTAGAATCAGGAATCGTCCTTGTAGCAGAAACACGAGGCAAAAATCACCAACCAATTTCTTGAAGAAGTGATGGAATTTTCAGCAGAAATCGAAGATGGACGCTGAACTCAGAGACGATTCCTGGAGAGGCAGCGGAGGAATTTGCGTGTGCGGCGGAGAAGCGCCTCGTAATTTGATGTCAGTCAAGATAACAATCGCCCAATTTAAAACACCCAAATGCTGATAAAATTACAAAAATGCCCAGAAACTAAGGAACTGTAGTTTCTACAGTTAATTTCAATGGGTTTGTCTCTAAAATTTGCCTCCTGCTACTGTTCCTAAGCACAGTAAAACATTCCTCATTTATTAAGATTGATAAATACTACCTCCATCTCATTTACTTAGTCTCATTTGCCGTTTTGATCCGTCTCACTTATTAGTCTCATTTCCTAAAATAGCAAAAAATACTTGGCTACAATTAACTCTCTCTCTCTCCTCAGAATCAATAATCCACATATCCCATTTTCCTTGGTTCTTGTGCCATTATCAAATGGGACTACTGATAGGATGTGGCCCAGAAGAAATAGAAGTGAAGCCCAATATCAAGCCCAATATCAAGCCCAATATCAAGCCCAAGAGAAATTAGGGTTAGGGTTATTTAAATCCTCTATAAATAGAGGAAAGAAACCTTGTAAAAATGGGGGGACAGAAAGTATTCGAATAAAATTCATACTCTTGCTCCGTGGACGTAGATCTCATTAAAGATCGAACCACGTAATTTTTTGGTGTTCTTTTACATTCACGCTTTTTAATTTCCCCAAGAAAATCAAGATCCAACAACTACCTTAGTGAGATGGAAGTAGTAAATAAATATGTACAACAAATCATTCTTTTTCATAATTATATATTCCAAGCTAGCTAGACTTTGCAAATTAAATGACGAGTCCATTCCATCTCCTTTTCTGTTTCCTCTTTCATTTGCTTCGCCAAATTAAGTTACTGTATCAAAAGCAACACCATTAATTTATGCCCAAAATTTAAAAGCATTCGCTCCTCACCTTCAAGCAATCTTTGGGTGATTGTCCCTATAACTCTATCTCTTCATGGGATGGCGAAGTGAATTGCTGCAAATGGGAAGGCGTAGTCTGCAACAACTCTACTGGCCATGTAAGTCAGCTCCATCTTCAATCTTTCTATTGCGAGGGGAAATTAAATCAATCTTTGTCGAATCTCAAACACCTCGCGTATCTCGATCTCAGCTATATTAACTTCTTTGGCGAAACCATCCCTTCTTTCATTGGCTCATTTTCAGACCTCGAGTACTTGAATTTATCTGGTTCACGATTAGAGGGCAAGATTCCCCCACACATTGGGAATCTCTCAAATCTACACACTCTAGATCTGTCATTAAATTACCTCGAATCGGAGAATCTAGAATGGTTGGGTGGGCTTTCTAAATTGGAGTATTTGGACATGGAATATGCCAACTTGAGCTGAGCAAATAATTGGGCTGAAGTGATCAATTCCCTCCCCTCTTTGCTTGAATTGCACTTGAGTTCTTGCAATATTCGTCACCTTCAGCTTCATGTGAATAATCTTAGTACTTCTCTTACACTCATCACTTTCTCTTATAATGGTTTTATTTATGATCGTTATTATAAGTCTTTCCCCATCCCACAATGGTTTTTTCAACTCAGGAGTCTTGTTTCTCTTGATCTTAGGCAGAACTCCTTCACTGGACAAATTCCAGCAGTTAGCAATGCCACTGAACTCCAGTTTCTTGATTTGTCTGAGAATGATTTAAATTCAACTATTCCTGATTGGGTTTACTCTTGTAAGGACTTGAGGGTTCTTGATTTAAGTTATAATTCTATCCAAGGTCAAATTTCTGAGGCCATAGGAAACTTACCATCTTTGGAACGTTTAAAGCTTAACAATAACAAACTTACAGGAAATCTTCCGGAGAGTTTGGGGCAACTCTCTAAGATGATTCTTTTTGAGGTCGATAATAACCAGTTGGAAGGAATTGTGAATGAAGCCCACTTTGTCAATCTCTCAAACTTGGACACTTTTTCTGCTTCTGGAAATCACCTGACTTTGAGTGTAGGCCCAAATTGGATTCCTCCCATAAAATTAGCTGGCTTGGACTGGGGTCTTGGAGCTAGGGTGCAGGCCCTCATCCTCTCCCATGGCTTCACACGAGGAGGAATATCCATCTTCTTGATATATCTTATGCTGGAATTTCGGGTACTATACCGAGCTGGTTTTTCAATATTGGGTTTTTGAATGTTTCTCACAACAATTTCCATGGTAAGATTCCTCCATATTTAAATTCGTATTATGCATACATGAGCCACAACAACTTCAGTGGTTCGTTGCCTCGAATAGGAGATCAGGCATGGATCTTGTATCTGTCCCATAACACATTTTATTGAGGGTTTATCTAACCTTCTGTGTGATTCCACGTACCAAGGCTACATATTGAATAATCTTGCTTTGGAGGGAAATTTATTGAGTGGAGAATTACCCGATTGCTGGGAGAAATGGCCAGACCTATAAAATCTGAATGTAGGCAATAACAGAATGCCCGGGCGTTTACTTATATCCTTTGGGTCTCTTCGGCGCCTCGAGTCTTTGAATATACACGGTAACAAATTCACAAGTCAAAAACCATTTTCAATATCTAACTGCACAAGCTTGACGAACATGGATTTGGGTTATAATAATCTTGATGGAAACGTACCAACATGGATAGGTACAAGCCTAGAGAAGTTGAAGATTCTCATTCTACCCTCAAACAAGTTTATTGGTGAGATTCCATGGGAGTTATGCCATCTACAGTTTCTTCAAATCTTGGATCTTTCTAGCAATGAAATTTCAGGCGTAATACCTAAGTGTCTACACAATCTCACTACAATGGCTACAAAGAGAGTACTGATACAAGTGCATAGTTTCGGTCCTTATGCGGAATTAATACCTTTTATGGAGAGGGCAACAGTTGCAACAAAAGGTCTTGAATTAGAGTACACCACCCTCCTCTCAATGGTTACCATTATCGATCTTTCGAGCAACAATTTGAGTGGTGAAATCCCAAAAGAGTTAACAGGGTTAGTGATATTGGGATCACTAAACTTGTCAAGAAATCAGTTGAGTGGTTCAATCCCTGAGAACATAGGAGAAATGAAGCAATTGGAATCTGTCGATTTTTCAAGAAATTCTTTGTTGGGGCAAATTCCGAATGGCTTCACTCGTATTTCCTCTTTGAGCTTTCTCGACCTGTCTTTCAATAACTTGAGTGGAAGAATACCCGAGAGTACTCAGCTGCAGACTATGGATGCTTCAAGGTATATGGGAAACGACCTCTGTGGGCCTCCATTAGCAAGGAATTGCAGCAGTGACGAGGGAGAGGAGGCACATGGGCATAACGAGGAAGAAACGGGGGAAGGCAAGAATAAAGGAGAGGTGGAGTGGATATATGTGCTGTTGAGTTTGGGATATGCAGTGGGATTTTCAGGTGTATGTAGTGTGTTGGTATTTAAAAAGTCATGAAGAGATGCTTATTTTGGATTTGCAGAGAAGATTTGTGATAAGCTTTATGTGTACTTCCATCTTTGGATTCAAAGGTTTTAGTTTCTTTTCTTTTTCTTTGGGTTTGAATCATATATGTATGAATGTATTGGGAATGTGCAAGTACTTAGTGTGTTATGTCTAATCTCCAAGGAGTTTGTTTGTGCTGTGTGAAATATCATCTATGATATGCCACAATCAAATGAATAAATTTCATGTTTCTCAAATTTTGTTATTTGATAATTTTGTAATAATGTGTATAATGCAAATAATGTAGAAATTGAATAAATACAAGATATAGTAGATTGGAAGTTGCAGAATTGGAAACGAATATAAGAAATTGAAGAAGTAATGGAAGAAACTAAAATTTGAAATGACAAGATAGGACAAACTTGTTTTCTTTTTCTTCTTTTTTATGTTCCTTTATTTTATTTTATTTTATTTTCTTCTCTTAACTCTATTTATAGCTGCAAAATCCATGATCGTGTTGTCTTGATGTGTTGAATTTGTCGAAAATGTTTTTGTGCTGCCGCCGTGTCAGCACGGGTAGCGTCTTCGGGTTCCTCCTCATTTCGATTTACACGAGAAAAGATGCATATTATTAGAGCCTCCCAAACACACCCCAAAAAGTGATTTTGGTCCATGGCTTCAAGATTTGGTGATTAAAGTATGGAGTATAGCTTTGTTTGTGATAGCATGGGATCATCAAAAGAGGCTCTAACTTTATAGGAAGTGAATTTGTCTAATATTCTTGAGCGCTAAGTTTTGGAGGATGAAAATTGAAATGTATATACTTTAATAGCAAGTATCGTGACTACTAGTGATGTGAGTGAGCCTCCAAAGAGGACCTTTCCTTTGAGAAGAAGAAAAAAAAATTGGAATTGTTTTGGCTTATTTCTTGTTGTTTTGTGTCATTAGAGATTTTCTATACACGAGATCCTAATATAATACAAATTTATACTTTGATTTTGGTTGTAATTGTTGAGATAATGATAATAATTTTATATTTCTAAAATTACTTTGGGCAACTAGCTTTGTAATTTTCATAGGTAAATGAATATTTAATTTTTACGTATATGTGACTCGGACTCTGGCTGTCAATGTCAACTTTCCGTTCTTGGAAATTTCTTGTCTCATAACGTAAACATTAAGCTAAATTTTAAGTTTAATTATAACTTGTATTTATCTTTTATTAAGATACATGGTTATTTTACATTTCGTCTCCTTACTTAACCTTATATATATCGAATCTGTTGTAAATATATTTAAGAGATATATTTTATATCTAAAAGATACACTCTATATATATATCTTATGGATAATCATCTCTAACCATAATACTAACCCTAGCTCCTTGTACCACTATAAATAGAGGTTTTTAGTCCTCATAATAATACATCGAGAAATCTCTTGCATATTCTCTATTTTCTCTAGAGAATTCTCTCTAGTTTACAATATGTTATAAGCACGACTGTTCTACTTTCAAACTTAGTGAGTGCTATTGGTAAGGATCTAGTTCTTTATTCAAGATTTCAATTTCATTTAGTGAAATCATTTATATGCTATAAAACTTCGTATATATCTATATATATACATAGTTTTGTAGAATTCATTCCTATGAATGCTTCGTATATATTCATATATATATATATATATATATATATACATAACATTATAAAATACTCGCAATGTGATTGTGAAATTGTTCCAATGCTTTAAAGTTTTGTATATATTTAATATATATACACCTAGCTTTTGGCATATAATATTCATATATACATACTCGTAATGTATCACGTATATGCTCTGTATATACAAATAGTTCATGTAGTATTCATGAAGTTAATTGTTAAATTCACATTCATGATGGTTTGGTTGACTTTGGTACATTATCTATTAACAATATGATGAAATCATTCATAATGGATCTTTTGTTAAACTAGATCTCGATTTTAGTTTATATGTTGTTAATCGTTTAATTTGCTTTCGAGACGAATGTTATAGATCCAAATTTGTATATCTTAATTCATATCAATGTTGCTTTATATTAACTTGCGATATTCATAGGATAATTGATAATATATAAATATAGTTTTGTGAAGTTGTTTAATGAATTGATGCTTCTTTCGATTTGATCGGTAAAGTGTTATTATGATATCAATTATTATGGAGCTTTTTACAGTACTTGTTATCAAATTTATTATGAATGTTAATTTATGCTTTTTGATTGATAATCTCATATTGCAATTCTCTATTTGATTTGCATATCTTATATCATGATGATATATAATTATAAGTGTTTCCTGAAGAAATATTTCAATCTTTAATAACCATGAAGATTATTATCGTATTTTATTATCAAATCGATTATTGTTATTCGATTTATGTTGTTGCTCCCGAAGTAGCACAACTAATTTTTCAAAAGAATATTTCATGCTCTTAAGGAGCAATTTATAAACATAAATTATTATGTTGTTACTTTGATTGTTGCTCTTGAAGTAGCACAATTGATATTCCTAAAGAATATCAAATACTCATGATGAGTAATTCATATTTTGGATAATATATGTTATATATCATCCTCAGTGCAAAATTGCATAAAAGATTATCCATCATTTTTCATAATGATTATGATTTGGGTTTGGGTCTCAAATTTTGATATATAATTATTCACATGACCCAAGTGAAATGATGGTTGTGAAATTTCCAACTATTTGTGCCCAGAAGGCATAAATATTGAATTTTCTTTATAATTGCTCGCACAAGAGCTAAAGATTGGAAATCCTTGAAATGATTTATTATGATCAACAAATGATCATATTTCTCCCTCAAGTTTGATTGACTTGCATTTCTAGTTGTAGTACAAAGCTTAAAATAAAGCTCCTTCTGAAATGTCATAATGCAAGTTCAATGTATTTATTCAAGTAGTGCCTAAAGTACATGATACATCGTTTATAATGATAATATGATTGAGGAGAGATCAAGAAAAATACTAATTCATACAATATGGTGTGTGAGATTGTTCACAGAAATGCAAATGGTATATTGCGATATTTGTTTAGCCGATAGTGCTACTACACACACCATTCTCAAAAATGAGAAATATTTTCTAAAGTTAACATTAGTTGTGGATAATGTTAACACTATATCATGTGCATCAAATATCATTGAAGGCTCCAGAAGAGCTTGTATCATTTTACTAAATGATACTAAATTAACTATAGAAAATGCCTTTTACTCTAGCAAGTTCAGAAGAAACTTACTAAGTTTTAAGGACATTTGTTTCAATGGATACCACATTGACACAACAACAGAAGGTAGCAATGAGTATCTTTGCTTAAATTTTCTTGTATTTTTGCCAGAAGCAAACAAAAGAAAAATTATAAACACTTCCTTCTGGAATGTATTTTTATACATTCATAACAACGATTGAGATAAATCTTGTCATGAACTCAAAGTTCGATGACACAAAAGCTTTAAGCTTTGTCATGATAGATTGAGAAATCCAAGAGCAACTATAATGTGCCGAATAATCAATAGCACATGTGGGCATATAAAAAACCAGAAGATTCTTTAACAAATGAATTTTCATGTGATGCTTGTGCGCAGGGCAAGTTAGTCATTAGACCTTATTATACAAAGGTCAATATTGAATCTCCATCTTTCTTGGAAAGTTTTCAAGGAGATATTTGTGGACCTATATACATCCACCATGTGGACCATTTCAATACTTCATAGTATTGATTGATATTTCTTTTAGATGGTCACATGTATGCTTGCTTTTCAGTAGAAATGCATCATTTGCTAGACTACTTGCTCAAATAATAAAATTAAGAACTCAATTTCTAGACAATTCAATCAAGAGAATTCGTCTTGATAGTGCTAGTGAGTTTGTGACTCAAACATTTAATAATTATTGTATAGCTACTGGAATTGAGATTGAATATTTTGTTGCTCATGTTCATACTTAAAATGGCTTAGCATAGTCATTTATTAAATGACTTCAACTTATTGCTAGACTATTGCTTATGAAGTCAAAACCCTCAACTTATGTTTGAGGTCAGGCCATATTGTATGCTGCAACATTAGTTCGTCATAGGCCAACAACTTACCATCAATACTGACCAATGCAAATAATTTCAGGTCGAGAACGTGATGTTTCTCACTTAAGAACTTTTGGTTGCGCAGTTCAAGTTTCAATCGTACGCCCACAAACATACCAAAATTGGTCCCCAACGAAGACTTGGGATATATGTTGGATTTGATTCACCTTCGATTATAAGGAATCTTGAACCTTTAACGGGCGATTTATTTACTGCATGATTTACAATTGTCATTTTGATTAAATGACATTCCATCATTAAGTAAAACACAAAATGTTAATTTGCCCGAAGTAAATTTAAAAGCTTGAATTGATGTGTTATATTTCATAATCCAAAATTATTTTAAGGCATTAGGGGGAGATATAGATGAAAAGAATGCCGTCAAATTTATGTTGGATTATATACAAGCACAATATATGATGAACTGACTGTCAATGGAGTGATAAAGCATATAATGTTTATATGTTGCACCATAAATAATTAAAGTCATGATGGACTTTGAAATACATATTCTCTCGACGCCAGAAGCGTGAGTAATATTTTGGTACTAAAATAAATATCTGCAGTATATAAATTCAATAAAGAAATTATATCACTCCATAAACATCCTAAAGAGGATCGTCCCGAAGACGAGAATCCCAATACAGTTACACATGCTCTATATAATCTTAATTTGGGATTACGGAATGGCCAAATTAATTATATTATGAGAAATAATATAGATCTGATTTCTATATGTATTGATAATGCCATGTATCTTGTAAGTACATGAGAAATATGTGATAGAAATATCAAGTTGTCGACAACACTTGTTGCCTTAATTCTAAATGATAATTTGGATTCAAAAGTTAAGTTGATATTAATGTGGCAGAAGCACATTGATAAAAGAAATTGAGGCAGAGCTTTACTCGCTAATAAGACTGAAAGTCTTATTTGTAGTTAATACACCATAAAATATTGTCCCAGTTGGACACAAAAGATCATTTCTAAGGAAGAGAAATGATTTTTAATACAGTGGTGTAAAATAAATCGAGAAGCTCAAGAGTTTTAATAGAGACTCTAAAGTAAATTTGATTCTCATATTATGGCATTGCGTTCTGATATTACATATTGTGTATATATCATTGGACGTGAATATCTATAGATATAAGTCCCTATTGGACTTAGACTTCCTTATAAGAAGGAAAACAAACTCATAACGTGTATTATCTTAAGTCAATTCTTCTAGAAGTAAGAATATGTGAATCATGATAAAATGCTTTGGCATGTTTATCAAAAGTCTTTGAATGATTATATATCATTCCTATATATGTTGATTAATTATACACATAAAGAGCTTGAGATTAACTCATGACTGGAGAAATAAAAGACTTTAGATGAATCTAATTAATTTGTCGGCATGCAAACCGAACATCTTTATACTAGTCTGTATACTTGAAGAAAATCCTTTAAGGATTTTCATATTTACTAGTATCCCAATAATTGTCTCATTATTTTGAGTTGATAAGATAACAAAGAAAGAAAGTATGAACCATAAGTTCATTACTTTTAGTACCGCAAGTACTACACTATCAGGCCTGAGACATTCAAGTTAATTTACTATAGCAAGATTAAAAATTTCTCCTAGAAGAAGATGAATTCTTTATTATCTTCAAGGTACGAGAAACCTTGATCTATGTTATGAGAAATAGAGATTGACATTGGTGCATACTTAGATGCAAAGTATTTTGCATCTTAATATTCTAAATCTCAAACTGGTTAATGATTTGAGAGTTTCTCCCACTGTCCTTTATAAGGACAATGTATTGATTGTGTTGCACTAACACGTTCTAGAAGAACGGTGAAATTTGATAATTTAGTGATAATTTTATAGAGTTATTCACTAAAATCCTCCAAAATCTACACAAGATCAATATAATCAATGATATTTGAATATGTTGCAAGATTGTTATTTTAAGGGGGAGTGGCAAGTTCTAAATGATCTTGAACATTTAGTCATGTGAGCCAAATGAATAATCCAGAAGATTAGACCCTGAGATCTAATGGTTGTAATCTTTTTCTCTTACTAAGTTTTTTCCCATTGGGTATTCTTTGATAAGGTTTTTAATTAGGCAACTAGTGCAACACATGAGTGAGTGTTTGTCATGTACTCTTTTCCTCTATTAGATTTTTTTCCACAAAATTTTTCTAGAGAGGTTTTTAATGAGGCATGGACATCACAACAATAATGTCCAAGGGAGAATATTATAAATGATGATATTGAGTGGACATTATTTTGTAACTTTGCATATCAAAAGTGGTAGGACATAGTACTATTTCTCCCAAATTTTGTGACAAAGCATGATCTTCAAGTGGAGTGGCAACATCAATATTCGACGGATTGCTGAAGTGACAATCTGACAGGCTTATTCACAAAGGCATTACCAACATCAACGTTCAGACAGTTGGTATACAAGATTGATATGCGCCGACTCAAGATCTACAATGATTAATTTCAGGGAGAGCAGTTGTACTTTTTTTTCCTTCGATCAGGTTTTTTCCTACTGGGTTTTCCTGGCAAGGTTTTAACGAGGCAGCATGTTTTTTTAGGGATGAGGGGGTATTGTAAATATATTTAAGAGATATATTTTATATCTAAAAGATATACTCTATATATATATCTTATGGATAATCATCTCTAACCATAATACTAACCCTAGCTCCTTGTACCACTATAAATAGAGGCTTTTAGTCCTCATAATAATATATCGAGAAATCTCCTGCAGTTTACTTTTCTCTCTGCATATTCTCTATTTTCTCTAGAGAATTCTCTCTAGTTTACAACAGAATCATTAATCAATAATAACGATAATAATATTGATTTGTATGAGTTTAGCTATGTTCTGTGAGTCCAAATTATCTTTTTTCTACTAATAATATTTTTTTTTCTACATGTGTATATATTCTAAATTCACTATTTAAACGAATTAAGTTTGTAAAAGAACTACGACTAAATATAATTTGCAGCGAATTTGAATTAATATTTTTATATTTTTCAAACTACATAACCTTTATGAACTACTAATAAACAATATTCAAAGGAATTTGAACTTCATGTACACCTTTTCTTTTAGTGGTAATGGTTAAAACTAGTCACTAAACTTAACAAAAATTAAATTCTAGCCATTAACTTAAAAACATATAAATACTAACAACTTTCAACGTATTGAGACAAAGTTGCCCTTTTTATTTAAATTTTGTTTTTTTTAATTAAGAAAACCATAACTCATCAGTTATATTTTCGTATATATCATATAAAAAATAAAATGAAAGAAACAAAAAACCTAGAAACTACCATCGCCCCTCCCCCCCTTCTTCCCTCATGCGGTCGCACTGTTGTTCCTTTTTTTTTTTTCAAAAATAGATATATATATATATATATATATAATCGACCCCTTAATGGGGGAAGGAACATAGTTTGTGGTGAGGATGAGCCAAAAGTGTTCATCCTCCAAAGTACAACTAAATCACCTACAACAAAAAGCCCACTCAAGGGGGCATATACACAAACGAGCTAATCAGATGAAGAATGGAGCTCGACAAAAAATATGTACTAAATCTAACTGTGCAATCTAAAGTTAGGATAGCCAAGCTGGTCCATCCTAACTAGAGACAAAAAAGGCATCGGGGCTGAGCTGGCATCATAGGTGGTCATCATCTGAATCCAATGACCGAGGCGCGCCATGTAGTCGGCCGGGCAATTGCCCTCCCGATGAATGTGAAAGATTCTGACATGTAAATCCCTGATCAGGAGACAGATCCGGGTAATGGTGATACGAGTGAGCCCGGATCCATGGAGATTAGAGGAGAGCATGGCAACGACGACAACGACATCGAGCTCAATCCACACATGCGAGGAATGCTGGGAGGCGATGAGGGGGCCGTGGTAGACAGCCTGGAGCTCAGCATCGAAGCTCGAGGCAGCCTGAAGAGGCAGGCAGAAGGCAGACAGGAGCGCAACACGGTGGTCACGGACCAAACCTCCACTGGCAGCTCTCATCTGCCCTCGGTCAAAAGAACTATCTGTGCTCAGCTTCACCCAGAGGGCCGGTGGCGGGCGCCAGAGGACTGGCATCGACCGAAGGGGCCGCCTCACAGGGGCAGAATGTGGCATGAAGTCGACCTGCGGAGAACAGTCGCTCCACTGCGAGAGGGTAAGCTTCTTGGCCAAAACCAAGAGTCGAAGATGTTGAATCACCTGTGAAACAATGTGAGAAGCAAGGAAAGGAATTCCACGGTGCTTGTGGCTATTCCTTTCTATCCAGATAAACTATAAAATAAGGCAGGGAACCAGAAAAGTGATATGCGGTCGTGTAGTGTGTGAAGTGTGTGATGTGCGGTTTCTCCAAAAGGAGAGTGCGTGTGATATGTCAGTGGTGAATGGTGGTGTAATGTGAAACCAGTGTGCAAAGTTCATCCAAACTTCCATCACAATATCCCCTAAGAGAAAGAGGTGGGAAAAAGACTCAATGTGAGGGGACTGAGGACAACAATGACACTTGGAAGTAATACGAGTACCTCGGGACTGGACAAAGGTGTCCACCGGGATACGATGGTGTAAGAGACGCCACAAGAAGAAAGAGATGTTTGGCGTGAGGCAATCATTCCAGAAAGCATGTAGAAGGGGTTGGCGAGGGGACCAAATTCCAAGCAGAAGATAATGAAAACTCACCGTGGGGGTCAAATTTCAACGCATGACGTCCCGCTCTCCCCACAAGACCGGTGTCCGGCTCAAGGAATGTATGAATGCTCCTCAGCGATATAAAAATCATGAATGTATGAATGCAATGCATGAATATGCCAAGAATGATGATGATAAAAATGAGATACGGGCACGTTAGCAAGATGCATATCATGACACAAATCAGACAAAGGGGCATCCCCAAACCAAACATCATGCCAAAAACTGACTCGCCCAGACCCCAAGATCCAACGAATATGTTGTTGGGCAAGAACACCCTCTCTACAGAGACGCCTCCAAGTAGCACGATGATAGGAATGAAGAGTCCCATGGCCAAGGAAATTAGGGTGACCGTACTTGGAGGAAAGGAACTGAGCCCAGTGAGAATCCTGGGCACGAAACCTCCACCACAGCTTGAATTAAAAGGCCGTGACCAAGTCGTGCAGACGACGAAGCCCCAACCCACCTTCTTCAACAGGGTGGCAGATATTTTTCCAAGCAATCCAGTGAGCCTTCCTGGAGGTCTCAGTCGAGTTCCAGAGAAAACGGGCCATGACCTGCTCAAGCATTCGAAGAGCTTTCTTAGTCGGTTTCATGACCTGGAGGTAGTGCAGGGGGATCGTGCTGAGCGTGCTCTTGACGAGAGCTAGTCTACCACCGAAATTGAGATGACGGTGAGACCAACTATAAACACGCGTGCTCATTCTCTGTCTGAGGTCAATGAAGAGGTCAGTCTTCATGTGGCCCCTGTAAAGGGGGATCCCCAAATAGAAGAAAGGAAGGAAGCTCTGCTGAAAACCCGTTAAGAGATGAATCTGTTCCCCCCACTCTTTCTCATGCTTAGGGGCAATGAAGATGTTATTCTTTCGGAGGTTAATGGATTGTCCCGAGGCAGCCTCGTAATGTTAGAGAAGAGACATGATGTACGCGAGGGTGTCGGGATGAGATTGGGTGAAGATGAGAACGTCATCGGCATAGGCCAGATGAGTAAGAGGGAGGCGAGTCCTGCTGGTGCTGAAGCGCAGGTGTCTCTGAGGGGTCATGAGGGAGTTGAGGGCTCTAGACAGGTAATCAGCAACAAGAACAAAGAGGGACGGGGAAAGAGGGTCCCCCTGGCGAAGACCTCGAGAAAAATGGAAGAAGCCGGCGGGCGAGCCATTGATCAGCACCGAGAACCAACAATGTTCGGTGCACCGCCTGATTATACTTATCCAGTGCTCAGAGAATCTCATGCGTCTGAGGACAAGGCAGAGGAAATGCCATTGCACTCTGTCATAGGCCTTCGTCATGTCAAACTTGATGGCAACATTGGGACTCGGATGAGAAAGGGACAGATCCCTTATCATCTCCTGAGCAAGCAAGACGTTGTCGCTGATGAGGCGACCCTTGACAAAGCCACTCTGATTAGGGGCAATGAGATGCGGCACAATGGGAGCGAGATGAGAAGTAAGGATCTTGGAGATGATTTTATTGGTGACATTGCAGAGGCTGATGGGGCGAAAATCAGTCCAAGAATTTGGGGCCTCACATTTGGGGAGGACGATGGTGGTGGTAGTGAAGCTCCTGGGCATTGGGCTGCCATCTAAGAAATCCCACACGGCGCTCTCCACATCATGCCTGACAGAATCCCAACAAGCCTGAAAGAAGAGGGATGTGAATCCATTAGGTCCGGACACATTGTCTTTAGAGATCCCGAACACAGCATCTTTGATCTCCAGAGGTGTGGGCCTCTGACAAAGCGCCTCATTCGCGTCAGGATTAGGGATGGAGTGGATGTGGCTGATATCTGGTTCCTCAAGATTTTGAAGGTCGGAGGTAAGAAGGTTGCGAAAAAAGGACACAGCAGAATCACGAATATGGGTATCAGAAGAGAGCATCTCATCACCCTCAAAAATCGAGTGAATCCTCATTTTACATCTCTTCTGCTTCACCCATCCCTGAAAAAACTTAGTGTTTCGTTCGCCTTCTGTGACCCATCGAAGAGTAGCCTTCTGTTTCCAGAAGTCCTCTTCTATGTTGGCGCGAAGAGTGTATTCAGCCGAAGCTTTCATGAATGCCACTCTATTTTCGGGGGATGGATCGTTGTCGAAAGCCTCTTGAAGAACGGAGAGAGCCTCTTTTCTTTTTCTTTTTTTCATCTCTCCCATCCCTATGCACCCATCCATACTTCCCACTTCTCTTCTCCATCTCTCTTTTTCCCTTTATTTTCTGCGGTCTTTCTCTGTTTTTTTTTTCTCTGTTTTTTTTTTGTTTTGCAATTTTTTGGGGGCTTCATATGAGAAGACGGGATTGAGCGAATTGAGCCCATATCTGCTTGATCGATACCCAGACAACTTGATCGATCCACCAACCGCTCGATCGAGCCCTAGTCATGTAAAGTTTGAATGTCAGTCTCAAACTAGGCTTTATGGGCTCGATCGAACCCACTGATGCTCAATCGAGAACATACGTTGAGTTGCAATTTATCCCGCTCGGGCTCGAATGAGCCAAAATGATACTCAATCGAGTTGTTACGGCTCGATCGCACCCGAAGTGACTCGATCGAGCGTACCATTTTGGATTTAAAGAGGATTAAATTGGAGAGGGCTCTCGAACGGAGGAGGAGTTCGCCAGAAAAAAATGAAGAAGAACGTAGGGTAAGAGTGAGGAGAGAGAAAGAGGCAGGCGCCAGTTGTAAACTGATGGAATTATGTGCCGGCCACGGAGCGCGATGGCGATGGTAGACATGACGGCGAAGTTGTTGGTAAGGAACATCTCGCCGGAAAAATGAAGGGAGGGGGCGAGCAGTTCTTCGGATAAAAATGAAGAAACCGTAAGAGAGAGGAGAGATAAAAAAGACTTGCTACAATGCTACAATTTGAGAGAGACGTGAGAGAGAAAAGAAATATAAGGGCAATTTTGTCTCGACACAATAAAAGTGGCTATTATTTATATGTTTTTAATTTGATAGCTAATTTTTAATTTTTACTAAGCTATATAGCTATTCTAAATTTTGATTCTTTCTTTTATTTATTCAAAATATTATGAGATCACATATTCCCACCTTTTCTTTTGATTAGAGGAAACCAAAAGTCCTAACCTAAATATAAATGATTCTCCACTATCCAAGAACCAAACCTTTTTCCTTTGAGCTTCCAAACCTCCTCATTTATGCCCTGCAGAGGTAGCTGCAGAGGTAGATAGAGAGAGAGAGATCATGAGCTCCATAGTGAAGAAGAAACAAGAACTCCAGAGTTGATCGATTTCATATTTCATTGGTCCATAGCTGGCATAATGAACAAAGATCTTTACAAAGATAAGGTACGATCACTCTCTCTCTTGCATCCTCAAACTCTCCAAACTTTGATTTTAATTCATGCATGATCTTTCATGGCTGCAGGTCGATGAAATCCCACACACATTTTCACTCTTCACCATTTCTTGAGATCACAAGCGTAAAGAGAAAAAACAAAACATCTACATCTGCTGGAATCTTGCTATACACCTTACATTTAAAAGTAAATGGAAAAAAAAATAGCATAATAAAAGTAAATCAAGATACAAGCCCCAGTTTGGGGATTCGATTGCATTAACCGATGTTAGACCTAAGTGCATTAGTGATTTGGATAGGCCTAGATCACCGTTCAATCTCGCCTTAGTCAAGCACTCTTCAGGTGATTCGTCTTAGAAGATACGAGCTTATCTTCGAAGCCGATTTCCTTTTAGTGTGGACTAACCCTAATTGGAGATAGGCTCTTCATTGTGTGCCTAACGAACTTGAACACGAACATTCGGATTTGGGATGCGTTAAATCCATGCGAAGGGGGGAACTCGAGAATCTTCACTTCTATGCTAAGAGTTAGTCCCTCTGTATGTACTTTAATCAAGTGTACTTTGATAAAATATTTTGAATCAAGTATTTTAGTCAATATATGTTTGCATTATGTAGATAGAAGAGAATTGTGGTGTTTGCTTAATCAAGAAAGGTTATAACATGCTTAAGTGTAGAGAAGTTATTGCCTCTGTTGACTTTTTAAATAATTTTAAAATTTTGTGATGATGGATTTTAAATTGAATTTTTTGAGATTAGTTTTTTTACATGATACTACAACACTCGTATTACCTTGTAAAAAATACTAAACTCCAAAAATTCGATTTTAAATCCATCATCACAAAATTTTAAAATTATTTAAAAAGTCAACAGGGTCAGTAAATCAAGGACGCATGGAGTAATATCATCCAAAATAAATATGATATATTTTATATGAGTATCACATTATGTTATCATCATGTACCATTTAAATATACGTATGAAAAGTAAACACAACCTAAATATACTTAATCATGTATTTAATGATAATAGAGAAAATATAACAATAATAAACAAGGTGACCTCCTTTCACCCGCGCTTTTTCGGAAGAAGAAATTCGACAGGCCATTTGGGATTGCGAAGGGTTGAAAAGCCTGAGGCCGGATGGTTTTAGCTTCGAATTTTATAAAATTAAAACTGCTGGGGAATCACCAAGGATGACATTCTCAGAATGATGACAGAATTTCACACCAATGGCAAGTTGGTCAGGGGCAGCAACTCCTCGTACATCGTCCTTATACCAAAAATAAAATGGTGCGTGTTATCTTACCGATTTCAGACCTATCTCTTTGATAGGAAGTATGTATAAGGTTGTGGCTAAGGTGCTGGCTAGGTGACTGAAATCGGTTATGGGAAATTTGATTGGTGAATCTCAGTCGGCCTTTTCCAAAGAGATAGAAATATTCTCGATGGGGTCGTAACGTTGAATGAAGTACTGGAGGATGCTAGGAAAAATAAGAGACGACGAATAATCTTTAAGGTGGACTTCGCCAAAGCTTTTGATTTTGTTGATTGGGAATATCTATTGGAGTTGTTGAAGCTTTTTAATTTCCCTGATCAATGGTGTAGATGGATGGAAACTTGTGTGTCTATTGCCTCAGCCAACGTTCTCGTTAATGGGAGTTTGTCGAGAGAGTTTGGTTTGGAGCGTGGTATTAGACAAGGCGACCCCCTTTCGCCTTTCTTATTTCTCTTGGCAGCAGAAGGTTTAAGTCTTTTGAATAAAAGAGCGATCAAGGAAGGTTTATTGAATCCAGGTGACGGTGGGGAAGGATAAGGTGGAAATCTCGCTCATACAATACGCAGACGACACGGTGTTCGTGACTGATGATAGCTTAGAAAGTGTGTCTACGATCAAATGTCTCTTGAAGAATTTCGAGCTCGTGTCCGGTCTTTCGGTCAATTTCGAGAATAGCTGTGTCTACGGGTTGAACTTGGAGAGTAGCAGGCTGAGGGAGCCTGCGAGTCTGCTAGGATGCAGGGAAGGGATTTTACCTTTTCCATATCTTGGAATTAAGGTGGGAGGGAGGATGGTGGGTGTGGAATGTTGGAAGGAAGTTGTTGATAAGGTCAGAGAGAGACTGAGAAGCTGGGATTTGAAGTCTCTCTCGATGGGTGGGAGAATCACACTTGTTTAATCAGTTCTTACAGCTATGCCGTTGTATAGCTTATCTTTCCTCCCTTTGCCGAAAACAGTTGCTAAGCTTCTTAGCTCCCTTCAATGTAATTTTCTGTGGGGTGGGGACGAGACAAGAAAGAAGGTGGCGTGGATGAAATGGCAAGATTTATGCAAACCAAAGGAAGAAGGAGGGCTGGGAATTAGGGATTGGGAGTCATTCAATAAAGCACTCCTTTGTAAATGGGTGTGGCATTTCCTTACGGAGAAGGATAGGCTCTGGACGAGAATCGTGAGATCGAGACACAGCGATCTCAGCCTGAGTATTAGGGGCGGAAGGGACGGTGGAGTTGCAAGGGGCTCAACGGGGTGGTGGAAGAAAGTTTTGTCTTGCGTGGAGGGGAGTGAAGGCCGGTGGTTCTGGAAGAAGTTAAAACAGAGGTTGGGCGACGGGAAGGTTTTTCGTTTTTTGGACTGGAAATTGGGTTGGAGAAAAGCCTCTGAAAGAGTTGTACCCGAGGCTCCTCTATCTTAGCGACTCGAAGGACGGAAGGGTAGAGGAAATGGGACATTGGGCTAAAGGTCATTGGAGATGGGATTTAAGATGGAGGAGACCAATTCTTGCTTGGGAACAACGGAGGGTGGAAGACATATACGAACTTCTCCAGAGCTTCACGTTGACGGAGGGAGTGGCTGATCGCTGGACGTGGGGGGATTCTGAATCCGGTATGCTAACCGTTAAAGCCGCTGGGAATAGACTGCCTACAAAAGATAATTTGCACAAGAGGTTCTCATTACATCCGACGAATCAGCTGTGTTGCTGCTGTGATCGATCGCCGGAAACAGCAAGACATATCTTCCTTGATTGCCTTGAAGTAAGTAAGCTTTGGAACAACTTGATGAAATGGACAAGTTACTCTTGGGTGCAGCCTTTTCGGATAGAGGACCACTTCTTGTGCTTTTCGAACCTCGACGGCGGTGGTAAATCGAGGAAAAGGTTGGGGGGCCTTTGGATCTGTGATGTTTGCGTGATATGGAGATGGCGAAACTTGGTGATTTTTCATCAAAAGGAATGGAATTTTAGGAAAATGGAAGAGGAAATAAAATTTAGGTTTTGAAGTTGGTGGGCAGTGCACGAAGAAGTAGAGGCTAATATCAGTTTTCTCGTTGGGCGAATAACAGTCTTGGTAGCTACTGGAGTAATCTGTAATTTTTCTTCTGAGGGTACTCCTAGTACCTCTCTTGTACTGTTATGTGAGTAATAAAACTTCTTCTTCTCTGTTCAAAAAAAACAATTTTGCTATGGTTTTCGTCGCGACGCGAGAAGTTTCCCCAAATTCTCGTAATGAAAATCTCACTCGAGTCGGTATTTTCACGAGTTGCATTTACCCCCTTTAGATCTACTGATTGAAGCGCGCGGCAGTTAATAACGAACGGAAATTTGAAAACTGCAGCTCAAGAACTGTTGAAACCCCACCTCCGATGACAAATCCTCTCTTCTTCTCCTCCTTCTCTCTCTCTCTCTATTCCTCCCCAGCTACGAATTCGTGAAATCACAGAACAAAAATGTCTACTCCCTCCAAAACCCCACCCAAATTCTACGGCTTCCACACTTTCGCTGAGCCCGGCTACCCCATCACCCTCTCCGGCGGCTTCCGCGACAACATTCGCCGGATTCTCCACGACTGCGCCGGAATCGAGGATTACTTCGTCGCCGGAATGCCCATTTGGCGTACTCTGCTTGTGTACGAGAGTAAAGGGATGGTTGTTCCTCTTTACACCATAGAGGAGAATGTGGAGCGCTCCGATCGCCCCTTATGCGACTACTGCTGCTGCGTTGGTTATTTTCGAATTCTGGGCTTTTCCTTTTCTTCGATTTCTTGAAGTCTGATTAGTTTTTTTTCTAAAAAATTGGGGGTTTCTTGATTGAAGGGTGGAGCCACCATTTTGTATCGAAGAGGAAGTACCACTTGATCATTCCGGCTAGCGACGAGTGGGACGGCCCGATCGACGAGGGCGTCTTCGAACTTCAGACCCACCTTCTTCACGGATTGATCCACTCCAATGGGTTTGGCCATTTGGTGTGCATCAATGGGGTTGAAGGGGGGTCCAATTTCATTTGCGGCAGAGAGATCATGGACCTTTGGGATCGCATCTGCTCTGCTCTCTGCGTGAGGTAATCGATTTTGCAGCTCGATTCGTTCTTTCGATTTTATTGAAATTTCGCATAATGGTGTTGATTTGTGTTGTGTTTTCATGTTAAGTTGATGATATAGGTGAATTATCATTGTTGGACTTGAAATGTATCTGGGATTTGATTGTATAGCTTTCGATTTTGATGAGCCGGGGTCCAGCACTGATGAATCAAACTCGGAGTTGCAGCTAAGAGGTCCAGTTACAAGATTGAGAGCCAAAGAGCTGCAAGGCTATTTCCAGTGCATTGTCCGGAAGAAACTGGAAGATGAAGATATTGGGAGTAAGTAGTTCAAGTTCAAGTTGGTGAACTTGACCAGTGCCCAGGATTGATGATTACGATGCGTCCAGTTCGTACATGTTCTTTTCGTTCGAAAATTGGGCTTCTATTTAGTTGCTTATATTTTATTTTTAATTGGGCTCAGACTTTGTATTACTTAATTTAATTATTTTAAGTTAAGTAGTAAGCCCAATAATTAGTATTTATTTAATTTAATTGTAGCTCAATTGTCACAACATGTTAGGTGACAAATTGGCTCAAGTAGGCCTAGTTCGAAAATCTGATAGCTTGGCCCATCATTATTTTTGAACCCTTGTAGTATTTAGGTCTTGGAAAAACACTATTTTGGCAGACAACTTTGAATCAGAAATCTTATTGATCGATTTGTCTCTACTCGTGCTTTGGTTCACGATTTCTCTTGTGTTCTTGGTAGAGTTCTTGAGTTGGCATCTTTAGAACTTGAAATCAAGTGTCTCGTTCGTGATATCCAGTCGTATTCGGGTTAGACAAGCCACGAAAATCGTTCCATAGGTGTGTTTCGGATTCAAGTAGATCCGGGGTTCGTTTTGGGTGAGTTCTTCAACTTGTTTTCCGTTTTTTCTATTCCATCCCCACGCTTCCATCTTCATCGTCTCCATCACCACCTTCTTCCAACACCAAACCAGCCCATACTTCATCCCAAAACCCGCGCCCAGTCCAGATTCCGTTCATAAAACCATCGTTTCTGAATTTTAACCTAAATTGACCCAAAAATCAGTCCCATGCCAAATATCAAACCCCTCGTGCGAATTGGCTGAATTTTGGATATGTTGTTTCTGACTTCAGTTTATAATTTTTTGTTAAAATTTTAGTTTAATCGGAGTTGATTTGCTATAGTTTCTAATCAGGTTTCAGTCTCGGATTTTTTTTAGGTTTTTTTTTAGTTGCTGTTTTATCATTATCTTGTGTTGTGTTTTGTTTTGTTTCTTGGATTGAATCAACCTTGTTCGTTGACGTGTGTTCGAGTCCTTGCTTCCTCGTATTCCTTGGTCGTATCAGATTTTCTTGAAATTTCGCATTATAGTGTTGGTTGATGGCCTTTTAGCTGAATTATTTGAGATGATGATTTATGTGAATGATTTGAGAATATCAGTAGATGACAAGTTCCTCGTTTTGTAGGCAAATCACGGTGGAAGATTTGTCGAAGAAACGTAAGATGGAGCTGAGGTTGCTTCATGGAGTCGCCTATGGTCAGTCGTGGTTTGGCAAGTGGGGATATAAGTTCTGCCATGGGAGTTTCGGAGTGAAGGAGCATAACTACGAGACAGCAATAGATCTTCTCGGCTCCTTGGGGCTCGATCGAGTGTATCAAGATTTCAGCCTCGTGAAAGAATGGTTCGATGTCAGGGAGATGATCGAGTACTACAGAGCTGTGAGTGGCTTGAACTTAGCCACAGTTCGAGACTTGCTCAGATACATGTTCACTATAAAGTCGACCACTCCGACTGCAAGGTATTCGAGAACAATTGCATCGTGGCCGAAAGAAAAGGTGACCGTTTCAACTCATATCAGAAGATGCTCTTCGAAGATCCCTTCGAAACTTGCTGCTGCTCTGAGGACCCTCCCTTTCAGAAAAGAAAAGCCCACCCACAAAGTGCAGAAAATTCTCCAACCTTGCAGCTAAGATGGATAGATCAAAAACAATCCCAAACACCTCACACATCTCACATATCTCGATCTCAGCGGTAATTCCTTCCTCGGCGAAACCATCCCTTCTTTCATCGGCTCATTTTCAGACCTTCAGTACTTAATTAATTGGTGTCTAAATCATGAAAACTTGAAATAAAGCAAGAGAAGTATTCTTGAGTGGATAATACGGAACAAGTAAAAGAAAATAAATGAGATGGACAATTAATCTCCAGTAACTAGCTAATCCGAGATCATATAAATATAAATAGATGAAAAGACATGAAGGTGGGTAGGGTAGCAGCAACCTAGATCTCCTCCTCAAGGGCACTGCAAACATGAACAATTAACATAAACTTAAACTTAGAGTGAAATAGAGACATTTATTTATGTGTATAAATATATTAAAATAAAAATTGATGATTACTACCGTTGGTTGGGGTAAACAAACATGTAGAGAGGGATGAAACGCTTCAACTTTTCCTCTACCACAAATCTACACGAAGCAAGCGGGGGGTTCTCGGCCACCCGACTCACTATATCCATGATCACCCAACCATGCTTCGAACCTCGACTGATAGCTCCTTGTACAATGCACACATGATTCTCACCGTCCAGAGCGGTTGCCGTAGAAGATCGACGTTTCACCGGATCATCATCTTTGTCAAATGATGATTGTGGAAACGAAACGTTGTCGAATATTCCATCTCCCTCGCAATGCGAAAATGATATTTATACGGAATGCTAGTATGCACCTTCTTGTGTTCATTGTAAAGTTGCCAGCCTTTAGAGGGAGAGTTGAGATCAAGGGTGAGCTTCACATCACAACTACTAAGTTGCACTAGGAATACTGGCACTACACCCCCATTGATCAAAGCATACCTTTTTCTGAAAGAACACTGCTTACATTCTTTTGTAATGCTCCGCCGTCAACCGATGAGCTTCCGCTCTCCTCCATCTTGATCTTGCCCCCAAAACTGATTGATAAATAATACGAGAAATCCAACAAAATTAGGGCTAACCAATTAATAATACGATTCACATATTTATATCAAACATTTTTTTTTTATCTTTTTTTATTTATACTCCGTACTAGTTTTTGTAATTGTAGATTTGTAGTACTGAGGATTGACGGTTACTGCTTTATTCATGGAATTTGTTCCACTTTTCTAAATCCTATATCTTCACCGTGATTTCATCGATATTTCTTTTCTAATTGAGTGTCTTTACTTCTTTGTAGCCCAAACTCTGACATTAAACATTCATTCGTATGATTGAATGGCAGATCAATGTTGGAATACAATCTTTACATTCACGCCAAATATTTAATGAATCGAATTTTAAATTTAATATAATTTATAAATTAATGACGTGAATAATAATATTTAAGGTTCTAATCATATATATATATATATATTTAAAGTATTAGAATCAAATTAAATGGATAAAACAAAAATACTAATATTAACGTGAACTAAACGAGAATGTTGCTCGCAAATGGTGCTCACATAAGTTATGTAGTACTAATATTTCTCCATAAACAGAGAGAATAGTGCTATGCACTTTTAAGTCATAGTCTTTGCCTCTTATATTGGGATAGAAAGTACTAAATGACACAAAGACAAATTAATTCCAAGAAATTTCAAGTCAGGTTGACTTCTCTTTAAATAAATGTGCCTAGGTTCTATATTTCTTAGAAATTTATTTTGGATTTTAATTTATTAATTACGTGAAATTGTACGCATAAGTTTCTTTAATCTGTACCAATATATAAGACAAAAACTTGTGTCAGCCGGAGGCACCGTGCGGCCGGGCCCAAAGTGTCAATCTTTATACAGAAAAGTGTCAATCTATATGAATAAAAGTGTCAATCTTTAACATAATTATTTTACGAATAAAATGACAATTTTTAAAAGTGTCAATCTTTATACAGAAAAGTGTCAATCTATATGAATAAAAGTGTCATTGTTTTAGCCCGGCCGCACGGTGCCTCCGGCTGACCCAAGTGTGTCCCATATATAAAAGAGCATTGTTTTACAAAATATACACCGTCCATAATATCCTTCTAATATATTTCAAATTAAGGTAGTAATGTAATATAATATAATATTATAAGTTTAGTTAATATATAATTTAAGTTTAGTTTACCTAATACGGAGTATTAAAATATGGTAACTCTGAATTTATTCTCGCAGATTCCGTCCGATTCTTATTGATGAGAAACTGATTGTGTTTTAATTGCCTTCGTTTGAATTTTTCAATTTCTTCTTCTGCACACATCTCTATCTCCAGGAAATATATCAGCCATAAATAAGTTTTTAAATATCATGTGTATTAATCTTCCTATTTTGATGGAGATGAAAGTTTGTGCAACATATAAATAGAGCTTTGGAATTAATATATACGCTAGCTTGCTTCAGTACTAAAAATTTTGAAATTTGAAATTTTGGTTATGATTTTGTGATACTCCGACTATATAATGAAATCGATAGGGGTGAAAACGGATCGAATACGGGCGGATAGTGTTTATCCCGTATCATAACCCATATTTTTTTCTCGAATTCAAAGTCAGATACGGGAAAGCCGAATTCGGATACGAATTCGGAATATTCGGGATACGAACACGGGAAAGATATGGAATGAATCCTGGACGGATCCGAATAAATATAACCGGATTATATATTTCATACAAAAATCGTCGAGAGATAATACACTTTTTTACCCACTTTGACTTTGTAAAATCAATTTTAAGTTTGAAATATAATTTGCAGAAAAAAATACCCATCTTTTGGTTCGGTGGACAAAAATGTCCCTCTACTTTTTGGATATTTCTTAATTATGCGGTCTTCTCTTTCGCTGAATTTTCTCTCCTCTCTTCCTTTCTCTCACCCCCTCTCTCACTGTCTTCGAGATCGTCCCCCTCCTCCCTGGTGCTAGTAGTCGTACATCTGATGGAACAACGACATGATTGATCAATCTAGCTTCTCCGATTGAAGAAATTAAGGTCTGATTTAGATGCTTCATCAGCTCCGCCACGATCAGGAAGAAATCAAAATCTGAAGCAGTGTCAATTTGGATGACGTGGATGGTGTTAGGGTTAGGGATCTCGGCTCAATTTAATCTTCCTTGGCCCGATTTTTCCAGTATTCAACCGCAATCTCCTGTTGTGCAACGGTAGTGTAGGCAATCGATGCGAGCCGAGTATCCAAGTTCTGCTGGAAAAGCTTCTCCTTAAAGATCGCGGCGGCAATAATCCTCCGTCGTGCTCGTCATCGGAAGTCGATGAACTGCATTAGAGCGCTTCAGAACTTGCCCTTTCACTTCCTCAAGTTCACTTATGTTCTTTTGTTTGATTGGATATTTTTTTATGGTGCTAGAGTTGTGCTCATGTTTGGTGGTCAGATGCCTGTTATTAAGGTAATTCAATTTTCTTAAATCCAATTGATACACACTGATCTCCCACCCTAATGTGTGCAATCTCTTAGATTATTATATCAACTATGTTTCACGAAGTATATCATTGATAGATCCTTTATTTTCTGGATATGTTTTGTCCGTGTGTTCTTGTTATAACTCAAGAGTTTACTGCATGAGTGATTGGAATTAAATGAGGGGCATCATTTTTTGTGATTCTGGTGATTGTATGTCTTTTATGTGGTTGAAGTTTCCAAGTGTAGGGGGTGTATTCAATTGGGATTTAGTTGGATTTTTTTGGACTTTAAAAAGTATGTGGATTTAAAAAATCTATAGACTCTATACAGAGTTTGACTGACTTTTTTTATGGAATTAATAGATTCCATGCAGAGTTTGACTTGATTTTTTTATGGATTTATATGGATTTTCATGGACTTGACAAGATTGTGTAATATTATTTTTTTTATTGATTTACATGGTATTTACATAGACTCTAGCGCTAGACTATTGATGCAAGTGTATGAAACACATTCGTATATAAAATAAATTTATTCAAATTGCTTAGATAAAATACCAAAAATACATTAGTTCTAAAAAATTTGTATATTATTATTCATCATTATTATTCTCATCTTTATTTCCATCACCGTTATATTTCGGCCTCATGACGTCGTTGTAGGAGGAGAGACCGAGCTTGAGAATTTGGGCATAGTGTTGTTTTAGCTCCGCCATATATAATTGAACATAAGGGGAGGGGATCATCTGTTGTGCTCATAAACAGTAGAGGGTGTTGTGCCCATTTCAAGCACAAAGTGATGCTATTTTCATTTATTTATTTATTTAAGAAGTAATTAATCAATATTTTATATTTTACATGTATTTATTGGGTTTTAAATTATTTATTTTTGTCAATAGACTTTTATAGGTAATCATTTGTTTTATACTTTTAAGTTTAATTATTCATCATTAGGTTTATATACTTTTAAACTTGACCCAAATATTTACTTACGATTAATAATTTTATAATTGTAAATTTCAGCATAATTAAATATATATAAAAAATGGGAAAAAAATGCTCAAAATGCACAAATTTGTGCTTGAAATGGGCACTGCATCTTGTGTTGTGTTTATGTGCACAAGAGGTTATCCTTGCCCGAGCATAGGTTGAGAATCTTGAATGGAGGAGAATGTAGTAGATATGGTGGGAATTGTTGTAGTAGATGGAGTGAAATGGATTGAAGAACAAATGTTTAATTTTTTTTCTTCCGGGGGTTTAATTGTTTTGGTCTCATGAATTTTAAAAATCTCTTGTTTTGAGAAGAGATTTTGGAGAGTGAGATTTGTATATATTTTTTAAAGAGAATCAATTAAAATCCATGGAGTATTAAAGTCCATAGATTGTTGAATACCTAAATATTTTTTAAGACTTTTTAAAATCTATATTGAATACCTCAAGATTTTTAATGACTTTTAAAAATCTATATTGAATATCTCAGGATTTTTAATGACTTTTGAAAATCCAAATTGAATAAACCCAGATTTTGAAAGTCCAAAAAATCCTACACAATCTAAAACCAATAGTGAAGATAATATGGCCTTCAGTCCTGTTGCAAGGCGTTCTCATGAAATACAATCAGTGATATATAGGAAGACTTAGCTGAATTTTTCCTTTCTATATTTTTTCTTTTGGGCATAGACTGCGAACACTAGAGCCTCTTCTAGTTGATGTTATATTGGATTTAGCTAATTGTATGAAAATTAAATCAAAGCAAATAAGTATGTTATCTTCTCCTCACTAATTAATAGGTTGCTTTTAAAGTAGGATTTTTATGCGGGTTGAATCTTTCAATGATTTATGTTGACATCAAGAAATTGGAACAGAGAGAATGAATTTGACGATTTGAAATTGTTCTATGTAGGTTGGTAGAATGGCAGGGCAATTTACCAAGCCAAGATCTAATTCATTCGAGGAGAAAAATGGTATCAAGCTGCCAAGCTACCGTGGGGACAATGTTAATGGAGATGTGTTGGTCCCGAAAGTGACTTACACACGTAAAGTGGGTGAATACGTGTGTAGAGAAGTGTTTAACTTCTCTTTCGTTTTCCATCCTTTTTCAAGTAGACGCTCTGAATGTTGTTGAGACGTTCAAAGCTTTTTGCTTGAGTGAGTATTGTGCGGAATGATATGAGACTTTAAGTTTTTTGCTAGTTAAAACCGTTTTGTTTTTTTAGAGCGTAGTGTGCGGAGATGATAAAATGAAAGCTTATAAATGAATTAAATACTGAAAGTAAAGCACACCGAAAGCTTTATAGTTGTTCAGAGCAACTCTCTTACGTCCACTCTTGTCCTCGACGGGACAAATACCTTTACTTGGTATTCCTTGTTTTATACTTCCAAGGGGAAGTGATTTAGAGCTAGTGACAAACAAACTCTAAATCCTCAGAGATTCCGGGCTCTCGAGATGCCTACAACAACTTCAACTTTCTATGAAATTAACGACCTTCCACTTAAGGATGCAACCTTAAGCTTCACTATCAAGATTTCGGCTAAACCGAAACTATAACCTTACAACTCAATCTAAATATAATAGACTTGGTTTTGGGGTTATGTTTTCATTTAAAATGAGAATCCTTTACAGTGAGAATCATGAGTAAAGAATAAGGATTCTCGTAACTAGGTTTTGGATAAAAGCGATTGAACCTAGATGTAGAAAGTTGTTGCTAATCTTAAGAAACTGGATGTTCTTAAGGACACACTAAGGATTGATGGCTTGAAGAACTATATAGGATTGATCGCTTGAATGCTCGAGTTGTTGCTTGTGAGATGATAGCAACTCCTTCTATTTATAGAGGAAGGAACCCTACTTCCCGTTAGAGAGAAGAGGCGCGTGTTCCTAACTCGTCCAAAAAAGTCTCGATATGTCAAGTGAGTGTCACATCATCTTGATGAAGAAAACACTAGTATCATAGTGGTTGAGAATAAGCATGGGCTTTCTGCCCCTCATCTTGACTTTTCTGCTTACCCTTTCTGTTGTGCAATCTTGTGATGACATGTGGACTCTGCAAGCAATTAATGATATGTGCAGTTATGCTTCTTCAACAAGTTTGAGCTTCCAATCTTGAAGTCGAGGGGTCAACTTATCAAGCTGATTGCAACAACACTTTGAGAGCTGCTTTAGTAGATACGCGTTGAGAGATAAAGCGTTCTTCTTCTGCTAAAAAGATAGCATGCTCTCCGCATTCGTGAAAGCATTTCCACTGTACAAAGACTTTGGCTTGATGAATTTAATGCTGAAGCTTTCCATCCTTTAACTGCTTCTGTTGAACACGCTTTTAAATAAATCAAGGCTTCCCAACAGACAAGCTTTCCTAATACATTAAAGAGTACAAAGCGTGATTTTAGCTTCCATCAAAAATAATAAGAGGGCAACTTTCAAAGACGGGTTTTGGGATCCAATCAAAATTAATTAGATTAAGAACTATGAGCTCAAAGTTCCCCCTTAACCCAATATCCCAACAAGATGCTTTCAATGAGAAATCATGAATTCCAGATCCTGAGAGAATTATAAAAGCTCATACCCAATTTGTGGCTACACTAAAAGAAAAAAATTCGATAAACAGTACTAAAAGAACATAAACGTAATGCGTAATGCAGTTACAATTTTTCATTATTCGTTTACCACTTACCACTTACCTGTAAACAGTACTAAAAGAACAAAAACGTATTGCGTAATGCAGTTACAATTTCACATTATTAGTTTACAAATTACCGGTAAACAGTACTAAAAGAACATAAACGTACTGTGTAATTTCACATTTCGAAAGATTAAAAAAAATAATTGAAAAATACGAAAATTTGCTGAAATTATAAATAAATAAACAAACAAACAAACATGAGTCGGGCCGGGCCGGGCTGAGTTGGGACGGGCCGGGCTGAGATCGGGCCGGGCTGCTACTTTACCGGCCTAGGAGAGACGGGAGGGGGAGAGAGTGGCCATGTGCTCAAAAGTAAGGGTATTTTATGTCTAAATGGGTATTTTATTGTCTAAATGGGTATTTTATTTTTTGCCTCATTAAAAATATACATAGGATGAAATTTAGCAAGATTTTGAAGGATATGGGAGCCGAGAATTATGGTAGGATTTAATACACGTTATGATACAATTCCTAAAGAGCCCCTAACGGTTAGATGTAATTATGAGTTTTAATTATAATTAAAAATTCTAGATTAGATCCGCACCATACGATTTGCAAAAATCAAGGGTATGGATGGATTCCTAGTTCTCACATAATCACTATCTCTCATGTGAACCTCCCCCTATATATATATATATATATAAGCACAATTATGTACCATAAATATAATTTTGCGAATCATTCCCTATATATATATATATATATATACTAACTCCAACTCATTTAAGTAGTCTCAAATTGAATTGGCACAGAAACCAAGGAAGAAAGGAATATGTGGCTATAATTAATCCTGATGAGAGAGAGTTAATTGTAGCCAAATATTCTTTGTCATTTTAGGAAACGGGATTAATAAATAGGACGGACCGAAATGGCAAATAGGACTACTTAAATGAGATAGAGGTAGTATATATATAGAGCAGGGATCATGTAGGAATGAATCCCCACATGAAAAATAGGAATAAATCTTGTCTATCCAATTATCTAAATCTATGGTTGTGAATGGATATACCAAATATGTAGAAAGAAAGATATAACCGTGTAAATTAAATAGTTTGTTGGGAACCCTTTGCAGTTTGATTTTGATGATGTTTATCGAAACTACACTTACCTTTATTTTACTCTTTTAGAGTTTAGGTTAGTTGGAACAACTTGTCCTGTCTCATACAGGTCAGCTATACTATCTGTCGGTAACAGATTGATCACCCTTGTAAAGGTAAGATCGTGGTAGACGATATGTCCTATAGAGATCGACCTGACCTGTTGTTCCGTTAGTCAACCTGTCAAAGGAGTCCAGCTGCCCTGCCTTGAAGACTTCAAGATCGCTGGAGCTCTACAGTCCGAAGGTCAAGTAGATTCACCTTCATGAATCCAGACAACCTGTTCTCTGGCACCTGTTGCCAGCTAGGACGAAATCTCCCAACGGCTAGAAGTGAGTCAGTTGTATGGCCTCTCTGCCATCACTGACTTTTTCCAACGGCTAGAATTCAAATTCAAAGCCTATAAATACTTCAAGCCTCATTCCAGAATTCTCATGGGAAATTAAAAATCAAAGCCAAAACTCTGCAGAAATCTCTATCGATCAAAGCTCAACTTAGCACTCGAAACAAGACGATTTCCCAAGTGTTAAGTTCTTAAGATTTCTGATTCTGGAATCCTATGTTCTTGAGCATTCACTGCTGCTTAAGTACATCACTTAAAGTCTGAAAGTGTTAGAAAGTCTTTTAGATCTCTCGGTAGTTAGGTTTGGATTAGCTTAGCAATTTAGAGGTCTAATTTGTTAAAGGTTTGTAATCTCTGATTTAAGAGAAGTTTGTAAGGGTCACGACCCAAAATTCGTGTTTGGTTTTCGTCAAGATTAGACGGAGACTGAAGCTGATTCTCAGTCATTATAAACAAGAGAGGAGTAAGGGATTTCAGCTACGACGGTAGCTGACGTGGACGTAGGGGGATTTCCCGAACCACGATAAAAATTGACTGTCTCGCTCTCTCTCTCTACTTTACTTTCAGTCGATCTTACTTCTTACTTACTAACCTGCATACATAGCATTCAAACTCTTCATATAAACTTGAGATCTGTTCTTGAAAGAAAATATTTTCTAAGAGTACCAACAGATCCACCAACTTCCGCACTGCACTTACGACCTGTAAGCTCAACAGTGAATCTGTTATTGCTTAACAGATAGTAATCATCTGATACTAGTTGACCCGACAAGTCAATCTGGTCATAAATTTTATTTTAAAGTCAAACTGTTGGCAATTGGTGTATTTCCCCATCCCCCCCCCCCCCAAATACACAAAATTACTCTTTTTGGGACCAACATAATTAAAGGTAATTTTGTCTAATTCTATCATTCTTAATAACCACGTTGCTACAATTAAGGGATGTAATATTTAACAAGCATTAATTGAACGGTTTTACTTTCTTCTCAATTCTCGATTCATTGCGCTCTCTCTCTCTCATTTATCTACTATTATTTTTTTTACCATTATATACCATATAATCTAATGCACAATCTCTTTTTTCAGTAAGCATGATTATTCAAATTGTAATTTTGTATTTTATAATATAAGGGCGAAGTTATTGAAGTTTAAGCATATAAATGTACAATCATAAGGATGAACTTAGATGATAAGTCACTGTGAAACTTAACCATGAGAATCTACAGGCATAATTAGATAAAACTGGGATCCTCTGTATCAAAATTGTATTCTATCCGTGTGTCTATTTTCTATTAGTTTTATTTATTTTTCTTTAATAATTTTAATTTATAATGATTTAGTTTAATTTAAAATTATTTTCTAGGGTTCACTCATCCAATTAGGGTTTATAATTATTTAAATATTAAGCATACAAATTTATAATGTTAAGCATGAATTTATCTAATTTTAATCATACAAATTCACAATGTTAAGCATGGTTTTATCTAGTATTAAGCATACAAATATGTAATATTAAGCATGATTTAAGCATACAAATCCATAATACTAGCATGATTTTATATAGTTTTAAGCAATATGAATCCGTCTCAATCAATATTGAGGCTCTGTGCTAACTGTGAATTAGGCCCTTAAATTTTGCCAAAATATTACTTAAAGAGAATAATTATACTACGATCTATGAAGCCAAATACGCCTAGGAGGGTAGGCGTATTGGAAAAAAACGTATTTAATACTAATACGAAAATAATACGCTTAAAATATGTATTTAAAACGTATTTTTTATTTAATTAATTTTCATTTATTTTTTATTAAAAAAAACGTATTAAATACGTATTTACACAAACAAGAAAATATAATGGGCTTTCTGTTGGCAATTTTAAATGCTTTTGGGCTCATTAATTGTTGTTCAATGCTCATTAATTGTTGCTTATTAATTGCTTACAAGTTACGAGTAGAATTGAGAAATTTAGAGATTTAGAATGCATTCAATAGCAGTAGCCAGCAGCATTAGTCAAAATGGATATACTATGACACCGAATCCAAATTTTGATAGTCGTAACCACTAATAATATTATTACTAATAATATATAAAAATATTATTAAAAAATATAAACATATTTTTAACTTATTCGTATTTTGATTTTTGGAAAATTAACGTATTTGCATATCGTATCGTATTCGTATTTGTATTTGTATTCGTATTTGTGCTTCCTAGACTACGATTATATCATACAAAATATAAAACCAAATATGCAAATAGTTTCGATCTTTTATTTGAAAAGAAATATTCTCCTAACATTCTTCGAAGCAAAATCAAATTCTAATTTTTTGAGAGAAATCGAAATTACTTGCAAATAATAGGAAAAATCTCGTTGGATTCCATTAATCCAGATAGAATTAATGTATAGCCATTGTTTAGTGTTGAAAATTTAGAAATTGGAGTTGAAATTAATTAAAAGAGGAAGCTGCAGATTTTTTGGGGAAGAAATAATTGAATAACGGAAAGAAGAAGAAGAAGAAGAAGAAGAAACGAGAAGTTTAAAGAAGAGAGCAGCTGAGAATTGAGAAACAAAACTAATATTAAAGGGCCTGGGCTTTTTTAATAAAAAAAACATTGGGCTTTAGATATATGCGTTTTAATTAGAAATAAATTATTTTTAACGATTTCAGGTTAGGTACAACGTAGTACCTATTTTGGAAGAAAAATTGCATGGATGGATTGCCTCGTGAACATTACCCCTGCAATTCTACGGAATTAAAAATCATGAATGGTATTGTATATAAAAAAGAGATTTTACTAAATTTCATTGTGACAAATTAAATTAAATAATTATATATATGATTTCAGATTATCGAGCAATTTTTATAGAGATGTTGCTCAAGCTGAATCACTCTCAAAATAGAGGAATGTTTGTTCATTCCTTCAACCGCCATACACATCTACTGCAGAGAAATGGGTGGACTTGCTCCTCTATTTACGAAAATAACATCCTCTCAAATAAAGTAAGATCATCAAAAATTTGAATTAATTAACTTTATGTCTGAGATGATTTTTTTTTTTTTTTTGGGGGGGGATTTATCTATAATGATCAATTTAAATTCTCTTATATATTTTATGGTGACACGTAATCCTTAGACAATCGGAGAAGCTGCGAGCGATTGGTATTTCGAACGGAGTTCATTTGAGATGATCGATGCTCAAATCGGTACATGTACTTTGCATTATGATGCAAGTTCTAATTTCAGTTTTGCTCTATTAGAATTACATATAGTTCAAAATCCTATTAGTTAGTATTACTTATTAGGGTACTATACCCAATCTAAAATTGTTTAAGAAAAACAAGAATTTTGAATTAATTATTTTGGATTTTTGGATGGAACAACATAATAATGTAATTAATTAATTGACGATCGATTCTCAAACTTCGAACTTTAGGCCAAAAAGAACTTAGTGATGCCACGGGCCGAGCCACTTTAATTTTTCACAAGTGAAATCATCATATTAATTGTATGTTTGGATTCGTCATTAAAATGAGTTGTAACAGTCGGTCACGTACGCCATAAATAAAAAGTTATGGAATCTAGCTTAAAAAACATTTTGAGTTTCATGCATGATGATAAACATCATAACTAATTTCCTCAATTATAATCGGTGGAGCAATCCGTAGTGACAGAAGTAGCAGGTATTGATAATGCATTGTTTCATCCCCCACGAGATTGCGACAAGAATCTGCTACCTAAATGTCGGGAGCTTGCTTTTATTTAAGGCCTTGTTGCGAAGACCTTTTGGATAAGTTTCTTAATTTGTTATGGTCGATAAATCCGCCCAATATTGTCATGGGGATCGAAATGTTGGTGAGGGGTTATCGTTAAGAATTTGGGATACTTGCCAATACGGAGGAGCTGGGTAATTAGTTACTCCCGTCTTGACTCACTTATATTCAATTTAATATGTGATATATAAAATATAAGAATGAGTCAAATCGAAAAAAACAGAGGGAATGTTTACTAGTTTATAATAAATAAAAAAAATTCAATAATATTAGTATTTTATAATCACAAACATGAAACTACATTCTCGACCATAAATGTAATCAATAAGTATAAATACATGTTGATTTACAAACATTATAATATTTATCGTACTCGGAATGATTTTGCAGTGATTTGATAAAAACGAGAGGCCCCTTAGGGGGTGGCCCAATGTTAGTGTGATACGTATGTGACCTAAATAGTCACGGGTTCAAATCTCGTCATTACCGCATGTTCCCATAACATCAAAACAAAAAAAGAAAAAGAAAGATAAAGATGAGAGATTTAAAGAATTATATATGGAGTCCAAATAATGAAAGCAATACATAAAGCATAATAAAAATCGAGCTTATGAGTAAATCAAGGAAAACCCAAATATATGATTCACAAAAAGAAAATCTCTCCATGGTTTTCCTCCATTTGTATTCATGGATATAGCCAGATGTGGATCTACATGAAAAAAGAGTAAGCTAAAGTCTTCACAGTAATCGTCAAATCTTTAGGTATTAATATATCATTAACCGGATAATTAATCAATCAATATCAAAATATTATACGTTCCGTTGCGGATTCGGAGCACCACAACGATCCATTTATCTAAAATCTATATATTTATACATATTAATTATTATTTATATATATTAATATATTAATTATTATTATAATCTATTTATATTATACATAAAATTTAAAAATTTAATTATGAGAATTGGAGGATTCAAACTCATGATCTCCCACATGATAGGCTATGTTTTGTACCACTACACCACATCACTAAATAATACTTATTTAAGGCTTACAATATATACATCCATTATTCAATCAGTTTTGAATCATTATCAACTACATTATGTTCATTTTATAAAATTATAAATATATGTTTTGAGTATAAATATATATATTATACGTTCCGTTGTAGATTCGGAGCACCACAACGATGCACGCGCCTACGTGGTGTCTCCTACGGCCTCCATTCTTATTTATCTAAAATCTATATATTTATACATATTAATTATTATTTATATATATTAATATATATTGGGATATCATGTTAAGGGGAAACTTGAATCAAGTAATAAACAATTTGTTTTGATTCGATTCCAAAACCCTCTTTAGAATATTTCCCTTATTATTTTTGATGAACTAGACAAGTTTTTATAAAGCAAAGCTTACTTGTTAGGAAGCTTTATTTTTAGTCTAGAAGCGTTGAGAATGGAGCAGTCAGAGCTCGCAAAGCGTTAAGAAGCGAAGCGGCTCCAGCAGTGAAAGCGTCAGCAGTGAAGCATTGACAAAGCATCTTGGAGACGCTTCATATAAAGATGCTAAGAGAGAAGCTTCCTCAGTAGAAACGAAGCGCTCTCAAGTCAGCTCACCCAAAACATCTCTGATATAGAGCAGAAATCAAAGCGTCAATCAGTACAAGTGTGACAAGTTTGACTCGCAGAATCCAAGTTTGAATTTCAAACTCTCGGATGTCTGACATCTCACAGAATGAAGCCTACGTGTCATCACACTATTGCACAACGGAAACGGCTACAGTCCAAGAAGTCAAAGTTAGGTAAAGGCGGACATTCCTTCCTGACTCTTACAGACTGACACGCCGAATTATCCGAAAATTAAGGAACACACAACCTCTTCTCTCTCAATGGGAAGTAGGGTTCCTTACTATAAATAGGAGTTGCACACACACTAAAATAACGCACGTACAAACGACTCAAGCATTCACATTTGCAAGAACTCAATCAAATTTCTTGCTAGTACTTAGTTCATTCAAAGCGCTTCACTTTAGTGTGTCCTTAAGAACTTGTTTCTTAAGTATTGCAACTACCTCACTTTCTAGGCTCAATCTCTTATATCCATAGCCTAGACTCTTGAGAATCCTTATCCCTTACTTGTGATTTCATTGTAAAGGATTCTCATACTTACAAAAATCCAAAACCTAAAAACCCAAGTCTAGAGTGAATTGATTGAGTTGTAAGGTTATCGAGCTTTTGTGAAAGAGTGTATTGTTGTAAAGTTTCTCGAGAGCCAGTAAAATCTCTGAGGATTTAAGTGCAAGTTTGTTATTTGCCATGAATCACTTCCCCTTGGAAGTATAAAACAAGGAGTACCGAGTGAAGGTATTCATCCCGTCGTGGATAGAGTGGACGTAGGAGAGGTGCTCCGAACCACTATAAATTGGTCGTCTCTTTATTTTAAGTTATTTATTACTTTGATTATTCACATACACACACTCACCTCTTTAATATTAACAAGGTTTTAATTTGCAAGATAAGTTTTAAAGACTCACCACATTCCGCACAGTATCACACGAGCAAGAGGCTTTGAACGCTTCACTTAGCTTCAAAGTGTCTACTCGTCTGAAAGGCTGAAAATCAAGAGAGAAGTTACACTTCTCTACACACATATTCACCCCCCCCCCCCTCTACGTGTGTAAGCGCCTTTCGGGACCAACAAGTGGTATCAGAGCGGGGGTTCTAACTAACCTCTGTTTCTGAATACTGGTAGCGCGAAAGCACTACAATAGGTCTACCTGAACTGATCTTTCCAAACTTGCATTAAAACCTCACTCACTACATATTGCATCTTTCTAATCTTTTTTTCAAGATGTCTTCCTCAGAAGCTTCCTCAGTTCTCGATCGAGGGCTATACAATGTGGAGCTTCCGTGTGGAGTCCCATCTCACTTCACTTCATGACCGCATGCATAAGGTTATCGAAAAGGGACCCATCATAATCATGAAATGTCTCTTGAGGAACCGTGAAAAGGAAAAATCCGTCGACCAAGACGGCAACCCTGTTAACGAGGAAGAAAGCGCTTCCACCGATATCTATGTCGTAAAGCCTAGAGAAGAATATATGACCAACGACTTCAAAGCTGATAATCTAGATCGGGTGGCACGCAACGTGATCCAGTCAACCATCCCCGATGCCTATCTTCCAAGAATAATGAAATGCAAAACGGCGAAGGAGATGTGGGAAACTCTTGCCCTAATCTCACAGGGCACGGAGAAAATTAAGGAAAACAAACTCTCTGTATTGATGCAGGAGTTTAACGCTCTCACAATGAAGAGCAATGAGAGCATGGAGTCTTTCGAGACTTGAGTTCTGGGAATCACCACAACTGTGGCTTCCCTGGGGAAAGAACTCACCTTCAAAGAGATCAATCAAAAGGTGGTTCGTGCTCTGTCTGGAAAATGACAGACAATGAAGGAACTCTTCCTCTCACGAAAAGAATTGGGAGACATGTCTCCTAAAATGATGTTCTCCGAATTCAAAGCGATCGAATTTGACTTAGTCAAGAAAGCGCTTCGTGACGATGAGGAAGAGCTTCCAGCGAAATCAAAGAATTTAGCTTTCAAAGCCACAGTAGAGAACACCACCATCGAAGCCGACACTTCCAACAGCGAGGTTGCAGAAATGTCGAGAGAAGAACTGGAGGATTACACTCTCTATCTTGTTAGAGGGTTTAACAATTCCAATGCTAGAGCGGCCAAGTATAAAAGATTCTACAAATCTCAAGGCCAGAGCTCAAGCTTCACCCCACGCGATGGGAAGAGAGATGACAAATCTGCAGCCATCCCTAGAGAAAAAAGCCAACATTGAGTGCTACGAGGGTCACAAAATAGGGCACTACAAAAGTGAATGCCCGAAGCTCTCAACCAAAGAAAAAGATGAGGTCAAAGCTCATCGTGAGGATAGCCGTCGCGCTCTCGTAGCCGATGCTCCTGTGAATCCAAAAAGTCCATCGACCATGATGAAGATCAGTTCACTGATGATGAATACGACTATGGTTGCTTGGCAATAGAAGCTGAAATAGAGGTAAATATTCCTGAACCTAATACTCTTACATTATCACTAGGTAGTGAACATGGTGACGGTGAGGATGAGGCTTTCAGCTTGGAAAGTGATCTCTTTGATGACTATTTAGAGTTGCTCAAGAATCACGAATCCTTGCAGGAAGTTCTCATTCAGTTCAGAAAAGAGAACAACAGATTAGCCAATACACTCGAATCCAAAGAAAATGACATATTCGAGTTGACGGCTAAGTTCAATGACCTTCTTGAACATCACCAACATACCATATCCACCTCCAAGGAACGCAAAGCCACTCTCGATCGTCTCAATAGCACCTCTGTAGCTATTGAAACAATCGAAAGTTCTTTCAAACCCTCAAAAAGTTTGAAAGGAATTGGCTTTGGTTCCATCTTCACAGCTTCATCTAATGCTAGTACCGAAGCGTTGATGAAAAGCTCCAAAGCTGATCAACACGCTACTAGCAAAGGAAAAGAGTTAGTCGGGTTTGTGGCTGAAACTTCAAGGCAAGCTTCCAAAGCGCCTTCGAAGGTTCAACCTGACGCTTTGAGAAAACCAAAGACTGGAAAGCATAAACGCTCTAAACGTAATTCAAAGCGTGTCCAATCTTCGACAATTCCAAAGCGTCAACAAGAGCGTAAAGTTGACTTGAATAACTTCACATCGCATGGAGGAACTCAAGTTCGCTTTATCCCCGACGCTTCACATAACTTTGACGATCGAAATCTCATCGATCATTTTACACAAAGTAAAAGCACTCCTTCACGCTCTCAAAGAAGGAGGAACCGTAAACGCTTTCACTATTACACACACGATTACACTCAGGGTTTTCCTATTAAAAAAAGCCCTATTTGTTTCATTCAGGATCTCAAGAAAGGAATCACTCTCTCGGTGAATCCAACTCGAGTTTCCAAAACCACTAACATCAAGGAACCCAATGCAAATGGGGTACCTAAAAATTGTTGCTCTTAGATAAAAGCGGCGAACTCGAAAAATACAGACAAGAGGAAGGAAGAAGCTGCTTGGTACCTAGACAGCGGATGTTCACATCACATGACGGGTGAACAATCCTTCCTTGACAAGTTTATCATAAAGCCGGGTCCAGATGTAATTTTTGGTGATGATGCAAAAGGCATCACCATCGGATACGGTACTTTTTGCATTAGAAATATGAGACTTCCTAATGTCTCATATGTCCAAGGCCTCAAACATAACTTACTTTCCATTTCTCAATTCTGTGATAACGGGTTCGTGGTAGAGTTTATCTCTAACTAGTGTGTTGTCAAGAACAAAGCGTCTATGCAGGTTGTTCTTATAGGTACTCGAAGGCAAAACGTGTATGTAGCCAATTGGAGTAGATGCGAAGTCGTAACCGGCCTCATCGCTAGATGCACCTCAGAGATTGGGTGGTTATGGCATCGTCGCCTCAACCATTTAAACTTCAAAACAATGAATAAGATCTCCCGAAAGAATCTTATTCGAGGTATTCCTAATGAAGTCTTCAACAAGGATATTGTGTGCCAAGCCTGCCAAGAAGGCAAGCAGATCAAGAAGTCCTTTCAAAGCGTCGAGGGACATGGTTCATCCCGAATTCTAGAGCTCCTGCACATAGATCTCTTCGGTCCTATTTCACCAGTCACCTTGAGTGGGAGAAAGTATGCTCTTGTAGTCGTGGACAACTTCTCATGCTACACGTGGGTACTAATTCTACTCAAAAAGAAAGATACGCTTCGGGAACTTCCAAAGCTCCTAAAGCAGTTGACACTGGAAAAAGGATTGAATGTGGTAAAAATACGCTCCGATAAAGGAACAAAATTCCTCAATCAATTCATTGAAGCGTATAGCACAGAGAATGGGATTTTACATCAGACTTCTGCAGCTCATACTCCACAACAAAACGGCATTGCAGAGCGCCGGAACAGAACCATCAAAGAGGCTGCACGTTCAATGCTCGCGGATGCCCAACTACCAAAAAGGTTCTGGGATGAAGCAACCTTCACAGCATGCTATACCCAGAACCGCACTCTAATCAACACACGCCACGACAAAACTCCATATGAATTATGGAAAGGGAGAACTCATATTCTCTCTCATTTACATATTTTTGGCTGCAAGTGTTTTATTCACAACAACGGTAAAACGCAATTGAGAGTGTTTGACAGCAAAGCTGATACGGGAATATTTCTTGGATATTCCCCTACTAGAAAGCTTATCGCGTCTACAATTGTCAAACTCTTGTTGTGGAAGAAACACCACATGTTGTTTTTTATGAAGCTGCGTTCAAGACTCCGCAGGTATAGGTAAATGCTGAAAGCATGAACGCTGGATCTGAAAGTGTATTGGAGTCTCTTGAAGCATCTTCTAGACCAATCACGTACTCCGTCTCTAAACAAGTAGATTTGGTGGACACTTCGGTAGAAGAAGAAATTGAAGACGTAATTAAAAAAATGGAGCAGGATCTCAATAAGCTCTCTCTCGATAAGGGGGAACCAAACTCGAGAATAGTTGATCCTCTGACCTCAGTGGTTCCAAACAGTGAGGAAGCTTCATCCAGTCCAGTGGTCTGTGATCAAGGGAATGGTGATGATCACACACCACGCTCCGAGGCGGATGATATGGAGGCTTTCAACCAAAAGAAGCTTTGGTTGAGGTATCATCCCTAAGAAGGTGTTCTAGGTGATCCCAGCTAGGGCGTCAGGACTAGAAGTACCTTATTTCATGGTGAGAATTGTCTGTTTAGTTGCTTCCTAGCAAACACCGAGCCTTCATCGGTGGAGGACGCTCTAAATGATTCAAACTGGATAACTGCCATGGTAGAGGAGCTAAATGAGTTTGCAAGGAATGGCGTTTGGTACCTAGTGGATCGACCTTCTCATCAAAGCATCATCGGTACCAAATGGGTCTTCAAGAATAAGACCGACGAAAGCGGCAACATCATTCGCAACAAAGCTCGCTTGGTCGCAAAAGAATATTACCAGGAAAAAGGTATCGATTTTGATGAAACCTTCGCTCCCATTGCTCGTCTCGAAGCAATCATGATGTTCCTTGCATATGCCGCATCCAAGAAGTTCAAAGTGTATCAAATGGATGTGAAGAGTGCCTTCCTCAATGGAGATTTGAAGGAGGAAGTGTACGTCGAACAGCCCCCAGTCTTTGAAAAGAGTGATCAAGTGTACCGGCTCATCAAAGCGGAGTATGGCCTCAAGCAAGCACCCAGAGCGTGGTACAAGACTCTTTCAAACTTCCTAGTTGAAAGCGGCTTTCAAAAAGGGAAGGTAGATCAAATCCTCTTCACAATCAACGATGGTGAAGACATGTTATGGCTATAAATCTATGTCGATGACATCATCTTTGGCTCTCCAAATCAATCCTTGATTGATAAATTTGCGGGCTTGATGAAGAGAAAATATAAGATGTCTATGATGGGGCTGATGACATGCTTTTTGAGATTACAAGTAAAGCAAACGAGTCGTGGAATCTTCATCAATCAAGCCAAGTACACTCGTGATATGCTCACTAAGTTTGGTGTTCAAAATTGCAATAGCGTCAAGATTCCAATGAACACAAACTTCAAGATAGATCCAGACTTGGATGGCAAGTTAGTCAACACTACGGACTACCGTATGTTGATTGGCTCTCTGCTATATCTTACAGCTAGCCGACCCGACATCACTTTTGTTGTAGGCGTATGTGCTAGATTTCAAAGCAATCCGAAGCAAAGCCATTTGGAGGGAGCTAAGCGCATTCTTCGATACCTTAAAGGGACCATCAACTTAGGCCTTTGGTATCCGGCGGAAGATGATCTCACGCTTAGTGGCTACTCCGATGCCGATTTCGGTGGCTGCAAAGTTGATAGGAAATTAACTAGTGGAACGTGTCAATTCATTGGCAACAAGTTGGTTTCATGGTTCTCAAAGAAATGAACTAGTGTTGCCATTTCTACCACCGAAGCGGAATACATGGCTGCGGGAAGCTGTTGTTCACAAATCCTTTGGCTAAAGCAATAGTTGAAGGACTATAAAGTGGAATGTTCGGAGGTTCCAATTTATTGTGTTAACACAAGCACAATTTCCATCACCCACAATCCCGTGCTTCATTCAAAATGTAAGCATATTGAAATTCGCCATCATTTTATTCGGGATAATGTGGAGAAGCAAGATGTTAAGGTGGAAAAGATTCCAACTGAGGATCAGAAAGCGGATATTCTCACCAAGCCGCTTCCACAAGCACGCTTCAATAAATTGTGTCTAGAAATAGGGTTGCTAGACCCTGGTGAGGAGAAGGTGGAGTAACGGTGGAGAAGGCAAAGCGTGTTCCCTACCTACTCTCACGCTTTCCTTTATGGGAAAGTTTGTTGGGATCATTGGTTAAGGGGGAGCCGGTCTTTGCAGGTAGTGTGAAAGAGAAGACTTTATCTCCCCTTTTTCATGGGATGATAATTAAACCGAAGGGATGGAGTTCCCTTTAGGAGCATCGACCTCTACACGCTTCCACAGCTCTTATGAAAACACGGTTGAGTGCTCTTCCTTAATGAGTTAATCAAGGATGTTTGATCAAGGTTGTTACTCGTACCACAGTATTCGTAAAAACTTGTGCCGTCTTATCAGAGCGGTGCACAAGTGGTACCTTGTGGATCTCTTGAGAGTCCAGCTTTTAAGTTTAGAGCTTGGCACAATCTTGACGTTTCACTCCTAAAATTCTTAAAATCATTTATGTTGAAGAAACATGAAAGCATTGAGTTGATAATCCTCTTCAAGTTAACATACGCATACGTAATTTTTGGGACGTATTATATGGAGTTGCTTGAATGATTTTCACTCAATTTTCTCACAAGCTTTCATGGTGGAGATAGAGCCAGAAGCGCAAAGCATGTTAAAGATCTTCACCACTGCTTATTGTGAAAGCCTCACTTGTTTTTAGTAATGTGAAGCACCAACTCCAAAAAGGTTAGTGTTTACTCTTAAGAATCTCGCTTCATGGAAATATGAGATAGCTTGCCCTAGTAAGGAAGTGAATTCATAGCTCTTTCATGGATGATATGAATCTCGTGCCCAAACGGTATATCCCTAGTAAAGCATGAGGCAACTCACATCACTTCATTGAAATCTATAAAGACACTCATCTCCAACCGGGTCCTTTGTGGATTTTGTCATCTCATTTCCCATGATATCGAATTCACGAGTTAAACTTACCCTAGTAAGAGTAAAGGACTTGACATTATTTTAACTCTCGACATAAGTAAAGCGTCTCCCCTACGAAGTTCACACTCTCGTTAAAGATAGCCCAAAGCTATGTTTAAGGGGGAAACACTTTATCTTAGAGAGAAAGCGCCTAGATGAGAACAGACGCTCTCACACTTTCAAAGCGTGAACGTTCTTGTTTCTCAACTGAAGCTTTTAACATTTGAGTACGTGGATCTTCAGAACGTGTATCAGTCATTTACAATTTTGACTGACTGGTAAGGTCTCCCTTTTGCGTCTTTCAATTTAAGTAAGTGAGTCAACGCAAAGCGTCTTCAAGAACCATGTGCGTGACCTACCGAAAATATTAAAGTGTTGATTCAGACGCTTTCCGAACTAGACGCTCTCATCTAAATTCCGAAGCGTGGCTATCAGCCAAATTTTGAATCTTTTCAGAAATTAATCTCTCATTAATTTCCTTATATGCTATATATATCTATAAAGCAAGATATCACTCAAGTATAGTTTGCGTGTGATATCTTTGCATTTAATGCAAAGACTGCTGCAGTTACAGGACTCGAGACACACTCGCGCGTGCTTCTCACTCGCGCTACCGAACCGCCAAAAACTTTTAATCTTGGCCATCGGACGTTTCGAATTACCTTTTCCCTAACCGCACGATCAAATAACTGTAAAGCATGATCTATACACGATCAGAGCCACTCACTCGTTTTCCGGAACGTGATCTTAGCCACTCACTAAGACATGTCGCCCCACTAACCTTTTAATACTCGTTATACTTATCTATGCATATATTAGAACTTTTTCACTCATCACTTTCATTATACATCATTTTTGCCATTTCTTCAAGTTCTACAACTCACAGAACTTCTCTCTCTACTGCATATCTTATTTCTTTTTCCACAGAAATTCAAAATGGTTAATGCAAATTGGCAACCTGCTCCTAGAAGCCACTACGGAGAATTTGTATTAACGGAGGCTCACATCGATCGTGATTTACTGACCAATGGCGGAATCATCAAGAGAGCAATCCTCAATTCCGGCCTGGAAAATCTTCTTTTCCAGCATCCCAAGGCTTGGTTCGATCTGTGCAACCGAAACCCTAACTACCAAAATCTCACTGCAACAGTTCGATGAACAAGGCTTGGTTCGATCTGTGGCAACCGAAACCCTAGAGCTCGACGCTCTATTCGAGGATTCTATCCCCATTCCTAACTCTGGGGAAGATCCGGAGTCTGCTAGAGATCCGGATATCCAGAAGGAGTTCAGGCGCTTCTCATCGGATCCACGCGCCATCTTCATCTGCAAGCAGTCGAAGGCAACATCGTTTCGACCGCCCTTCGACAACATGATTAACATTGTGACAAAGTGCCTACTTTGTCATACCGGTAGCTGGTCCACCATCACAGAATAGAAGATTCGTCTTCTGTCGGTACTCTATGATACCGCAATCAACCGTACGTTTTACAACTGGAGAGCGTGGTTTGTGAAGCAGTTGGTTGAGGCCAGCAAAGCCGTTCGAGAAGTGACGGACGAGGAACACAAAGGCCAACTTGAGTTTCTTGGCAAACTCAAGTATGGAATGAAGATATCCTATTTCTTGGAGGCATCCTGGCCAGCTCAAGAATGGCTCGTAGAAAGCAAGTACACTCGTGTGCTTTTTACGAAGGCGCTTCCAGACGACGAATTTGGAGTTGTCGCCCCTCCCACTTCAGACATTGAATATACCAGTGCCGAAGCGCTGATATTGAAGGAAGAGGAGGAGGAGGAGGAGGAGGAGAGAAGGACGAAGGGTCGAAATGGCCTAAAGAAGCCAAAGCGCCATCGTGTGTCAGAGAAATCAGTCCCTTCCACGGCAGGGAAGCGTGGACTGATAGATGAAGATGACGAGGAAAGCGCCGCTTCCTCCTACAACGCTTCAGACTCTGACAAGACTTTAAGTCAGGATCTGGAAGCCGGTGCCCTAGCTGCACAAGATGGAGAGGAAGTTGAAGCGCCAGGAGAGGCCGCTGATCGCATAGGCGCTCTCCACGTCACTGACGAAGCGTCCAGCTCATCAGCAGATGAGGAATTCCAAGCTGACGCACCCCCGCCTCAATCTCCCAAAGCGTCCAGTCCAGTAATGAGGACTGTTGACAGAGAGCTCCAGTGGGCTGAAGAGGAAATAAGGGAATTCTTTGGAGAATTCTCTCTACCTTCATCTGTGCTAGAGGTTACTTCACGCTTCTTGAAGTACGTCCGAAGCCGCGGCACCAACGTGTACAAAATTTGTCAGTTGGTGCGGGCAAACGACCCCAAAGCGCTGGTCGAGGAGGAGGCCTCGATCCTTAGCAGCTTTGAGTTGGAATACTTCGATGACCTGATCGATGAGCTAGAAGTGTGGAGGCGCATTGAGAGGAAGGTCCAGGAGCTTGTTCCTTCCTACACACCCACTCCATTAACACCAGTTGGCGCACCTGTCAGTGTGTTTGAAGAACGACTCTCGGTTCTTCAAACCGCTCACGACGAAGTGGAGCGTGAGTGCGCACAGCTGAGGAGTGAATTAAAGGAGAAAGAGAGCCAGCTTTCTAAAGCTGAGGAGGAGAAGAAGCATGTAGATGACGAGCTTTCAACTACTACCACAGAGTTGATAGCACTGAAGGAGGAGATGGTGAAGAAAGAAGAGGAGCTCTCCACTGCTACCAAAGCATTGGAAGAGTTGAAGGTGAAATCAGCAGCTGTGGAATTGCAGTTGGCTGAGGAGAGAGAGCACGTAGAATTAGCTCATGATGAGCTTTCGACCGTTCAGGCACAGCTTCTGGAAATTCCAGCCTTACGTTCAGAAGTGTTGAAGCTATCTACGGAGCTGGATGACAGGGAGCGTGTCCATAGAGAGCTCGAAGTTGTCGAAGCTGAACTCTCCACGACCACTGACAAGGTCGCTCAACTGGAGAGAGAGCTTAAAGCGGCAAAGGCAGAAAATTTTGAAGCCGCCTCTATCACCCAACAACTCAATGCAAAGCTAGAATCCGTGGAGAGGAAACTAGTGGATTCTGAAAAACAAAGGAAGCAGGCAGTGGCCATGCTGGGCCAAGTAGCGGCTGGAGCGCAAAGCGGATCGAGTCAGGTTATGCCAACCACTGCACTGGAAGGCATCTCCAACAAAATGGAGGCGCTGGCAGCCTTCGTCCAATCTGAGTTCCGCGTGTATCACGCAACCCTGGAACGGTCGGTCATTCTACCCAATGCGCGCTCTCCAGCTCCAATCCTGTTGGCACAAGTCCTAGGCGCTCTCCTGGCCCAAGGTTTATTGAAGCCTAATCAGCCGAACATCACTCTGCCAGAAGCCGCCAGCCAAAGCGCCAACGTACAGTGCGCTCCCTCCAAGCCCGTTTTTGATGCTGCCAAAAAGGGGGAAGCGCCTGGGATGCCAAGTGGTCTATCCACATCAGCCAAGGCCAAAGAGGACGCTTCCAAGAAAGTGGAAGCACAGAAGGAGGGAGAAGCGGAAAAGCTGGTGATCATCCTGGATGAGCCAATCGATGCCGCTCCCCTTCAAGCCGTGTCAGCAGCGCCACAGAAAGAAAAGGAGAAGCACAAGAAGAAAGGGCCTGCTGACACCAACCCCAAGAAAAAGCTGAAACTGACTCCCGCAACGATGACCAAGGAGGCTGGAGCACAACGCGAATTCTAAGAGGAGTTGGACGCGATTTTGCTGCACAAAATGAATTTCCACCTCCGAAGGTATCTGTTGAGGTACACTCCGACCAACGCCGCTGAAAAGGAATGCCTGGAAGTGATGGCAAAGTATAAAGCGGTGTCGGAGTGCAGGGATGAAGTTTTTAATGAAGAGGTGGTGACCGACTCAGACAAAGCGCTTCATCTATTGAAGATGGAAGCGCTTGAAGGGAAGAGAATTTTTATCGAGAGCCTGCGAACAGCCAATTTTGAAAAATGCAGGAAGCAGCTGTTTGCCAGGGAAGAACTCGATAGAAAGAGGCCGAGGGATGAGGCTCCTAATGCCAAAGTTGTTGATGAGATTATTCCAGCTGACCTCAAGGTAGAGTGGAATGATGTCAAAGTGAAATTTGTCAAACGCTTCTACTACTGGCAAGGCTTTCGCACTGAGTACACCATGGATTGCTTCATTGCATACATGGATCATTGCAAAGCCTCTCTCTTCAACAAAATTTTGGAGTTGGCAGACAGAGTAACTCTCAAACCGCCAAAGAAAGAGAGCTACAAACTTCCACTCATTGGAGGCGCTATTCCTGATGAGGAAGCAATCAGAAAGGAGATCGAGGAATGTGCAGAATGGCTTGAACAGAATGATCGCCCTAACCGCTCTCTAGCTGCCATCAAGGATAGAGTCTACAATGCCTATGGCATGATCCCTCCAGTCCCTCGAAAACGCTTTAAATAGATGTTCATTGTATTTGTATTCACTTCATCATCTCACTAATACAATGATATCTTTTACTGCTTTAAGACAATTTCTCATTGTCTTTATTTATTTATATGCTTTCAGTTAACTGCCTATAACTGTATTGATATTACGTTTTTGCCTAACCCACTCTGATTCTTATACTTAACCTAGAAGTCTCTAGATTTGTGTAAGCACTTGACGTCGGGTTTTGGCATCATCAAAAAGGGGAAAATTGTTAGAATATTATGTTAAGGGGGAACTTGAATCAAGTAATAAACAATTTGTTTTGATTCGATTCCAAAACCCTCTTTAGAAAATTTCCCTTATTATTTTTGATGAACTAGACAAGTTTTTATAAAGCAAAGTTTACTTGTTAGGAAGCTTTATTTTTAGTCTAGAAGCGTTAAGAATGGAGCAGTCAGAGCTCGCAAAGCGTTAGGAAGCGAAGCGGCTCCAGCAATGAAAGCGTCAGCAGTGAAGCATTGACAAAACATCTTGGAGACGCTTCAGATAAAGATGCTAAGAGAGAAGTTTCCTCAGTAGAAGCGAAGCGCTCTCAAGTCAGCTCACCCAAAGCATCTCTGATATAGAGCTGAAATCAAAGCGTCAATCAGTACAAGTGTGACAAGTTTGACTCGCAGAATCCAAGTTTGAATTTCAAACTCTCGGATGTCTGACATCTCACAGAATGAAGCCTACGTGTCATCACACTATTGCACAATGGAAACGGCTACAGTCCAAGAAGTCAAAGTTAGGTAAAGGCGGATATTCCTTCCTGACTCTTACAGACTGACACGCCGAATTATCCGAAAATTAAGGAACACGCAACCTCTTCTCTCTCAATGGGAAATAGGGTTCCTTACTATAAATAGAAGAAGTTGCACACACACTAAAATAACGCACGTACAAATGACTCAAGCATTCACATTTGCAAGAACTCAATCAAATTTCTTTCTAGTACTTAGTTCTTTCAAAGCGCTTCACTTTAGTGTGTCCTTAAGAACTTGTTTCTTAAGTATTGCAACTACCTCACTTTCTAGGCTCAATCTCTTATATCCATAGCCTAGACTCTTGAGAATCCTTATCCCTTACTTGTGATTTCATTGTAAAGGATTCTCATACTTACAAAAATCTAAAACCCCAAAACCCAAGTCTAGAGTGAATAGATTGAGTTGTAAGGTTATCGAGCTTTTGTGAAAGAGTGTGTTGTTGTAAGGTTTCTCGAGAGCCAGTAAAATCTCTGAGGATTCAAGTGCAAGTTTGTTATTTGCCTTGAATCACTTCCCCTTGAAAGTATAAAACAAGGAGTACCGAGTGAAGGTATTTATCCCGTCGTGGATAGAGTGGACGTAAGAGAGGTGCTCCGAACCACTATAAATTGGTCGTCTCTTTATTTTAAGTTATTTATTGCTTTGATTATTCGCATACACACACTCACCTCTTTAATATTAATAAGGTTTTAATTTGCAAGATAAGTTTTAAAGACTCACCACATTCCGCACAGTATCACACGAGCAATAGGCTTTGAACGCTTCACTTAGCTTTAAAGCGTCTACTCGTCTAAAAGGCTGAAAATCGAGAGAGAAGTTACACTTCTCTACACCCCCCCCCCCCTACGTGTGTAAGCATCTTTCGGGACTAATAATATATTAATTATTATTATAATCTATTTATATTATACGTAAAATTTAAAAATTTAATTATGAGAATTGGAGGATTCGAACTCATGATCTCCCACATGATAGGCTATGTTTTGTATCACTACACCACATCACTAAATAATACTTATTTAAGGCTTACAATATATACATCCATTATTCAATCAGTTTGAATCATTATCAACTACATTATGTTCATTTTATAAAATTATAAATATATATTTTGAGTATAAATATATATAATATGAATATGTATATTTTTTTATTGACTTTAACATGTGTTTCTTAAATTTTTATGAACCTATACTATATAAATCATGAAATTTTTGATATTTTTAAATATACAATAGATATTTTTATTATTTATTTATTAATTGTTCAACCGATCGAATCATGACTCGAAAAATATTTCAATGTTGAATGTGTTTTTGCTACTCTTTCCTAAATAGAAAAAAAAAGGAAAGAGAAAGAAAGTAAAATATGTTTTGAGTATAAATATATATATTATACGTTCCGTTGCGGATTCGGAGCACCACAACGATCCACGCGCCTACGTGGCGTCTCCTACGGCCTCCATTCTTATTTATCTAAAAGAGAAATTGTAGGGTTTTATCCCTTTAGTTATAAGAATGCTAAATTTTGCCCAAATTATAAGCCCACTCTAATTTTGCCCATTTCATAAGTTGAAGGACTATTTTGCCCTTACATGTTTTTATTTTGAAAATAAAACAATACTATCTTCTTTTCCTCTTCCTATTCTTTCTTTCATCTGCTACGTATTCTTCAGCATTCTCCCCTCGGCTTCAGGTAGCCTAGGGTTTTTGCCGGCCACGTCGAAGATCTCGAAGAAGATTACCACGTCGGCAGCTTCATACGACGACGACTAAGAGTCGACGACATTCAATCGGAGTTGGAGACGTCGCCCGACGACATTCAGTTGGAGTTGGAGACGTCGCCCGACCTATGTCTGGGTTTTGTTGATGATGGGTTTTTCTGTGTTTATTAGCCTTTTTTCATGATCTGAGGGGTTTGGAGGAGGTATTTTGTTACATTCTTTGGCATGTGTTTTTTTTCATGTTTTTTTGTCTTTCACATCACTTTTCACAAGCAAGTAATTCGTAATATTCAAACCGTTTCGGATTGTCATAAATAATAAAAGTTAGGTTTTAAATGATAATGATTGGCAATAAATGCGAATCAAGCAAATTAATTTCATTTGTCGTAAGATTGTTTGATGCATGTTGTTAGAATTTTTGTATTTTCTTATCATGTGGTGTCCATTTTCCTATCATGTATAGGTATTTTCTTATGATTTCCTTTCTTATATTTTAAATTCTAACGTCAAAACGTAATAATTAATATTTGCTTAGATTACTACTGTTCAGATGATAAGAAATAACATTCACTACTATAAGAATTATACAATTTCTAACAATAGCACATAAGGACATGGAAGATTGTAAGAATTCAGATTACTACACTTGAGATGGTTAGAAACTGTAACTAGTTCATAAGAATTACAGGTTTTTCTTACTTTCCGTTCCACTTTCTTACATTTCTTACACAACACCAATCCCATATCATTCTTCATTGTAAGAATGTACGGTATTTCTTACAATCTAATACTTTTGGCTAAACCTTGGGACTGAATGTAAGAAATTAATCATTACGGGGTAAGAATTGGAACTATATCATTGAAAATATTTTGTAGATGAAAATATGTGAAGTATCCGTATTTAGAAAATTACAGTTTCTTACCAAAATCAAAGTATTAGATTGTAAGAAACACCGTACATTCTTGCAATGAAAACTGTAATTTTCTAAATACCGATACTTCACATTCATCTACAAAATATTTTTAATGATATAGTTCCAATTCTTACCCCGTAGTGATTAATTTCTTACATTCAGTCCCAAGGTTTAGTCAAAAACTTAACATCACCCTACGAGATGTACATATCTTTCTTACGAGCTGTACCTAAAATTCTTACTACTTACAAAAAGATGTCTACATCCAGCCCACGTTTTCACACACCCCCCAAAAAACACATATCTACGTGCGTGGGTCAGCCAAAAAAACACTTCCTCATACCCATAGCATTTGAAACCTTTTAATCTAATCTTTTGCATCAAGATTGAATGCGATTGGACTTTTTCCCTTTTCATCATTGTTATTGACGCTTTGGCTGAATGATACCGGGGCTGCATCTGTGCTGTGAGCGCAGATGGTTTTGGCCACATGGCGACGGTAATCCAAGATCGCCATCGGGTTCTCTATCCCCCTTTCAATGCTAACTGCTGAGATGAGGAATTCAATGTGCTTCATGCAGCACAGGGGGCCATCAGCTGCATCTATCTCCTGGTAGGCCAACCTACCTGAAGGGAACGGTAAGAATTTTGCAAATAGCATGATAAGAAATAACAACTTCTAACCAAATTCTTACAAATTCTTACCAAATTCTTACAAAATTCTATCCAATAATTCTTACCTGTGAGAGGCCCAAATGCAAAACTAAATTGATCGTACTTCGGGTTCTAGATCCCGTGTTTCTCGTAGTACCCAATTGACTTCAGAATTTGAGGTAAGACACGTAGCATTGGTATGAAGAAACACTTTTTCTTATCTCTTGCCTTAGGCTCGTGCTGCAACTTGTAGCCCTTGGCATCGTGTAGTATCAATTTCTGTCTTTTCAAGTTTATTTCGGCAAGTGTCCACCCTTCAGAGGTCACGCATATTGCCAGAACCTAGGGAAATAACGGGTTTCTATATTAGAAATAAACATTACATGATAAGAAATAAAAAAATAATAGTAAGAAAGTTATATATTTCGATAAGAAAATGTAAAATTCTTACCCTATCGTACTCTAGCCAACTCTTAACAGAATTTCCCCATTCCGGTAATCTCCCATCTGCAAACCTCACCAACCGCTCGAGTTCCGATTCCAGGATGACATCTTCCCCACGCTTACAAAACTTATCAAAGTCATACATGCCTTCTTTATCCTCTTGCGACCCAAACATGTTGCCGAAGACGTATTCCACTTCACTCTACTCATTAATAGACGGAAAATATTAGTAGTTTTTGTAGGAATACACATTTTTCTAACCAACCTGTCATAATTTTCTTACCATGAAACCAGTAGAAGTTATCCCAATCGTCTTTTTCACTCTTGGTATTCCAGCCATCGCCGGCTGAGTTGTCAAGATAGAAATGTAGGCATTCACATGTTCTTCACTTAGCTCGTTCTTTTCGGTCATGATCTCTTGGAAGAATTCTTTATACATATTTAAAAGCAACCTCACATTCCTCCTTTTTTTATGTCAGTAAATGATAGGATTAATGTGAATAAATTTTTAATATTAAATGTTAACTTACATCTCATCATTGTCGTTGTTCATGAATTCATCAAATTTCCCGGGCCTCGGACGCACATCATCTCGCAGATACGGTGAACGGCATGCCCTAGATGGATATATAATCCTCAATGGTCGCACGTTCATTGCCACCACGAGAGCTCGTTGTGCCGGGGTCACCTCATCAGCTCTTGCAAGCAAATCGAACTCCTTCTCAAGTTGAGTGTCCGTGATCGTTTCGTGCTGATTTTGATTACGAACACGAAATATTACTCCACAAAAGCAGATAAACAAGCCCGACATAGCACTACATAACGCTCAACATTCCAGTGATAAGATTTTTGTTAATTCTTGCAGAATCTATCTATTAGAATAATAAGAATCTACAAATTTCTTACCATTTATTGTGTAATGATTTTCCTTATTCTTATCATATATGTTGATTAGAATTCTTACTATCTATGGTTTCGAAAGAATTTTAAATTTCTTACTATAAGAATAATGTCCTACTTAGTTCAATCATAAGAAATCCGTAATTTTCTTATCATGTTTGGGGTGATAACAGTTCTAATATTTTTTTTTATTTTTTTTAATTCATGTATATATAAAACTTTTTGTCTTTAAAAATCCTTCTTTTAGAAATACGTGATTTTCTTGATTTTTTTTTTTTGGAATTTTTTTTCTTTTTTTCTATGTATCGTTGTTGTTGCAATCGAAGGTGCGAATGGCAAGAAGTATTACTTCGCACCAAAGCGCAACACATTCCAATGATGGTAGTGGTAAGAATAATGTGTAGCTCACACATTCTTACCTCTATCACAACGGTACAAAGAAATATTTTTCAAACCATTACGCACTTCGAAATATTAAAAGCAACATCAATATTACATAGAAACAAGAAAAGTAAAATCAAATGCTGCCCCAAAACACGGGACGCATACAAATGTTTAAACAAACCTAAGAAAACAATTTTTGTAAATGTTCAAATTCAACACACACCACCATATGTTTTTCTTTATACCTGACTGTCATGCTGAAATTCTTGAGCTTTCTCGGCCACTTTAGACGCCACCGCAGCCTCTGTATCTTCTAAAGGTTGTCCCCCAGCCACCTCAACAAACTGGTGCTGCTCCATCATTGACCCAGATTCAAGTGTCTCCTCACCTGCGCCTGCTTCCTTTTCAGATGCTTCAGTCTTCTTGGCCCCATCGGACGGCTGTATTGGGGGCATTGTATCCATGTGGAAGCAATCTTCACGCGCAGGATCATTCTGAAGGTATTCTGGTGCACGTGCAAGCAGGATACTTGCCACCTTTTCAGCAACATCCTGCACGAGTTTCTTGTGGTATTCCTCTAGAAGCACTTTCAACCTACTGTCAGCAGCATCTTTGGTCACTTTCGTGTGGAATTCTTTCAGCACATCTTTCATCTGGGCGAGGACCTTTTTGGCTGCAGCTTCAGCTACCTGGTCAAGTTGTGCAGTGCTTAAAGTGGCAGTAACAACATGGGCTTGATCACCCATGTTTTCATTTCCTCCGTCGCCCATGCCTGCTGCTTTTTTCTTCTTCCTGCCGCCGCGGGACTTGTATTGGAATGCGAAAGGCTGTGGGAGCGGGTCATCCTTAAGACTTTTCCAGTATGGTGTCTCCTCTTCGCTCGTGTAGGGCTTTAGCCTCCGCACAAGAACCTGGAATATTGTAAGACATCAGATTATTATATTTTTGATTGTAAGAAATTGGGTTGAATTTGATAAGAATATTTTTAATTCTAACGCAGAACATAAGAATTAATGTTCTCCATGATAAGAATTTCACAATTTTCTAATAACAAATCATGATAATTCAGATTTATACAATTTAGATGGTAAGAAAATTTGTTCAATATGATAAGAATATTTGACATGATAAGAAATTTTCAATTTTCTAACAAAATCAGTTAAGAATACTGAAGATTGTAAGAATTCATATTACTACAATTGAGATAGTAAGAAAATGTGTTCAATTTGATAAGAAAACTTTAAATTCTAACCACATTTTAGCCTACATTACTGCGATAAGAATTATTCAATTTCTTATGTATTTCATTTTGATTTGAACTAACTCATAGTTAGAAATGACTTAGTTCTTATCATCTTAATCAAACATTTTCATAATTTCTTATCAGGCGCAGAACATGAGAATTAATGTTCTCCATGATAAGAATTTCTCAATTTCTAACAACAAATCATGATAATTCAGATTTATACAATTTAGATGATAAGAAAATTTGTTCAATATGATAAGAATATTTAAAATTCTAACGACTGTACATAAGAATTCATATTAATTAGATTACTACCATTTAGATGATAAGAAATAATATTCAAAATGATAATAATTTTTCAATTTTCTAACAAAATCAATTAAGAATCCTGAAGATTGTAAGAATTCTTATTACTACAATTGAGATAGTAAGAAATAGTGTTCAATTTGATAAGAAAACTTTAAATTCTAACCACATTTTAGCCTACATTACTGCTATTCAGATGATATGAAATAATGATCCCTACGATAAGAATTATTCAATTTCTTATCTATATCATTTTGATTAGAACTAACTCATAGTTAGAAATGACTTAGTTCTTATCATCTTAATCAGACAATATTTTCATAATTTCTTATCAGAAAATTGTTGTCCACAAAATATTTTAATTACCTTCTTAATATCTTCTTCGCTGGGGAAACCGCCTTTCTTGTACGTATACCTCATGAACCTTGGCTGATCCACTTCATCACTTTTATGACAGATCTTCTCCCCAAAACAGGGGACAACTTCGAATGCCCAGGCCTACAAACAAAACCAATAAAAATTTATCAATTTTTTTTATAATGCTAAAAAACATAAATATTAAGTTGATGTCAGCTTACCGAGAAGGCGATTGTGTTCCCGTTCAACGTGTAGTTCATGATTCGTCCTTTCATCTCCTTTTTAACTCCGTCAATCTCCTTCTTCAGGTATTGGAAAGAAACACTGCCCCATGGGAAAGCCTCCCATTCAACTTCATCTTCAAGTAGGACCCATATCCATCGAGGGATCTTCTTTTTTGTGCCGTCATAACCCATGGCAAATCCTAAGCAAAGTAGTAGCTTCAACAGTTTCACCAAGTCCTCCTTCGACGCGGAGACTTTCTTGTTCGGCACCATAAACTGTTTGCTTGCAAAGTGTTCCCTTTCACACACCCATTCAACCTTGCAGGTAATATTAGAAAAAACATGGATAGTGTAAGAAATCATAAGAAAATTGCCGTGAGTTGTTAGAAATACTTATTTTTCTAACCATCTATGACACAGATCAGTAATTTCTTATCATCTCCATATGAAAAATGATTGCAGTTTGTTAGAAATTATAATTTTCTAACTGTATTGCATTATGTATGAGATGGTTATGAAACTTACAATTTTTCTTTTATCAAACAATTATCAGATTTAAGTAAGAAATAAATAAAATAGTTGTTAGAAATTCATATTTTCTAACTATCTTATCATTTATTGCTTATACTGCTTTATCAAAAAATGTAAGATTTCATAAGAAAAACACCCCCCAACATTCATATGGTCCCAAATTTCCGGCCTAGTTCACAGTTACAAAGAACCAACACAAAACCAACTATGTTAGAAATTACATTATTCTAACCATGTTCCAATAACTTCTACAATTTTTTCTAACCAACTTCCTAGTTCTTTTTAGGGTTTCGCAATTTTGCACCATACATTGCTTACAATTCTTTGAATCTTTCATTTCAGATCACATTCATATCAAACCAACCCTAATTAAAACTAATTGAAGGTCAAAGTCGCCTGCTACAGTCAAATTTCATACCTACCAACTCAAAAAAATCAAAACTTCAAGCAATATCTCCAAAAATTGTTCTCAAACTGAAACTCAAACTTCAAGCAATATCTTGCACATTATACCCAACATATACAGCGCATGCACATCTCCACAAATTGTACTCAAACTCAATATGCAAAGAACCCTAAAAAATTCTTACCTCTTGATCTGTGAAAGGGTAGCCGCTGGGTTTCCTGATTCCCGGTGCATTCGTCGGGTTCTCGGCGCCGGTACCTTCTGGAATCTCGGCTTCAGTTCTCTTTCTCTTTATTTTTTTGGTTGTCATTGCTCTCAACACTGATCGGGCGGCCTTCTTCTGTTGTTTTACTCGTCAACCTCTGCGGCGACGAGCGGGAAACTGCGGAGAACGGGCTTTCGGAAGACACCCAGAAATTCTAGGGATTGCCGGTGGAGTAGAGGAAGAGAAACAAGAAGTGGGAGAGGTTTTCTTTTCTTTTTGCAGTTTCTGATTTTTTGAATTGTAGTGGGGGAAAGGCGACAGGTTATGGGAGAGAAAAGGGGAGGGGGATTATTTTTGTTTTTTCTGCAGGGGCATTTTTGTCTCAAATTGGAAAAGAGGACAAAATTTGTGTATATGTTAAATTTTGGGTATATTTATGTTTTTCATCCTCTAAGAGGATAGCTTAGTTGTTCCCTCTATCTAAAATCTATATATTTATACATATTAATTATTATTTATATATATTAATATATTAATTATTATTATAATCTATTTATATTATACGTAAAATTTAAAATTTTAATTATGAAAATTGGAGGATTCGAACTTATGATCTCCCACATGATAGGCTATGTTTTGTACCACTACACCACATCACTAAATAATACTTATATATTTAAGGCTTACAATATATACATCCATTATTCAATCAGTTTTGAATCATTATCAACTACATTATGTTCATTTTATAAAATTATAAATATATGTTTTGAGTATAAATATATATAATATGAATATGTATATTTTTTTTATTGATTTTAACATGTGTTTCTTAAATTTTTATGAACCTATACTATATAAATCATGAAATTTTTGATATTTATAAATATACAATAGATATTTTTATTAATTTATTTATTAATGGTTCAACCGATCGAACCATGACTCGAAAAATATTTCAATGTTGAAGGTGTTTTTGCTACTCTTTCCAAAATAGAAAAAAAAAAAGGCAAGAGAAAGAAAGTAAAATATGTTTTGAGTATAAATATATATATTATATGTTCTGTTGCGGATTCGGAGCACCACAACGATCCACGCGCCTACGTGGCGTCTCCTACGGCCTCCATTCTTATTTATCTAAAATCTATATATTTATACATATTAATTATTATTTATATATGTTAATATATTAATTATTATTATAATCTATTTATATTCTACATAAAATTTAAAAATTTAATTATGAGAATTGGAGGATTCGAACTCATGATTTCCCACATAATAGGCTATGTTTTGTACCACTACACCACATCACTAAATAATACTTATTTAAGGCTTACAATATATACATCCATTATTCAATCAGTTTTGAATCATTATCAACTACATTATGTTCATTTTATAAAATTATAAATATATGTTTTGAGTATAAATATATATAATATGAATATGTATATTTCTTTTTTATTGATTTTAACATGTGTTTCCTAAATTTTTATGAACCTATACTATATAAATCATGAAATTTTCGATATTTATAAATATACAATAGATATTGTTATTAATTTATTTATTAAACGGTTCAACCGATCGAACCATGACTCGAAAAATATTTCAAAATTGAAGGTGTTTTTGCTACTCTTTCCAAAACAAAAAAAAAAAAAAAAAAGAGGAAAGAGAAAGAAAGTAAAATATTTTAGGTCGGACTATCTAACACCATTTCAACTTTGAGGTCGCCCGCCCAAAAGATTTTGATATTCTTTTAGTTTGTATCGTTAACAAAAATTAACAATTTTTTGTAATAAAAAATATATTTTTAATTATTAAACACAAAATTAATTTTGAGGTGGCCCATTGGCCAATAAATTTTCTAAATTCTTTTAGTATGTATAGATAGTTTTAATTATCGAATTTTTGTAACAAAAAATATATTTTTTTAATTTAAAATAATTGAAAATAATTAGACACAAAATGAGCCTCGTGAGCTATTTTCAATTCAGATTGGCTAAACTTTTTTTTTTTTTGTTAAAATATGTTGGCCCTAATATTATATTGATTTTGAGGTGGCCCATTGGCCATGAAAAATTCCATAATGGAGATTTCCTTCAATGATTTGATTTTTTTTATTAATATGTATAAATAGAGTACAACTACTCGATAATGGAGTACACCACATTAAACTATTTTTCTAATAAAATTTAACGCGACTTTGTAAAACATATTCTCTAACAAATTATCATAATACTATTTTTTAGTTCGGGTTGATCAGGCTAGACTGATTTTTAGTAAAAAAATATTATTGTCATAACACTATTTCGGTATTGAGGTGGTCCGTTTGGCCAAGAAGTTTTTGAATTTTTTTTTGGCTCCAAACTATTTCGATTTTGAGGTGGTCCGTTGGCCCAACTGAGATGAGGCGCTTACGGGTGTCAAGGATCTGCTTTCCGCGCTAGCCGCTGCCGAGGAGTTGGTGGACTTGAAGGCAGGTCACTCTTCCGAGCCCGAACATGAGGATGCAAGATGTGCTAAGGTCAAGGGGAAAGATTGGAACAAGAAGGCTAACGTGAGGAGAAGTTGAATGGATGTGGTCGCTGAATCAGTGGATGAGGAGGCTTGGGTCAACACGATACAGTATATTTCAGGTATGCAAGTGTTAGATGATAGTCAAGACATGCCGAAAGTGGACCGTGTGGAGCCTGGAAAGGACATGGTGATGAAACAACCAAGTGTGAGCCATGGTGTGCTCATGTATGCAAAAGTCTTGACGGGAGCTACGTCAAGCAACAGACATGGTGTGCCGGTAGAACTCGCTTGTGGTGAGCGAGTTGTTGCTGAAAATGGATCGAAGACAAGAGGGTTATCCCACATGATGATGACGTCTTCGAGTTTTGGTGGGGGAGGTTTGTTAGACCCTTAAATCGGCAGATGCAGTAGGTGCACCTAGCCACGGGCGACTATATCCGATTTTGAGGCGGCCCGCTGGCCAATACTTTTTTGCCTATACATCAAGTGTGCATAGCCACGGGCGATTCATATTCGATTTTGAGGTGTCATGTTGGTCAATATATTTTTGAAATTCTTTTAGTATGTATCGATAGCTATAATTGTCAAATGTTTATAACAAAATGTATATTTTGAATTTAAACCACCTGAGAATATATTAGACACAAAATTGGTTTTGAGGTGGCTCATTATCCAATAAATTTTTAGATGTCTTTTAGTATCTATCGATAGCTATAATTGTAAAATTTTTGTAACAAAAGTGTATATTTTCAATTTAAGACATTTTACAATAAATTAGAAATAAAATAAGAATCATTTTAACAAATTATCATAATACTACTATTTTAATAATGATACCCCGTCGAATTTCGACGGGATACAAACTAGTTTGAATTATGCCAATGATTTTTTTTATTATTATTATATATTATCTCATTCGATAATATAACCATCGGTCCGACTTCATATAGCATATTAGCAGTTAGGTGTGGCAAAGTTGGCCCGGCCTGACCCGGCCCGACAGCCCGCCCGGGATTAAGGCCGGGCTGGGCATCATAGCAGGCCAGATAGAATTTCGGGCCAGGCCGGGTAGCCCGAAAAATGGCAAAAAGTCCGGCCCAGTCATTTTGCACTAAAAATATATTTCCGTGTTGGGCTGGGCATTGAAAAGCGAGACCCAAAACAAGTCAGCCCAGCCTGAATAATCCCAAAAGCCCGATGGGCTCGGGCCGGCCCGGCCTGCTACTTTGCCAGCCCTATAGTAGTCAATTCCAATTCCCATTTTCAACCAATATTCTAAGGAGGCGTGGGTGATAAGGCCGGATTGACTAATTTTATCTGCCCTAATCACATATTTACTTTGTAGGATTAAAAATAGAGTATATCCCAAAGTTTGGTATTGACATGCACTTTATTACTTAATTTAGTACATGGGATTAGAATAATCATATCTCATACCATGTTTTATCCATATCATGGATTAATCTTATCCTTCAAAGAAATTGCCCCTTAAGGGCACTCACAATGCTGAGCCCCATATGGGAACTCTCTCCCACTTTTCCGGAGAAAAGAGTTCCTCCCCAAAATATCGCCTCTAGTGCACAGGCTCTCTCCAGGGTTCTATCTGATTTAATTTTTTTTTTAAATTATTTGATTTTTGCTCCCGGAGTCTTTGGTTGATCGTCCGGATATGTGGAATTCGCCGCCTCATAGTTGATTGCATTTTGATTAAACTAATCGTTGAATTGATTGTCCATCGGATGGAAAATTTGTTGGAGTGAAAATGTGAAGAATTGCGTAAAAATTGTGAGAATTGAGAAGGAAGATGATGAAATTGGTGTAAAAAATGAGAATGAAGGGATGTTAATTTATAGGAAAAAATTGGGGAAGTAACCGTTTGCTACCAACGGTTATAATTCCATATTATTTATTTTGCAAAATATTCAAAAAAAAATTATAATTGTGACATCATAATGACATTGTCATAGGGTCTCGGAGGGAGTCTCGCTCCAGGAAAACCCAAGGGCTCGCGGATTGGTTTGCCAGCGCATAGCCGGACTCGTAGCGGGACTCGCTCACAGCGGCGAGCCCCCAAGACCCGACGGGCTATGGATGGCTTAATTAATATAATTGTGAAATTTTAGCCAATCACCCAATACTACTTTCTTTTATTAGACCAAGATTTTTTAAATGTGACTAATATATAGTCATTTTTTTCGTCCGGTTCATAATATAAGCTCAATTTTATTAAATTAACTCTTTATAAAGGGGATGGACATAGTATAAAAGTAGGTATTTAAATTGTTTTTATTTTTATTTTTTTATATTTTTAGAGAGAGCTATTTAAAATTGTTTACTATAGTTTATACGGTTGAACGCTTTACCTAAAATGGAAAAAGGGGAAGAACTGTATACTACTGAAACTCCCACTCCATCGCAGCGGCAGCTCACCAGTTTCCGGCGACGAACACTACCGAATGCATCCATTCAGATTCTTTCTTTCTGAATAATCGACCCATTTTCAAGATTCGATTCGCATCGAACAACGTTGATTACGAAGATCCGGTACGGAAAAACCCAATCTTGAGGTAGAATGAGGGGAGGAGATGGAATTCTCGGAGTGAGGAACAGCGTTGGATCATCCGAAGCAAACAGTCTGAGAATCCGAACTCAGTTTCTGAGGAGACGAGAGAAATGGCTGGTGATTCTCGGAGTAGTACTCCACGCAGTCTACATGCTCAGCATTTTCGACATTTACTTCAAGACCCCCATCGTTCACGGCATGGAGCCCGTCGAGCCGCGGTTCTCGGCCCCTGCGAAACGCCTCGTGCTTCTTGTTGGTAGTTGCTTGTGCTGTTTTTTTATTTTCTTGTGAACTATATATTTGCGTGCGAGGTGTCTGAGTTTTTTACTCAACGAGTTTGTGTTGTTCTTCTTGTAGCTGATGGTTTGAGGGCGGACAAGTTTTTCGAGCCCGATTCGAATGGGAGTTACAGGGCGCCGTTCTTGAGGAGTGTGATTAAGGAGCGTGGTCGTTGGGGAGTTTCACACGCGCGGCCTCCCACGGAATCTAGGCCAGGACATGTTTCTATCATTGCTGGTTTTTATGAAGATCCTAGTGCTGTTACTAAAGGTAGGTTGTAAGCTTGTTATTCAAGTTTCTGGATGGTGATATTTCTTTTTTCCTGAACTTAGTATTGATAGCTTAAATTATGTTTAATGGTGGAAAGAAATCAAGGTAAGTTATATTATTGTTTCTTGAGATGTCTACATTACTTGTTTCTTTGCAAATTTGGTCATTGTATACTGTTTCATTCTAGGGTGGAAAGCAAATCCGGTTGAGTTTGATTCTGTGTTTAATAGGAGCCGGCATACATTTGCATTTGGCAGCCCAGATATTATTCCTATATTTTGTGGTGCCTTGCAGCATAGCACGTGGAACTCTTATCCACACGAATACGAAGATTTCGCGACTGGTTTGTTAATTTATTTCTTTTTTTCTTTACCAATCTTAGGTCAGCTCTTTGTCATTAGCATATATGTTTATGCAGATGCATCATTTTTGGATGAATGGTCATTGGATCAATTCGAGGGCCTGTTGAATAGATCTAACGAAGATGTGAAATTGAAGCAGCTTCTTCAACAAGATAATCTTGTTGTATTTCTCCATTTGCTTGGTTGTGATTCAAATGGTCATGCTCATCGGCCTTATTCAACCATATATCTCAATAACGTTAGGGTTGTTGACAAAATTGCTGAAAGAGTTTATAATCTTGTTCAGAATTACTTCAAGGACAATCGCACAGCCTATGTGTTCACTGCTGATCATGGGATGAGTGACAAAGGTTGAGCACGCTATGAAATATTCTGCTGAAAAATCTTTATAAATATATAGTCTATTGAGATGCTGATGGATATCTGTTTTTCTTGAATAAGGGAGCCATGGAGATGGGCATCCTTCAAACACTGACACTCCCCTCGTTGTTTGGGGAGCAGGTGTTCGACCACCTTTGAGAACTTTCGAAAACCATCACCATGAAAACACAGTTCGATTTGTTGACGATCATGTCCATGACATGCCTACACCAGCTGACTGGGGTCTTGATGACATTGAGAGACTGGATGTGAATCAAGCTGATATTGCACCACTGATGGTTATTCTATTTATGAAATACTAAAATTTGTTTTGTCACTTACCTCATTTAAAATGTTTGACTTGACAGTTTTTCTTTGAAACTTTTGACAGTCAACTCTTGTAGGCTTGCCATGTCCTGTTAACTCAGTTGGAAATTTGCCGATTGGATACATTAATTTTAGTGAGGTGAGTTGGCAATGTAAAGTTAGCATGGTGATTAACCTTGGGATTTGTCTTACTAATCTAAACTTCAACTATGTGATTATTCATAATCTTTATTTCTTTTTTCTGAATATTCATTTCTTTGCATCACTTTTTTATGGAGAAGTGAAAAATGTGTAACAGGTGGATGAAGTTGAGGCTGTGTTAGCCAACACAAAGCAAATTCTCAGTCAATTTCTTCGGAAATCACGTATCCTTTGTACAGCCATGAATGTGGTTATTTTTTACCATTCTCTTGGAATATATTAATCTCCAACTTCAGCCATGGAATCTCATAAAGGTTGTTTGAAGGTCAAAATTAGTTTTAGCTTATCTGTCTACTTAGCTCTAGTGTAGAAGTTTGTTAATTGGTCCATCCTTTTGTTATATGCTCCATACCGAGTTGAACTCTGCCACTCAACTGGAGCAATGGGAATCAGGAAGTTTTGTGCTGATTAGTCACTTAGTTTATCTATGTAATTAGATTATAGAGTCTAGGTTCTCTTTTCTACAAAACTACATAGGATGATGCATCAGAATGAAACTTATTTATTTATTTTTGTCTCAAACTGTTTCCTTAATTGCAAGATTAGAATTGAAACAGTCAAATTCTTTGCATTTCAAGCCTTTCAAACCCTTGGACAATTATACATTTGTCTTGGATCAAATTGAACAATTAATATCCATTAGTGACTATGAGGCTGCAAAAATGCTGTCTGAAAATCTCCGAAGCTTGGCACTAGAAGGGCTTCACTATTTTCAAACCTATGATTGGTTCAAGCTGATGACTGTAATTTCTCTTGGCTACCTTGGATGGATGGTTTATCTGACGATCCATTTGTTGCAATCTTATACCTCATTGCCCAGAAAGTTTTTCCAAAATGACCAATCAATTTACCTGAAGACAAACACCAAAAAGGTAGTAAAACAAACTAAGTCATTATGTAAATTTCTATAAACTTTAGTATACTTCTGTACAATAAGTTAATTTGTTTACCCTTGGCAGACATACTTCTCTGGATGTCTCCTGATGGTATCAATGTCTCTTATACTATTTGTGGAACATTCTCCTCCTCTTTATCATGCATACTTTGCAATGACAATATTTCTTTGGGTCCGAATCTGTTGTGAATATCGGTTTCTGAGAGCACTTTGGAGATACATGCTTGGGAAAGAAATAGGTTATTTTGTGAAACTTTTGGCCAGCGTTATTGTGTCTGTGTTTGTTCTTGAAATCCTGGTATGTAACATCATTCAGTTATTAATCTGTGTAAGTGTCAGTGTTATGTCTGAGTACCTCAAAAATCTCATTCTTGGTTACTTTTATTCTAATTTATGCAGGTGAAAAGCTTCATGGACAGGAAAATATATACTTGGAGTTTCTTGATGACAGGGGTTATTGCTTCTGTTTATCTTCTATACTCCATGCCATGGGGCTCAGGATTACCAATTTTTGTATGGCTATCATGTTGGTCCTTGTCCGTTTTTACTTTGATGCCTGCTGAAATCCCAGATAATACTAATTTAGTGTAAGTTATTGTTTTATTTTGTTTTCATTGGAATTCGGGTTTTGCTATACTGAAGTACCAGTTAAAATATTGAAACTTCTCTTTTCTATTGTTCTCTGTTTGGAGTGATGAATAGCATAGGATTTCTTTCACTGTTTATTGTTAAATGTCATTTTGCAGAGTTGCCAGCGGATTGATGATTGTAATAATTGGAGTAGCTTCAAGATATCTGGATATGTATTCCAGAGAGAGTAAATATTGGTTCTCTCTCACTCATGAAGTGAAGAAATCCAAATCTAACATCCTTTTCCTCTTTCAGGTGTCTACACTATCAATCATGTCAATATGTGGAAAGTGTTGCTTCTACTGATTCTTATCTAATCTGAAACTTTTGCTGCAATATAATAGGTATTGCTGGTTGCTTTTTCAGCACTTATGGTGCCCTTGTCAACATCTCGTAGAACAGAAAAGCAAGAGCTGCTTGTATTACACCAAGTGATAAATTGGTCAATTGCTGGTACTTTTAGCCCTTTCTTTGCTTATTTCATTTACCCGTCTTTTTTCTTCATCTTCTATTGATGGTTATGTTGGTATTGAAGTTGAAGTTTCTCAAGACTCACAGTGGTTTGATCTGTTTAACTCATTAATAATTACACATAGTACACTTTGCTCACCATTCAGTAATAAGATTCCATAGAATATATAATTTGTCCTTTGTATAACGACCTTTTAACTAAATTGGAAAAAAAATAGATAAGATAAATGTAAAGGAGAGACGAGAAGATGCAATGAGTTCTTATTAATATAGCATCTCCCCTCCCCTCCACCCCAAATTATATACTATAAAATGTGCAAGAAGTTTGGCCTTTTTTAAACTTTCCTTGGGAATTAAAGAGCATCAATAGGAACTAAGATCGTATCTATAAAGTAAGAAGCAATTTGGAATAGTTATTCTTTGTGAATGTTTTGAGTTAAAAAATACTGTAGGTAGATTCTCGTTTTTGGTTTAAAATAGAGCAAATAAACTGATGGAATCATTTATGTTTTGTTCTTCATAGGTATATCAGTGGTTCTGCCACTCTTTTCACCAACTGGTCTCTTGTCAAGGCTTACTTCCATTTATCTTGGTTTTGCTCCTGCATTCCTCCTGCTTTCTATAGGGTACTTTTTCATTTCTTTACAAACTACCCAAAACATAATCAAGGATATATATGGATTAATAATACTTGTTTTGGGTTCATGTTATATTCACTTTTTTTTGTGAAAAAACCATGCAGATATGAAGCTGTGTTCTATGGTGCCCTCGCACTTGCACTTGTGGCATGGATACTTGTTGAAAATGTTATTCTCTACATAAGTCAGAAAAGCAAATCTTCAAGTTCTACCATGGCTATGGAGGATGACCTTGTCTTGGAATCTGATGATAGATGCTTGCAGCTGTCTGATATGCGCATTCCATTAGCATTTGTAAGCTATAAGTCACCTATCTATAACCGTTAATTAATAAATAGGAGTATTATATTTCTGTCTTTCTGCCTTCATATTGCAAGTATGGGGAAGAAAGAAGTAAGTGAAACTTTTTCTGGCTAAGATCTTATTGCAGAATCCCTTACATCTTATATCACGGCTTTTTAAATATCAATTTGATGTTTTCCAACTAGATTATAATTATACTATAGTTTAGATTATAATTCTTAAGAGTTAAGATCTTTTCCTTTCTCTAAAGTTTGGACTTGATGTAATTCCTCCTATTTTATGCCTCTGATTTCTTTGTAATTGTAGATGGTCTTCTTCAACATTGCATTCTTTGGAACCGGTAACTTTGCAAGTATTGCGAGTTTTGAGATCTCTTCTGTTTATAGATTCATCACAATCTTCAGTGTGAGTATTAATGCTAAGATCGACACATTGCATTTCAGATATGTCTTTGGTACTAACTTCATATAATTTTTTTCTTATTTCAGCCATTTCTGATGGCAGCCCTCCTTATTTTCAAATTGTTGATACCGTTTGTGCTTGTCATGTAAGTATAGTTATCTCACTTACTGCATCATTGGAAAAGTTTATTTTCTGGAAAAACTTTTCGAAGCCATAAAAGGATAATCTTTTTTTCATATCTACGTATCCTCCTCTCTCATGTCATTGTCATATTTTGAAATAAGACCTCATCTACGGCAATAAGGGAGAAGCCATAAAAGGATCATCTTTTTTCATTTTGGTGAATTGAATATCTTGAAACTTCTTGAGTAAAAGCTCCTACAACAGTTATTACCTCTATTCAAGATTTTCATACTCCCGAACTTTCCTGACTGCACGAACTTCAAATATCATATGCAGATGCACATTTACTGCAATTACCAGAATGATCAGAGTACCACTTCTGGGATGCTATTTTCTTGTCATAATTTGCTCAGATGTCATGACAATTCACTTCTTCTTCCTGGTATGGTTTCTGATTCTCATTTCGGTTCTGTTTATATACAATAACACGCACACTCAGCACACACACAGAGGCGCACACGCAGAAGCATTCAAAAAAGTCTCCCGTCATTCCCTGAAACAGTGTTTTCTGTAGTGATAGATTAGATTGGCAGTACATACGATCGAGTATCTGAAGGGATTTCATGATCAAACGAGCTAAAAAATTGTTCAATCGATCAAAATATGCAATAGATGAACTTACATTACCTTTATCTATCTAACCTATCACAAAAACTAAATGAGCTTTACAATCAGAAGCTACACTATTAGCAATTCTCATCAATTGGTCCATTCGACATTAGAGGCGTCTCGTTGTGATGGCAGGTACGAAATACAGGAAGCTGGATGGAAATAGGCAACAGCATAAGCCATTTTGGAATCATGAGTGCTCAAGTTGTGTTTGTGCTTTTGCTATTTGCAGTGACAAGTATATACACCAAAGACATCCAAATCAGATCCTCCAAACACCTTTCCCGGAAACAAATGTGATTTTATTCCTTCTTCACTCTTTTACCAAACTGAAGGATTATTTTATTTTATTTTTGTAGTTTTTTTTTTTTTTAGTTTCATTGAGGTAATTCTGTAGGTAAGTGTAACATCTTAATTACATTTGTAATAGTAAAATGTTTGGGTTTTTTTTTTTCTTTTTTCTTTTTGTGAGATGTATTTTTAATAGCTCTCTATTAGAGGAAGGATATGAAATTCAAGTAATCTGTAGTGGACCCAAGGGAATTCATAACAAATTGTAGAAGAAATTGCAGGATTTAGAGATATAGAGAGGAAGAACAGAGAGAAGATAGAGGGAGATTAGAGATAAAGTAGAGAGAGAACGGAGAGAAAGATAGAGAGAATTGATATTTCATTCCTTAATTCTTTTTGAATACAAGACTTATATAAAAACTAGACTCTTTCTTGGGCATAAAGAAAACTCTAAAGTGCTGAAATAAAAATACAAAATACGTTTTTTTACAAAGACACAATTGAACTAATTATAACATAATTTTCAGCGGCCCAAAACAATACTCCAACAGCCCAACTCACCGGCCCCACCCATTCCTTCTTCATCCTTTGACTTAGTCTCCCCAATTCCCAATTTATCCACAAATCGAACTTCAGCGACCACCTTCACCCGGTCACCACCGCCATTCACTCCCACATAGGCCATGATATAATCTTGTTCGGACTGGATAATGGGTCTTCAATCGGCCCAATAATGATATTTTCTTCAATAGTTGGGCTAAAAAGGCCCAGTTACGAGATTATCCTTTTCTTTTTATCAAAAGGCACAATTAGAAATTTTTTATTTTTTATTTTTTTCTTTTAATTGAGTTTGAACAAACACATAAAGATCCAGAACACTCAAACCTTATAGTTTAATTTTTTTAATTTTTTTGTTGGTTTTGAGGTAAAGACGTAACCCAATTGATAAGCGAAACATTAAAAAGAAATTGATTGTATGCGTAATCCTAATTAATATCAAAATTCTTTATAATAAAAACAAAGCTTGGCCTTTGTCCTTCTCCAGCCAGCGCCTTATTATCCATGCAGAAAAAGAGTAGTGGGACCACCATGCACATGCCATAGAGAGACAGCCTCACCCTAATTTCAACTTAGCTGCTCTTTTTCCAATAAACTCAACTCCCTATATTATTTTCCACCGACATTTCTTCTTTCAATACAATTTTTATTTAAATATCCTAGTAATTCATTGGTAATTAATTCCTCTCCAGAAATAAAATTCGATTCTGCCAATACACAATATGGAGCTAGAAAAATTTCAAGGAAATTATTTTTAATATAAGGATTGAAATTTAATTTTTTTTTGTCGGAAAAGGATAAATAGATAGAAGAGAATATATAAGAATAAAGATAAGGAGTGGACATGAGAAATCATGTGATTAGAACAGAACATGCGGCGGAGACAAAGTTCTTTCCATTTCCTTAATTTAATTCAATATATTCCACATATCCTAAAGTCCCCATTTCTTTTCTATACACATTGCATTTTCTGCGGCAATTTCAATTATAATAAATTAATATATAATTGTATAGAAGTGAGATAATGTCAATAATTTAACCCAAAAAATTATTGATTAATTTTAGTCCCACAGTGGTCTGTCATTATTAAAACCTATAATGCACGGATTCTTCTAAAAATATCATATTATAGTATCGCACCCGCATCGGATATTTGTGAAGGTGCGATTCTCGTGGGATATACACGCGATATGCCACATGGCGAATCCTAAAAATAAAAATTAAATACGATATGCGTATCGGGTGCGTTTGCCTCAAGAATCTAGTGCGTTTGGGCTTTTTTTAAAATAATTTTATATTTTTGGATTTTTTTATATATATTGCCATAAAATTTAAATTTACTACAAAATCAATATACATTATTTAATTTATGGGGTTTGATTGAAAATTTTATTTTAATTGGTATTTATAATGTAGTATTTAATTTATGAATTTTATTTTTATAAAATCGGTGATATATTTAATACAATATATAAATATACAGACGTATCATTGACGAATCGCACCCTAAAATTTTAAAAAATACGTTTCCTCATATCTGAATCGTATCGCCCCCGACTCGTACCCCCGCACCCATGCAACCTAGATTGAAACATAACATGGAAATACATAAATAACTAGTAGAAAGTAAAATGAACATAAAGAAGTGATTATTCAAAAAATGTATACAAAAAGTTACCCCTTAAATAGAAGATTCCTTTTTCTTGTAACTCTTAAATAAATGTAAGTACGAAATAATTAAACAAAATATTACTCCCTCCGTCTCAAGATTCATGACCCCTTTTTTTTGGCATTTTCGGCTTGTAGTATCCCGTAAAAAGAAAAATACATCAAAAATTCATTTTAAAACTAATCAACGAGAAGTGTGAAAATACGTACCGAAAATGTCAAAAAGAAAGGGGTCATGAATCTTGAGACGGAGGGAGTACTATATTATAGTAAGTGGAGAGCAGAAGCAGTGGGAAGCGCAAAAATTCATGGTTTAAGTGTGCAAATTTAATGGTTTGAGAGCGCCATTAAGCCGAATTTTTATTTTTAATTTTATTTTATACTTTTTTTTTAATCTAAAAGCACATAAAATTTTTAATAAAAAAAAATACTAATACTCCATTCGTTCCTGTTATATATTTGATTTTTTTTAGACGTCTCTATATATGCGTTAAGGAGTATTTCTCAAAAAGGAAATCATTATCTTAAAACGTTTTAATTCAAAACTCTTGTAATACATTTTTTTTTTTATCAAATTACCTGATACGCCTCACTATTTTATCTCATTTGTCAATAACTTTAACCCAATAAATTCACCATTTGTCCGATTTCAATAAATTTATCATTAACTACCAACTATTTTAAATCCGCAGGACGGTGCGGATGAATTTTAACATATATTACACGGGTGCGGGGGCAATACGATATGAGTACGGGGATACATGTTTGAAAATTTTATAGAGTGCGATTCAACTAGGATACGTCTATTTATTTTTATGTTTATGTTTATTATACAATCTAAATCAATTGAAAATAAAATTAAGTACTTCCTCCGTCCTACTTAAATAGTCTACATTTTCTTATTGGTTTGTCTCATATAATAGTCCACTTTCTAAAAGTGGCAAAAACTTTATCTCACAACTAATACCATTTTAAAATTCTTTATCTCTACTTGCATTGGTCTATGTGCCAAAAGCAATGTGGACTATTTAAGTAGGACGGAGGTAGTACTCCCTCTGTTTTTTTTTTAAGTGGCTTAGTTGCCATATTGGGGTGTTTTTTTTCAAGTGGTCTATTTCTTTTTTTGGGCCAACATACCCACATGTGTATAAGACTAAACCCAGTTAATCTAAGGGTAATTCTATACACAACCCTCGTATTACTCCTCACAGCCCCCGTTTTATAAAAATAAATAAAATTAATATTAAATTTACATATATACCCCTTAGCCCCCACGGTCTCCCACTACCACCGCGTGCATCCCCTCTTTCTGCTTTTCTTGACGATGTCACCACCATCACAGGCCACACAAAATAAATTGAAAAAGGAAATCAAAATTTTTTTATAACATTCTAAAATTTCGTTGGGAGTCCAGATAAGTTGGAAGAAAAATTCAGATCAATTCTTAAAGCTGCAAATCAAAGATTGAAATGTATATGCACAATCGAATTTCTCAAAGGCCATAGACAAGTCATTAATTTATTTATGAGACATAACATACAAATATAACTTGAATCAGTCAAAACAAAATGGCGTCTTGCATTGCATTCCCAATTAAAAAACTTGAATGAGTGCCTAGGATTAACATTAGGAGACTTCAAAAACCTCTTATAATAGTTTCGGTGTCACCTGGAGAAACATTTTCTACGTATCTCACAATCGGAGACAAGTTCTTCATCAAAGTGAAGAATCTTTTCATCGAGTTCTTTTGTTTGCTTTGTTTTAGGGGAACTACTACCGTCTATTGTAGATCGAACGGCTCGTCGACGGCTTCGAAACCATCCCTCGAACTTTTTTCAAGTTAAGAATCTAACTTTTTGAGGAATTGTTGTCAACGGTGGGTTGGTTTTGGAGAGTTTCCGATGGATGTATAAAAAAGTTAGGTACGTACGGCCGCCGTAGCGATGACATTGTAAGAAAAAGTTGCAGGAGGAGGGCTGTGCATTGTTGAAGATGATGAATTTGGGGGCTGAGCTGTGGGGTATATTAGTACATTATTAATAAATTTATTTATGAAAATTAATACGGAGGCTTTACGGAGTAAAACGGGGGTTGTGTATAGAATTACCCTTAATCTAACTAAACCCTAATTAAATAGCCCAATTAATCTCCACCTCTCTCATTTCCACTTCAACTTATCAATCTAGATTACTTTTTATGTCTTTTTCTTGTTGAATAACGTTTCTGCTTTGTTTTTCAAAAATGAAAGGCCACAAAATTTAAATAAAAAAAAAACAAAAAAAAAATTACAGGAATAAAAATAACATGGCCACTTCGAATAAAAAAAAAGATTACAAAAATTAAATAATAAGAATTACAAGAATAAAAGAAACAATCAATTAACAACTTTAATATACACTAATGATTCTATAGTGGGTACCCTTTAACCTCTAATCTTTATTTCCTTAATATTTGTGCAAAAAGCAACTAGGTCATTTCGAAAAAAATGGAGGGAGTAACATACTAGTGTTGAGCAGAAAATTTATTAAAAATTTGAATCGGCAGAGGGTCTGGAGGCAGATTAGAATCAACCATTGTTTATGCATCATGTGTTGTTTCTGCTTCTAATTTAATTTTTTTTTTAATTAAAAATACTTAAAATTTGCAAAAAAAAATTCCTGAAGAACTCAAGTTTAACAAAAATAATTCTATTTGCCCAGGATTCACGAATCCTCTTCATGAGATATGCACATTGTGCTCACGGGATACGCGTATCAATTATTATTTATATTAAATTAAATAAGATTCATCACTGTGATGAATTGAGTGCGAATCTACCGCGAATCGCACCCTCACCTTGCAATTGCAAGTATCCAATACTATAATATGATATTTTTTTTTAAATATCCGTGCATCTATATTTTAACCCATATATCAAGGACTCAGGAGTAGTAGTATAAAAATTAAACGGCGTCGTTCATAAACTTGCACAAACACCGACTTGCCACGTAGCCTCAGTGAGAAGTGGGCCCCACATCCAGCCCACAACATCCGTGATTAGTGCTGGAGGCAGTGGCGCGTAGGGCACGCGCACCAAATCTTAATCCAAGCTTCACTGTTAGTAGTTCCAAGTCTAAAAAATCCACTAAAACCCCTCAACTTAAATCCTCTTTCCCTCTCTCTCTAATCTTCAACTTTACTTCTAGAGAGAGAGAGCGAGAGAATTACTCATTGATGGCGTCGCCGCTGCTCGTGCTCTCCGTGCTCCTTCTTCTCGGCCCCGCCGCCGCCGCCGCCGCGGGGAAGCGGCGGCTGCCGGTGCTGAACACCGCCTACTACAGCAGGTCCTGCCCCAAATTCGAGCAGATCGTGCAGGAGACCACCACCAACAAGCAGATCTCCTCCCCCACCACCGCCGCCGCGGCGCTCCGCCTCTTCTTCCACGACTGCTTCGTCGGCGGCTGCGACGCCTCCGTCCTCGTCTCCTCCACCCGCTTCAGCAAGGCCGAGCGCGACGCCGACATCAACCTCTCCCTCCCCGGCGACGGATTCGACGTCGTCGTCCGCGCCAAGACCGCGCTCGAGCTCACCTGCCCCGGCGTCGTCTCCTGCGCCGACATCCTCGCCGTCGCCACCCGCAACCTCGTCGTCATGATGGGCGGCCCCTTCTACCCCGTCAAATTAGGGCGCAAGGACGCCCGGACCTCACGCGCCGCCGCCGTCGAGGGCCATCTCCCCCGCCCTACCATGTCGATGACTCAAATCATCCAGATTTTCAAATCGAAAGGCTTCTCCGTCCAGGAAATGGTCGCATTATCCGGCGCCCACACCATTGGATTCTCCCACTGCAAGGAATTTAGCACCAACATCTACAACTACAGCAGAACGTCCGAATCCGACCCGGCTTACTACCCCGAATTCGCCAAATTGCTCCGAAACGCCTGCGCCAATTACCACCAGAATCCAACTCTATCGGTATTCAACGACGTGATTACGCCTAACAAATTCGACAATGTGTACTACAACAATGTGAAAAGGGGGCTAGGGCTTATGTCTTCGGATCACGGGTTGAGCTCGGATCCAAGAACCCGAGGCTTCGTGGAGCTATACTCGAGAGATCAGAACGCCTTCTTCCGCGCATTCGCTGCCGCGATGCAGAAGCTCAGCGTCTATGGCGTCAAAACTGGGAGGAGTGGAGAGATTAGGCACAGATGCGATGCTACTAACTATTGAAGATGAGAACAAAAAAAAAATTAAATTAATTCGAGTTACTATTTGTGTTGTTTCCATTCCTTTTTTTTTTTTCTTTTTTTTTTTTGGTTATAATTATATTTGCTAGCGGCGTAATCAAAATGTGTGTATCTATACGAAATTCTTGAAGATTAATACAGTTTTTGTGCTATTTGAGGGCTTCTTCCCAAGTGCAGAATTAGCTAGAAATTTCAAGCATTGGATTCTCCTACTTGTGGATGTATACTGTTTTGGGTTAATGTTTTTCATAATTTATGAATCGTGAAAAGCCAATGTATAATTGGATACTGTGTAAAGTGATAAATTGCGAATTACTCACTCCGTCCTCCATTTCTTGACCTAAAATTTTTCGACACGTATTTCTATCCGAAATTTAGTATGAATTTTAAAATATAATTTTGAAGTATTTTTTCTTTTACGGGATACTACGAGTGTTGTACTATCCCTTAAAAGAAAAAATATTTTAAAATTATATTTTAAAACTCGTATTAGGTTTCAGTAAAAAGACGTGCCGAATAGTATTAGGGTCAAGAAATGAAGAACAGAGGGAGTATTTAGCATGATAAATCAAAAAAAAAAAAAAAAAATTAGTGTCAGGTACTTTGAGTTATTTATTGATTACCTTTTTTTTTCTACTTCACTTTGGTTGTGGATGAGAAATTAAATTAGGGAAATGAATTCATTCCAACCGTAAAATTCATGTGCATGTAATTATGAAGTTTGGTGACTGGTTGAAATTATGTACTGTAATAACTGAAATTGATTTTGTAATTCCCACATTTTTTTTTTCTTTCTACATTGTCAATTCAAATTGCTAATTAACTTGATTAAAACCATTCATCTTTCAAATTCAAATATGAAAGAATTATTGTCGTGTTTCAACATTTATAAACATAAACAAGTTAAAGTTTTTCAATGATCATTAGAAGTTCTACTAAATATTCAAATGTGAAGGCTGTAATTATATTATAAATATATAGATAGCAAAATGATTGAAAACGATTGGGTAAGAATGCAATACTATAATTTTGTGAAATGTATTTATATTTTGCTTTTGACTCACTTATTTTGTATGTGGGATTATCTCATAATTGAATACTATGTATTTGGGGAGTGGGAGGTAGAACTTTTGTTTGTAGCTTAATTTGTGCATTATGATTCTCCACAATTAGATGCATATATCACGTACTGCCAACTCATTCGTAATGAGCCACACCTTTTCACGCGTTATACGATTATTACTTCCCTCTAAGAATTAGGTTATACCCGTCCTAAATTTTATCATAACATTCATTTATCGATATTACTGAATTGCATGACGAAATATTATAAGCACATTTATTGTGTTGAAAACAAGGTTTAGAGAAATTAAGTTTTACATATTTTTGAGATTTTTTTTTTTTTTGTAATCAAACATTTAATTTTGGAGGAATTAAATATCGTAGGATCGATCTACGTTCCGAGTAGATGATTGTGGTATAATTATTTTCTCAAATATTCAATGAGTGATAAATTATTATTTTAAAGTTGGTACTTGAAGTGGAGAGATGTAAAATTTATTACATTACATGATATAATGAAAACCTATCACATAATGGATAAATATAAACTTGTAATAACATAGTACATCAACTGCACAAGTGGGTGGGCTTAATAAGCCCAAACACGTGCGCGCCGCCGACCGAGCCGAGTCATGCCCGCCCGCCCGCCTAGTCCCAACCTCGTGCCGTTCCACCTTGCCATTGGCAGGTGGACGCTCCCCATGCAGTATGCCTATAAGTATTCGAAGTCAATCTTGCCACAAATCAAAGCTTCAACAGTTTTAGGAGTTAAAGAACTCCTTAATGCATTTAGTACTCAACCACCAACACTAAATGCAGATTCTGGTGCAAGGATGATATTGGAACGACTAAAATATCACGAGCCATTCGTGAAAGAATTGGCAATCTTTCAGAGTTCACAGCTTCCACCATTTTAATTACATCAACAGTAGCTTCCCTTAAGTAGACTTCTAGAATATTTTTCTTGTTTCTGGCCAGCTCGTTCTCCATTTTTTTGTTTCTTAAATCTGGCCTTACACAACAAAATATGTCCATCAATCTTTTCACAATCCACCACACTACTAGAATATGACTTGTTGCTACTATTATTTACTTCATTATCGGGCTATTATATCCCCTTGTTTTCATTGAACACCTCGAAAAGTTCATGCTTCACAAATTGAAAGATTTTGGCACCTTTTTCCAACTTAAACATTTCATCCAATGTGTACTCCATATATTCCAACTTAATTATCACTCTGGTTGAAAACATTAGCCCAAAAGATGATCTTATCTCCATATTCTCTACATCCCCTCAATATTTATCAAATTTTATTTTTACGGACTCACCCGGTCCCAAATTCCTAGTCTCGAATCCATACTTCCCTTCCAATTCATTGAAGGTACTTCTGAAATGCCCTTTCAAACTTTGCAGCTGTACTAAGCATCAAATAGGTTGAATTCCACCTTGTAGGAACATTCAAACACAATGAATTCTTACTTTCTATCCCTTCTAAGTATACACAATCCTTAAATATTTTCAATCTAGCAGGTGAATTCCTAATGTATCTAAATGCATCCATTACACGTTTCACTGAACGGTTAATATCTTTCAAACCATCAGAAACTACTAAATTAACATGTGTCATGCATCTCATATGAAGGCATTTATAACATGCAATACCACTTCCCCGATTCAACAATTTCTTCTTCAAGAACGTTATAGCTTTGAGATTTGCACTTGCATTATCTACGGTTATTGTGAAGAGGTTATATAATCCCCAATGTTCTAGTGTCTTACCAAGGTAGTCACATTTATGGCTAGAAATGGGTACAAAACTGATAATCCACTCCTTATCAATGAAATGAGCAGTAACACACATGTAATTGATTATTTGCAAAGAAGTTCAAATCTCAGTGATAATACAAACTCTTTTGCAGTTTGTTTTCATAAAAACTCGTAGAGTTGATACCAATCCCTAGACATTGTCCATCTAAAAGGAATTTGAAACCTAGGACATGCTTTTACTCACAAATCACTTGAATCTCTCACCCTCCACACACTCAAAAGGTAATTCATCACAATAACCATAAGTGAAGTGCTTTTATGAATTCATCTTGATCAAACTTCCAAGTACTAAGTGTGCCCATCCCCAAATTACCTTCGTTACTTGGCTGCCAATTTAGTAATCGTTGATCTATTTTTTGATTGTTTGGGTTCTTCATGCAAGTTTTATTGTGAGCATCTAGAGATGGAGTGCTATTTCTTATAGGATGAAAACAAAGCTCTTTGTCATAATACTTACACTTAGCAGTCGCAATGACGCCATCCTCATTCTTGATATGCTCATAAAGAATCCATACTTTGGATCTTTGTTTCATTACTTTTCTCTTCGCTCTAACCATTTGAAATTTCCTTTTATTTGACGTGTGGGCATGTGAAGCATCAATCACATTGCTTCCAATATTTTCATCTTTTTGTGTGCTTGACATCTACAATAGTGTATAAAATTACAAACTCGTTCAATTAACTATTCCTCTCTTTATTTAATAAAATAAAATATATAAAACCATTACGCTTATTAAAGTTAGGGGTGTCTAAATGGGATCGGGTATTTGGGTATGTTCCAAAATACCCGACACGAACAGGTATTTTGGATACCCGAATCCGCTTTATTCGGGTATGAATTTTTTTTAAAAAATCGGGTTCTCGATTACCCGATCGTATACCTGATTAATTTTAATAATAATTAATATTATTTTATATCCTAAATATTACACATGATAAGAATGAAAAATAAAAAATTCTAGTGAGATTGAAAAATAAATTGTGCATCAATCAACAATTATAACGATAATCGTACAACACATACAATCATTGACTTCATTTTGTTTCTTATTAAATTTATATTTGAAACTAAAATATTTTTTGTCATAAATTAATTCCGCAAAAAAATATAATATATACTCCCTCCGTCCCAAAGATAGCGTCCTATTTCTTTTGATAATAATTTTATGCTTCATTCGTCCCATAAATTTGGGCACAAAAATTAAGGGAATGTGTAATCTTTTCCCAATTATGAATAGTATAAGTATAATGTTATTCATATTTGGAAAAAAATTAGTTATTCATATTTGGAAAAAAATTACACATTCTGTTAATTCTCATGCCCAAATTTATGGGACGAAGGGAGCATAAAATTACTGTCAAAAGAAACATGACGCTATCTTTGGTAGGGGTGAAAACGGATCGGATACTTCCCGGAATTCGGTACAAAAAATTAGTATCCGAGCGGATACGGATAGTTGAATTCGGATACCGGATCGGATTCGGATTACATAGTATCCGACCGTATCCGAGTTTTACCATATTTTATCAGATATTATCCGGATATAATCCGATATCCGGATATTTTAATATATTTAATTTTATATTTATATATATTATTATTAATATCTATTTAAAAAAATTAAAATTATTGTGATCAAGTTTCGAACCCAAGACCTCAAGTGTGAGAGGCTAAGAACTTTACCACTTGGTCTACCAAACTTAATTATAAGTACTCAGTATGTTATTTTACTTATAGTATTTATAACAATCAAAGCACCCAACATTAATTCTTTTCTCGATTCTGTTAATGAACTTTTAACTATTTTTATATTTTACACTTCTTTATATAGATATTCTTATAGTTATACAAATAATATATATAATATTCTGTATACATTTACAGTAAATATCAATATGTAATAAAAAAAGTATAATTAAGAATTTCGCGTTGCAAAAATTAAATTTAAGATATGATATTGAATTTATATTAAAAAGAAATCGCTTTATAATAACTTTAATGTATTTTTTATTTTATTTTATAAGTTATGAATTTACTTTTATTTATGTATATAATGTATTTATTTACCGGTTGAACCAATTGAACCGTGACCCGGAGGCCTCGCCGGGTCGACCCCTGGTCAGGGTTTTAATACATTGGTTTCAATTATATCTTGATGATTTTCGTATAAAATATACTATCCGATTATATTTATTCGAATCCGACCTCGAATTTGTCCCGTATCCGTCCCATGTCTTTATACTGAATATTCTGAATTCATATCCGAATCCGGTTTTTCCGTATCCGACTCCGAATTTGAGAAAAAAAATATGGTATAGGATACGGTATGAGCACTATCCGTCCATATCAGATCCGTTTTCACCCCTAATCTTTGGGACAGAGGGAATATAATTTTGTAAATTGGGAAATTTAGTTACACGAATTCCGAGTATCAGGTACCCGAATTACCCGTGTGGGACAGGAGACAGAATATGTTTTTTACTTATTTGGGATTGGGTACCCAACAAAGATGGGGCAGGTATCCCGTCCCGACCTGTTTAGACACTCCTAATTAAAGTATATATACACATGCATCATTATAAAATACATTTGTTCCCATTTAGTATTCCAATGATACAAAATAAACTTCCATATACTTAATTGTGCACAGAGTGCTTCAATTTTAAGCTCAAAATCCTCAAAAACCAATGAAAATTATCTAAAAAAACATAAATCAAAAGTGATTACGATGACGTAAATCAGAAGGTTCATTGCCGGGGGTTCATCATAACGCCAGGGGCGAAGCCAGAAAAATTTGATAGTGGGGGCTGAGTTTCATATTCGAGATTTGAGAGACAAAGTTCCATACAATATAATTTGATGGCGGGGGCTTTTATACTAAATTATGTATAATATACATAAAAAATCATAATTTTACTTGAACAATTTTATTTTTTTTGGGTAGGGGGGCTTAAGCCTCCTCTTGCATACATGTGGCCTCGTGTTATGGGTCGTTCCCCAATACATCCTTGGCTACACGGGTAAGCTGGAGAACCCTCATTTGCCCTGTCTTGCCCGCCTAGTTGGGAACACCTCAGCGTCCGTAACTTGTTGAAGGCCCGCCCCGTGGGTTGCTGCAACACCATGCCATTAGGTGCTAGGATTTTTGCCTTACTATGTGTTTTAGTTTTTATTTTGTACGACGGTCTGGGACGGCTGTCGGGTAGGTTCTCCAGCATTTCAGCGTCTACTGCTGGAACTAGGGATTTTATTGTAAGAACATATATAGGGGGAAATGATAGTTGAAGGTTGATCAAGTAGCGAGCTAGCACAGGAGGCCTCCATCTCCTAACATTCCTATTGTAAATGCACGTTGGTGTCACAATGTATATCCTTTTGGTATTAATGGAAAGAGTTTTTCGCACCAACGTGTCTTGTTCCACTGGACCACTAAAGCACCCTCGGGTGTGATTGCGTCATCTCAGCACCAGCTTTCGATGAGTCGATTGTGAGGCGGAAGTAGTCGTCGAGATGACTGCTAGCCGCACGGTGCGCTTCTTTTTAAGTCCGCTACGAGCGCCCCGTGACAGGTGGTATCAGAGCCTCGGCTCTTGATCCCCTGGGCCGAGGTAAGGCTATGGAGGGACAACATCAGCAAACATGGGTGTAGAGGAACCCACAAAATGACTTGGGAACACCAAGCAACGTTTGGAATGGCTTGAGGGCGAGGCAGACCGACAAAAATTTGTCATGGAGACCCTCGAGGAAAAGGTCGAGGACCTTGAGGCATGCTTCCGTGAACAAAGAGATACTATCGAGAGATTGGAGGACAAGAATAGGGGCCTCAATGTCACGATAGATGATTGCCGTAAGGCATGGATGGGCGGATTTGTCCGAAACCAGAGGGAATGGTGACGGAGGGACGAATACCATGGAGTTACGTCGGGTTGTAGAGGCATTGCGAGACGAAGTTGCGGTGCTCTGCCGAGCAAGAGACAACCACCAAGACGTCGAGGACTTAAAAAATTCCATTGTCCTCATTAATCACGCGCTGGCCAACAATGGACCCGCCCTTGCAGGAGGGGGGTCTACGAAGAGAATTACGGAGCCACGAGAGTATGATGGTGCCCACAATGGAGCGGACATTAGCAATTTTCTCTTTCACATGGAACAACACTTCCAAGCGGCGAAAGTGAGGGACGAGACGAAGAAAATCTTCACTGCAACCACGTACTTAACGGGAAAAGCTAAGACGTGGTGGCGTGGAGTGTATGAGGACATAGAGGATGGGAATACTCAGGTTGAGACCTGAGAGGAATGGCGGCAGGCCTTCAAAACACACTTCTACCCGACGAACGTCGGCTTCAACTTGATGGTAGCGTTGAATGACCTTAAGCACACTGGACACATAGGCGACTATGTGAAGAGTTATTCGGACCTCATGCTGGAGCTTTGAGAACTCCTTGAGAACACTAAGGTCCAAATGTTCATTGCCGGTCTCAAACCGTGGGCTCAAGCAGAACTTCACCGACAACCCATCCGAACGATGGCAGACGCCTTGGCAGTGGCAGGAACGGTTAAATGACTACCGTCCCGAACCACGACTGAAGCCCAGCACAGCGAGTGGGCCATCTAAGGGGGCACCAAAGAATTTCAAAGCCTAATTTCTCTAAAGGTGGGGGAGAGAGACCCACGTACTCGCAAGGGAGCTCACAGTCGAGTTCTGCGCGGGGTAAGCATCAAGTCGAAAACAAACAAGGGACGCCTACGAAGCTAGGTGGGTGCTTTGTTTGCAATGGTCCACGCCGCATGAAGGATTGCCCCGACTACAAGGCACTAAACAGCCTGAGGGAGCATGGCCTTCTCCCGAGTTCTTCGCAAAAGGTTCCTGGAACCCGAGATGTCGAGGCAGAACACGAGGAGGATGAGGAAGGTGCCAAGGAAGAAGAGGATGAGAACCTAGGTGCCTTCTCGCATCGGCTTAGTGCGATGGCAGGAGTTGCATCGCAGAAGACAAAAGGGCCTCCGAAGCAGATGAAAACGGCCCCAGCCTTGACAAGCACAACAGAGAAAAGGAGATCAGCAAAATTAACCTGGAGAAAAGGGTTGATGTTTGTCGATGTAAAGATCAATGGGAGGCCGGTACGAGCTATGGTTGATACGGGTGCCACCCACAACTATCTAGCTACTTCCGAAGTAGAAAAGCTGGGTCTGATACTTGAAAAGGAGTTGGACGAGTGAAAGCCATTAACTCACCGGCCAAACCTATTGCCGGAATTGCCAAATCGACACTTATCAAGGTTGGCCCATACGAAGGGAGGACCAACCTCTCCGTTGTTGAAATGGATGACTTTCGACTCATTTTAGGACTGGATTTCTTGCGGGACACGAAGACAGCAGTGATGCCACATGTTGATGTCCTGATGATGATGGGAGACAAGCCGTGTATCACCCCCACAATCTCCTTAGCTTCTAGTTCGAAGCCGTTGTTTGCCATGCAGTTTGGGAAGGGGTGTAAACGGAGTGAACCGTCTTTCCTCTGTGCCCTCCGCCTCGAGGAAATTGAAGAGAAAACCGGTTCCATACCGGAAGCAGTAAAAAGACTCATCCTCGAGTACGAGGACGTGATGCCAGACGAGCTACCAAAAAAGCATGCCGCCAAAGAGAGTCATCGACCACGAGATCGAGCTCGTGCCGGGGATGAAACCACCTGCGTAGGCACCTTACAGAATGTTGTATCACGAGCTTGAGGAACTCAGGAAATAATTGAAGGAGTTGCTTGAGAGTGGCCTCATCTGTCCTGCTAAATCCCTATTTGGAGCACCAGTTTTGTTGCAGAAGAAATCGGACGGTTCTCTACGGATGTGTTGTGACTATTGAGCTCTCAATAAGCTAACGGTTAAGAATCGATACCCGATACCGTTGGTGTCCGAGTGCTTTGATCGACTAAACCAAGCTAAATTCTTTTTGAAGATCGACTTGAGATCGGGTTACTGGCAAGTTCGCATTAAGGAGGGAGATGAAGCAAAGACGACCGTGGTGACGAGGTACGGGGCCTATGAGTACTTGGTGATGCCCTTCAGCCTGACTAACGCTCCTGCCACCTTTAGCACCCTGATGAATCAAGTACTCCATGGGTTCCTTGATGAATTTATAGTCGTGTACCTAGACGACATCGTGATCTACAGTGAGACCCTCAGAGACCACTTGAAGCATCTCCGAAAGGTCCTAACCCGGCTACGCGAGCATGAATTGTATGTCAAACCCTCGAAATGTTCTTTCGCCCAAGATCGGATAGATTTCTTGGGGCATATTGTAGAAAGAGGGAGGATCAGAATGGATCCCAAGAAGATTCGGGCAATCGAGGAGTGGGTCGAGCCGAAGAATGTGCACGAGGTGAGATCGTTCTTAGGCTTGGCGAATTACTACCGCCGCTTTGTGAAGGGGTATTCCAAAATTGCACGGCCCCTTACGAATCTGACGAAGAAGACTGAGGCGTGGCAATGGACACCACATTGTCAAGCCGCATTCGACCACTTGAAGAGGGCCATCATGACCAACCCTGTGCTCGCATTGCCCGACATGAAGAAATCATTCGTGGTGGAGACCAATGCTTCCGACTTTGCATTAGGAGGAGTCCTAATTCAGGAGGGACACCCGGTAGCCTTTGAGAGTAAGAAGCTAAAGGACGTCGAGAAGCGCTACCCTGCCCACGAAAAGGAGTTACTCGCGGTCGTTTATTGCCTGCGGCAGTGGTGACACTATTTACTAGGTCTTCCGTTCGTCGTGAAGACTGACAACACTACAGTGAGCCACTTCCTGACGAAGCCGAAACTCACCGCAAAACAAGCTCGCTGGCAAGAACTCCTCACGGAATTCAACTTTGTGTTGGAATACCGCACTGGAGCCAACAACCAGGTAGCAGATGCCCTCAGCCGCAGGGCCAATTTTAAGGACTCGGAGGTGGTAGCGGCCCTTGCCGCCAGCAAGGTTACCACCAACCTCAACAACCAGATACAGGAGCTCACCCACACTGATCCGGTGGCCCAGTGTCTGGTCAACCTTGTCGGGCAAGGCAAAACCCGACAATTTTAGCTCAAGGATGGAATGCTCAAGACCAAAGGAGACAGTCTCTACATTCCTGTAGGCGGTGACTTATGAAAATCTATCATCCGTGAATGCCACGACACTCTTTGGGCGGGTCACCCCGGCGAAGAGCGCACGTTGGCCCTCGTCTAACGTTCCTACTACTGGCCTCAGATGCGGGACAACATTGCAACGTTTGTCCGTACTTGCCTTGTTTGCCAGCAAGACAAGCCCGATCGGCAGAAGAAGGCAGGCCTCTTGCAACCTCTGCCTATCCCCGCACGGCCTTGGCAAAGCGTATCGATGGACTTCATCAACGGTCTACCCAAAGTGGGAGATCTCGACGCCACACTCATGGTGGTAGACCGTTTCTCTAAATATGCCACCTTTGTCCCGATCCCTAGGGTGGCAACTACAGAAATGACAGCGCAGGTGTTCTTCAAGAACGTTGTTAAGCTTTGGGGACTTCCGAAGGACATCGTCAGCGATCGAGACTCCTGATTCACATGCAACTTTTGGACCGAACTTTTCAAACTCCTTGGGTCGAAACTCAACATGAGCTCTAGTTTCCACCCACAATCAGACGGCCAAACAGAGCGTTTTAATTCTATGCTTGAAGAGTATCTTCGACACTTCGTCAGCGCCAATCAGAAGGATTGGGTGAAGCTCCTGGATGCTGCTCAATTGTGCTTCAATGCTCAAAAGTGTTCCACCACAAACCGGAGCCCTTTTAAGATTTATACCGGACAGCAACCGATCCTACCCCACTCCATTGACGCTCCAGGTGCAAGATCTTCGACACGGAGTTTTTCGCTCGAGTTGGAACAAAATATTGATCTTGCCCAGAGTTACTTGGAAAAAGCACAATGACGGATGAAAAAATATGCTGATCGAAGCGCCGCTTCAGTCGAGTACCAGGTGGGCGATCAAGTGATGGTAAAGGTCCCTGACCCCCGTTTATCTAAGTCATCCCGAGGACTGGACCCTCGGCTAATGCAGAAATACATTGGGCCTTTACCTATCCTTAAGAATATTGGGGTGGTTGCCTACTGCATCCAACTGCCCCCTTGGTGGCGCATCCACAATGTCATCCACGTCAGCCAACTCAAGCCATATCAGGCCGACACCCACGATGCCACCCGCAACACGTCCAGCCGTCCCCAGCTCCGTTTGGTCAACAATACAGGGAAGTGGGTAGCTGAGATCATCCGTGACCACCGCGACACCAGCACGAAGAAAAAGGTTCATCGCGAGTACCTGGTGAAGTGGCTAGGCTGCCCCGACTCTGAAAATACTTGGGAGCGTTCCACTAGCCTCACGGCCTTCCTGCCGCTCATCCACACCTACCTCACATCCGTGGCGCCGAGGGCGTCGCCACCTTAGGTGGGGGAGAGCTGTTACGGGTCGCTCCCCAATACATCCTTGACTACACGGGTAAGCCAGAGAACCCTCATTTGCCCCGTCTTGCCCGCCTAGCTGGGAACACCTCAGCACCCGTAACTTATTGAAGGTCTGCCCCGCGGGTTGCTGCAGCACCATGCCATTAGGTGCTAGGATTTTTGTCTTACTATGTATTTTAGTTTTTATTTTGTACGACGGCCTGGGACGGTCGTCGGGTAGGTTCTCCAGCATTTCAACAGTCTACTGCTGGAACTAGGATTTTTATTGTAAGAACATATGTAGGGGGGAAAGGATAGTTGAAGGTTGATCAAGTAGCGAGCTAGCACAAGAGGCCCCCCTCTCCTAGCATTCCTATTGTAAATGCACGTTGGTGCCACAATGTATATCCTTTTGGTATTAATGGAAAGAGTTTTTCGCACCAACGTGTCGTGTTCACGTGGACCACTAAAGCACCCTCGAGTGTGATTGCGTCGTCTCAGCACCAGCTTTCGACGAGTCAATTGTGAGGCGGAAGTAGTCGTCGAGACGACTGCTAGCTACACGGTGCGCTTATTTTCGAGTCCGCTATGAGCGCCCCGTGACACCTCGCCACTGCATAACGCGTGGGTGGTCGCCGGAGACAAAAGCGGCGAGGGAAGAGGGAGAGTGGGTTGATGGACACCGCTAGGTGGGCTAGGGTTGGCCAAGGGGAAGAGTGAGAGGGTGAGAGAATACTAGAACGAGAGAGAGAAAATGATAAAAGTTTGCCCAAATTTTGGGCTTTTTTTCCCTTTCATTTAACAGTCTATAAGCTTAAGTAAGCTTTAAATATTCCTTATTATTTTCTAAATTAAAAATAAGATACCGTAACATAACATTCCAAAATAGAAAACATGACATTCATAATAAGCGGATGACATAATATATAACATTAAGTGAAATTTAAATGTTATTTTAAAATTAATTTTTCGACATATGAAAATGCATGCGAAAATTTATCCACATTCTTTATGAACTGATGGAGAACAACACACCAAAATCACAAAAGAAATCATCAAAAACCCCTTTCAATTTCAAGTCAAATCCACACCCCACCAAAATTCTTTAGTTTTATCTACAACTTCCTTTTTCCAATTAAATTAAAACACCACTAATGTGAATTAAAAAAAAAAAAAAAAAACACTAAAATCAAGAAAATCATGAAGAAGAAGAAGACAAGCATCGAGTCAAATCATCATTGAAACCCAGCAATTCCTCCCAATTCACATTCTCTTCCTCTTCGTGTTTCTCTCTCAACACTTCTAGAATCTTCCTGCACTTCTCCTTCGAATGCTCGCTCCCCTGCTTCTCCAGCTTCTCCACCACCGCCTCCGCGCCGCCCTCCTTCGCCAGCCCCTTGAACCTCAGCCCGCCGTAGCTCAGCCCGTACAGCGCCGCCACGCAGCTCTCCTGAGTCGCCGCCGATTCGAACTCGTCCCGGCTCAACAGGCTGAGGAGACACTCCACCGCGCCGCCGTCGAGCATCGCCGCCCTCCCCTCCGCGCTGGCGGCCAAGTTACACAAAACCAGCATCACCCGACCCAGCATATGACCCGACTTCACCATCCCCAGCAGAGTCTGAACCGCCCCGAGTTTGATCATCTTCACCCGGTTACTCTGCACTAGGGAGAGATGGTACAGCGCCAGCGCCGAGTCGTGCCGAGTCCTTTCCGAGTCGGAGCGGAGCGCGTGCAGAAGCGGCGGCAGCGCGCCCAGGACTCCGATCGCGGTCTTGTTCTGGTCGTCGAGGGATAAACTGAAGAGCGCGCCGGCGGCGTGGTCCATCGACTCAATGAATCCGCCCCTCAGAACGTCGATCAACGGCGGAACGATCCCTGACCGCACGATCTTCACCTTGTTCTGCTTCTCTAAGGACAAGTTCACCAACACCGCGGCGGCGTTCACCTGCAGATCTGAATATCTGGAGCCGATCAACGATTTCAGAGCGGATAGGATCCGCGGCGTGCAGAAGCAGCCGCGGCTATCCTCCCGTGTTCGGGTCAGCTTCCGGAGCGACAGCAGCGCCGCCTCCTGCTCGTGGATTTGAGAGCTTTTCAGCTTCGTGTAGAGTTCGTCCTCTTCCATTAAAATTGCAGTAGATGCGATTTCGATGTCGCATGAAGAAGAAGAGGAGTAGCACGACGGCCGAGTAGTTAGAGGCAGGGGAGTGAGCAGTGCCGCCGGACGCGGTGTCACGGACTCCTCCGAGCTGGCGACTGAGACTTCACTCGGCGTCCGAGTCAACTCGGCCGCCGGCATCAATTGACGGACGATTTTCTCCGCTGAGTAAAAATCGAGGGGTTTCGGGGGGTCGAGGTGGTGGTGACGGCACCAATTGAGGATGGTGGACCTGAGGGCAAGGTTGGGGATGACGGCGGAGAAATCCGCGGCGGCGCCGCCGTGGAGAGTGGGGCGGAACGAGAGAGAGACGCATGCGTGGACGCAGCTGCGCTCGAACGTGTGGCCGGAGGCGACGATGACGGGATCCGCCATGATCGAAGCGGACAGCGGGCAGAGGAACTCGACCGGAACCGTCGCCGGATTCTGCTTCTTGAGCGGCGAGGAATTCGACGGCGATTTGTGGAAGGAAATCTTCCAACGCTGCTTCCCGCTCCCCATCGACGACGACGGCGACTTTGTTCCCGCAAGTGAAAAATGGCGCGAAGGAGTTGAGATTTCAGAGAAAATGGAGAGAGAAACTGTGATCGGAGAATTGCGGTGGATTGGGAAGGAGGGAGGAGTATTGATTAGTGAGAGAAATGGAGGAAGGTGGATGATAAAGTGCAGGAATTATTGGTAGAGGTGACATTCTGCTATGAGGTTTTAGCAAATTCTTCAATATGGAAATTTGGCTTCTTAAGAAGCTAAGGAAAAAAAGGATTTAATATTTCTTTTTTGTGAGGAGGATTCTTTTTGGGAAAGGGTTAAACACATGGCTATTTGTTTGACCAATCATGAGTCTTTATTTTCAAGATTTCTTCTTCTTTCAATGTAAGCCTAGGCCAATATTGGTAGAGAAATTGATAATGAATGGAATATCCTACTACTACCTCCGTCTCATTACATTAGTCATCTTTGCCACTTATAGTACCCCGTGAAAAAATAAATACGTCAATATTATATTTTAAAACTCGTACTAAATTTCGGTAGAAAAGCGTGCCAAAAAATCAAAAAGCAAAGAGGACTAATGTAATGAGATGAAGGTAGTATTATTTTCGATCTCGTAAAATTTTATGAAGAAAAAAGCATTAGCATTAGTTAAATTTTAATTCGTGGCATATGCCCAAATTATATGTCAGTGTCACGTTATTAATAAAAAAAATATATCTTTAAATTAATATAAATACTATCGTCACGTTAGTCGTTGACATGTTAAATATGTCAACGATGGGTGAGGAAATATTTCTAGTGCCATTAAATCAAGATTTTTGGTTACAAAATCATCCACATTTGTAACTATAGTTTTTCTTTAATCATTATTGTCAATACAAAAGGAAAAAAGAGCTACCGACTCATTTCGTAGCTACCAACAAACAAGGTGGTAGGTTTTAGAATACTTGATTTTCTAGTTTATTGACTTTAGCGGACAAATTAAAGCGTTTGAAAAATTGGGAAACAATGAATTAAAGATTATTTATATAAATTATGTAATATAAGTGTTATAGTATTATAGACCGAAATGGGGAAAAAAAGGTTTATTAGCGAAAAGAAAAGGGTTTAATTTGCATGAAAACATGCAAAAGAATGCACACTCGTGCTGCATGCTGCATCTTATTTATTTTTTGGATTAATATTATATTATTTGCCTTTCAACTTAAGTGCTAAGTCACAAATTTCCTCCACTTTTTGTAAGTCTTCATCTAGCTCAATCGCCTTGTTCTAGGCTGGATATCACTACCTCCCTAAGTTTCCTTTGCTTTTCCATATTTACCCTATTAGTACTATTTTATTGGCAAGAAAGTATTTGCAGTTTATCCGTCATGTTCAAAACGTATCGTTTCTTCGAAACGGTAATTAAGGAGAAATTTAAAGTATTAAAAAATAGTATTCCTTCCGTCTCATATCAATCGTCTCATTTACTTTTTGCACGTGAATTAAGGAGTGACATTTGTGTAATAAATATTGGTAGGCCAATGTTTTTATGTATCGTGATTCATGACATGTGACAAACAAAAAAATAAAATGAGACAATTGAAGTGAGACAAACTAAAAATGAAAGTGAGACGATTGAAGTGAGGCGGGAAGAGTAAGATTTTCGCTTTTTGAATGTTTTTTTTATATAAAGAAAAACGAGACATTTTAAATGAAATCGAAATGGTCTCTCTCTATCTCTCTTTCATAGACTTATAATGTTAGGCTTTTAGTCTAGTCTATAGTTTTGACATGCAACGCGGATTTCTTTTCGTTTTTTTTTTCCTTTTTGTTGTTTATTACGGAAAGCATATAAATTATTGAGAAACTTGAAAGCATGGTGGAAAGTTTAGAGGTTCATTCGTCAAAATAATTCGTGGGTTATATAGTATTATTTTATAATAATGGCTCGCACCTAGCGATATTTTATCGTTCATGAAATTTTTAGGTGTTCAATAGGAGTATATATTACTTCATATACACGTCAATTGGCATGTGTTTTCGTTGAAATAAAAAATAGAATAAAATATCAAAATTATTATAAATTTTTCTATTAATACAAACCCGATCTTACCCTGCTAATTCTTGTGTATTGACGAAAAAAACTCGAAATTAAAAAAAAAAATGAAGATCCGAATATGCTACATAAAGAGAGATTTTTTTTTTAAAAAAAAACGGAAATAATGAATTTAAAAAAACAAAAAAAAGTGACCAAGTGAGGATGACAATTATGCAAATGAACAAATTTGGTTGTGGGGGGTGGGGCCATTCTCGACAATAAAGTTAAAAACATAATAGGATTATGCTTTAAAAACTTTATCATAAAAGTGATATTCTTCCTCTTTACAAATTGGCGCCCCCTTTTCGCTTTGATGTTGAATAAATAGAGATTTGTAACACCAATTATTTGCTATCACCATACATGATTGTGATTGTGGTGGGTCATATATAATTTATATTATGACACCTTTAAACACTCTCTAATTCGTGATTAGCTGTTTTAATATATCTTGAATTGTACGTCACAAATTTCCATGCATTATCGCCCGTGCAATCCGATTATTATTGATGTTTCAACAGGATTACTTGTTTTGACATGCTTCTACATATTTTGTACACATATATTTTGAAGTATAAATATAGATAAATGGCTAATTTACGATTTAGTTATCAAACTATTCAACTTTTTGTAATTTTTTATTTTGATTTGTACGAGATAACAATAAAATGTACAAATTATTAATATTTCTACAATTGCGTCTTTAATTTTTAGGGACAAACATCACTCGTGGGAAGCCAAAAGTTTCATCGCCGAAAAATTAATTGTGAAAATGTTGATAAATTTGAATATTTAATTACTATTTTGCATAAATTGAAACATAATAATGAAAATGTTAAATAGTTTGACAATTATATTGCAAATTATCCCAGATAAATTTGCAACAAAAATACAAAAACAAATTGTAAAGATAGACGTCGCAAATAAAAAGTGAGAGTCTTGGCCTTTTCTGACCTTTTTTCTGAAAGTAAAGCTACGCCACATTTTAATGCAAAAATTTGCACAAAACTTTTAGAATGTTTGCTCCTTCATTTTTTATCCTTTTATTAACCAATTTATCTAAAACGAACTGATTTTTAATTTTAACTGCAAAAGCCCACAAATGAAGGCCCAATTAGATCTTTCAAGATATGAATGATTCCGGATCCTTCTAGTCCAACCCGGATCCACATACCCACCCGTAAATTCCGACTTCGGAATAAATAAATATAAAATAAATAAGCGTTTATTTCCTCCGCGGTTTCCTCCCGCGTAAGAAATCCTTATCATAATATATTCCTTCGAACAATTGCGTTCAAATTTGGCTTCCTCCCCAAGCCAATTTATCTTTATATAACCACACCTCTGGGGATTTCTCCGGCCAACCATACCAAAAATCCAAATCGTGAAGAAAATTCATTCTGAAACGACGAGAATAATCAAATTCGACAGAGTTCGATCGCTCCGATACGATTTCTCCGGCGAAAACTGGGAGGTAGCAGCAAGGAATTCTCCGGTTGAAAAAGAGGATGGGCGGCGGAACGGAAGCTTTTCCAGAATTAGGAAGCCATTGCGAAAAATCCGATTGCCATCAGCTCGATTTCCTCCCCTTCACCTGCAACGCCTGCAACAAGGTAACTATTTTCTCCTAATTTTCTTCAAATCCTTAATCTCTATTCCGATCGCGTAAAATTCACCCGTTTTCGCAGGCGTTCTGTTTAGAGCACCGATCGGGAAAGTCGCACGACTGTCCGAAATCCGACGCCGGCAGCCGGAAAGTGGTGGTCTGCGAGGCTTGCTCGATCGCGATCGAGACGACTGGATTCGACGGGGAGGATGAGAAGAAGATTCTAGAAAGGCACGAGAAGTCCGGCGACTGCGATCCGAAGAAGAAGAAGAAGCCTACTTGCCCCGTCCGACGGTGCAAGGAAGTTCTGACGTTCTCCAACACGGCGACGTGCAAAACTTGCAGAGTGAAGATCTGCTTGAAGCATAGATTTCCGGCGGATCACGCGTGCCAGCAGCTGAGGTCACCGTCTTCGGCTCCGGCAACAACTGCCGCGAACAAGTTCTTGGCTGCTTTCACTGCGAGGAACGGGAAGGATTGCGGAAACAAGATTGATATTTCCAGTTCGCGTTCGAGTGTTAAAGCATGTTGATATTTGTATTCATGCTGTATTGTATTACAACTTTATTCTTTTCCGGATATTATGTAATAAATTATAAATTTTCTGATTAATAATTGATTATTATCATAGCTGAGTTATATTCTGCAAACTGAAGTATCGAAATGTAAATTGATTAAAAAAAAATTAACAACAAAAAGAGACCACAAATAGAAAGTGCTAATTTATACGCAGTTCTGATACAGATTTACATGCACAAGTAAGTGGAGTATATTTGAATACAAAATAGGTAGCATTACATTACATATTTTTTGTTGATTCACTAATTTCTTCCAACGTTATGACCTGCAATTCAAAAGGTTACTTGAGCCAACTCATATCCCAATCAAGACAAGGGTGAGAAAAATCGAGAGAAGAAAGCATCGTGGTATATTTTAATTTGTTACCTGCTCCTGACCAGCAAAATCGTTATCGGGGGTGAGAAACAGCATGCAGTGGCATTCCTTCCTGCCAAAGCACCAGAGCAATTAGGACACGAGAGACGATGATCTAACTACAATCACTAACCCTGCAAAGAGAGTGGACTCGCATAACAAACTAATGCATTTATCAACTTATTTGAATTATGATTAGAAGATATATAGCTAATAGTCAAAATAATGAGGTCATAGGCAATTTTTGAAATGAATATCCAAAATACGTCATCATACGATGGATGCTAGTTGGTATATATGGATTCTCATCATATAAAAGAAGAAATAAAACAATGATCATTCTGAAGACTGCATATGAAAGCAACAAGGGCCTTCAGAAAGAACACCTAATTACTCGCCATACAAAAAAAGTCGGGATAATACAAGATTTAGGAGATATAGCAAGATGACAGCACCAAGTTTTCTGGAAATGAGATGATTCAACATCTTATATGAACAAGGAACGGCATAACTCATCTTCATAAAACTTTTAAATGCTTCTATTTGAGAAAGGAAAAAAAAAAAAAAAAACCCAAGGCAGGGAAATGAACCAAAATAATGCAATTTAACTTTAATTGATACTAAGTTAGAAATAAACTACAGTACTATACTAAAGTTCATTCTCAAAGCCTCGGCCTACATACAGGTTCAAAAGATTTTAACCGTCCTAGTTCCTGAGAAACTGATACTCGATTCCATCTTAATCAACATGTTAGCACTCACTATTGGGCACCATCATCATAGGCATAGATTATATGTCATTATATGATTTATATTCATATCACAACTTATAATTCGATAATACAGAATCAGAAGATAAATCCCAAAACAGAAGAGTTCACTCAGCACCAACCAAACATAAAACCTTACCTCTCCCTCATAGGAACGCAAGGACAGTTCCAAAAGCCCTGTTGTGCCTCAGCAGCCTTATCGTCATAGTGCCTGAAACCAAATTGGTAAATATATATACGAGCACCACATTTCTTGAAATCGTCTAAATTAGTATACATATATCCGTCTGTGATGTAAAAATCTACCTGCAAGGGCACAGAGGAGCACCCAATGTATCCCTGTGTTCTGCTAACCCCTGTTTACATATTTGACAAAGCACATCCACTCTTAGTGTATGATATTCTGTCAATCAAGAAAGTTTCCATCCATTTCAAAAACCTTTTACATAAATAATCCCTAGTTCTTGCAAAGCATACAATCAGAAGTGATTGCCGAAGCTAGAAATGAATTGCTCCACATATATATGACACATTCACATCACAAAATGAAAGCAACTTCTAGCTTTCACCATATCATATACTATAGAGTAAACTAAACCTCTGAGCAACTACATTGAAATATTTCTCAATAACTTGTTCACAACTTCTATTTCCAATTAAAAGAGAAAAAAAGATAGAAATTAATACATTGAAACAGCAATGAGGGATTGAAATGAATATATCTTGATCACAAAAGAGACGAAAATTTTCACAATAAATTTGACCATAATAACTCAAAATTTACAATTAAAAGAGAAAAAAAACCGAACATTAACACAGGCAGTATTAAGCTATTGAAAGGAATACCTTGATCACAACAGCGGTGACGCCTTTATCAACACAGAAATATGTACCGGACTTCCGTGCATACTGCTCCGAAAATTTCCTCATCGTTTCAACCGATTTCTGCGTCGGCTCAACTATTTAAAAAAAAAAAAAAAAAAAAAACCACATTTCAATTCCAAACTATCAGGAGAAAAAAATTGTAAAAAAATAGTTAACAGATCGAATTCACATCTGAACCACAGAGATACCTTGAGCTACCATGCCACGGCGGCGGCGCGGAGGCGAGGGCGGAGCCGCGACGGACGAAATGCCTAGGCCGACGACGCTGTAGGAAGTCGAAGCTTGAAGAGCTATCATGGCTGAAAATTTGGACTGATTTTATACTTCTCTAACCACCACTCTTATATATGTATATATACATATAAGAGATGAGATTTTTTGTTAAATAATGAAATGAAAAATCGGTGTTATAAATTTGCTCTTCGTTTGGAAGCGGCCGGCACCACTCGTTTCCAGTAACGAAGGAAGAAATTACAGATCCAGTCCTGCACTTAGCTTTCCAAAACGGGCCACGTAAACAAACTCGGGCCGGGCCCAGTCGGCCCAATTAGAAGAAGTGATTTGATATAGGGGGGTGATTTTAAATATAGCCCATATTTCTCTCATTGTGGCCCCGTTTAAAATAAAAAATAAAAAGTAATTTGTTATGTACTGTTATACCCTTGTAGCCTCCAACCAAAAATTCTAGAAGATCTTACAGAAGCGGATCTTCGAGTTTTAGTATTTTAAGGGTGAAGTGAAAGGCGATCTTCAAGAAGATTCAATTCATACAGAGAATTGGCTTTCGAGAACGACGGTCGTCGGAAAAAAATAAAAGATCGCATGATAAACTTAATTACCTCCGTCGCAAATCTTTTGTCTCAATCATCTTGGAGTTATATGCAGTACGTCTTCACCAGTTTTGACGTTCCAATTACATTGTTAAGAAAATCTGATATTTGAACTTGGTGGTGGCTCTCAAGTTTGTGGTTTACAACAAATTTGTTCTATTGGGTTTATGCAGCTTTTGAAGATCTTAATTGGTTTACAATTTGTGCTGAAATTGTTTCACATTCAATACTTATAAACTGTAAATTTTTTGAAATTGATTCTCTTTGATAACAGTATTCGTTCTTCTTTGATCAACTTTTAATGTGTTCAATTGGGGGCTACGTCGATAATAGACAGTTAATGTTTCAGGGCTTATTTTATTTGTACTAGAAGTGATTACGTGCGTTGCACATATAATCTCTTATGTACCTTATTCTTTTTAAGAAAAAAATAATATATAATATGTTTTGAATGTAACAAAGTCTCTAATAGTGAAATTCTTTTAATCTTTAATTTCAACAAAATATTACAATATAATTCCAAAAATGAAATAGTACGTAATTACTTGACAAAATTATTTATTATTTCCATGTTGAGATTGTATAAACTAACACAACATGTGCATAATCTTCTTCAATCAAACCAACTCGCGAACTTAACATTAGCACTTAGAGACCTCTTAAAGTTATAAGTCTTATCAAATAGGTAATTAAAAGCATATATTTTCACTAATGAAGTAAGTCACAATTATAAATTACAACACGAATATAACTATTAAAATTTTCTATTTTCAATAATATTTTATGCTAATGGTATTATGAAGTGTACATTATATCAATCATGCTAATTTAATTATTCAAAAGTATATTAAAACTTTTAAATTTTCTAGGTCGATTTTATATGATGAGCATGTAGTATCACCTCTCAAAGTTATAAATCTTAAATTTTCTAGGACGATTTTATATGATCAGCATAGTATCACCTCTCAAAGTTATAAATCTTATCAAATAGTAAAGTACTCATACCTTATTTTCACTAATGAAGTTAGATCACCACCATAAAATTATAATACAAATATAATTGTTAAAATTTTGCTAGTTTCTTGTATGTCAATGATGATAATACGAAGTGTATATTGTACTATACTCCTTCCATCTACAAAGAGTGCGGTGTTACTATTTTAGTCCATGACACCGCACACTCATTTATACTTTATCCCCTATTGTAAAAATTCACCAACCATCTACCTAATTTTTTTAAAAAAAATTGTACCACCAAAAGCACATCACACTCTTGTTGGGCGGGATGAATATTATCTTATACTCCTATTATTCATAATATAGAAGCAACACAATGATGTAATAAGAAGAATCTTTACACTTCAGATTTATAATTACATTAAAGTAGTACATTAAAGATCTGGTATAAGAATGAATTCCTGCCATTCATTTTTAATCATGATCTACGAACCAAATTTATTCATAAGAAATATTTCTTATGTAAATGATTGTTTCCGCAACAACCAACTACATATAGAAAAAAAACAATTTGTGAAAAATATAACTATGCTAACGAATAATTATGTATGTATCTTAATAACATTATTAGGTTAAATCATAACAAAGTGATTCAAAGATATTATAAAACAAATTATCATGTCAACTTTGCTATAAATTTCAAAGTTGAATTATAAGTTGTACAATATATTATATATATATATATTAAATATAAATATTTATTGATGTTAATTTATTGTCACAAACTAAAATAATGGGTTTTTGATTAACTTTAGCTAATTATCAATTATTAATTGATAAATAAGTTTGATCCAATAATACTCTATTGGCTATTATTAAAAGTGATAGGAGTATTAATTTTATATGGCATCATAATTATATCTTTGAAGGAGTACGAGTTATATTATGACTACATTACATATCTAAATAAAATTTCAAAAGTATACTATTAAATTAAATAATGTTATTAAAATAGATATATTATAAGGGTATAATAGGCAAACTAAAATTTATAAAATAATACACTTTTATAATAGGGTATAGATTTATTTTATTTAAACTGAAGTTGGAAGCTAAAGGGCATAATAGACATTAAATATAATTAATCATTTTTATTTTAAACTGGGGGCTATGATGAGAGATAGCAGGGCTATGGTTAAAATCATCCTTTGATATAACCTCGTACTAATTTAAGAGGAAAAAAGTTAAAATTAGCCAATTGCACTAAACAAAAATAAAAAACTAACCACTTTTTTAAAAAAGATAAAATATAGTTAAACTTACCAATATATTACCTCCATCTCACCCATTTAATCTCATTTTTAAATGGCACAAGAATTAAGAAAAATGAATATGTGGATATAATTAATTATGAGGAGAGAGAGTTAATTGTAGCCAAGTATTCTTTGTTATTTTAAGAAATGAAACTAATAAGTGAGACGGACTGAAATGACAAATGAAACTAAGTCAATGAGATGGAGATAGTACCGTCTAACAACTTTTCCTTTAATTTTCTAATCTATCTATACAAGGCGAGTTGAAATTGGCAATTCAATTGCAAATCAATTGGAATTGAATTCAGCGGTGGTCAATTTGTAATTTACAGAAAATTGCAGGCAAAACAAAACCGTTCGGCCCAAATTTCATCCCGATTTTCTCTCCCACTTCTGCAAACCGCATCGAAATCTCTCTATAATAGTTTCGATTATATTAATTTTCTTCCCAATTGCGAATTTAGCTAAATTTGAAAAGGAGGAAGAGAGAATTCGGCCATGTATTTCCGTCAAATTTCGATTTTCCCAATTGCGAATTTAGCTAAATTTAAAAAATGAGGAAGAGAGAATTCGGTCATGTATTTCCGTCAAATTTCCAAGAGTTTGGTGGTGTGAGTGCGTCGCAGATCTACGTTTCTGAGGTAAGTTTGCTTTTTCAATCGGATATTTTTTGTCATGTGCGCGTGAAGTAATGCGGATATTGATCGGTGCGGGTTTTTTTATCAATCGCTGAAGTTAGTTATGATTTTTTATGTTTGAATAATTTATTGGTTATGAAGAGAGAGCTGTTTTGTGGAGAAGATTGGCGATTTGTTCAGTGGATTAATTAATTCTTCGTTTTTGCTGGATATTTTGCGAAGGATTTCTGTGTTGTTGAATGTTTGTTTGGAGATTGTTTTGGTTAGTGTTAGTATTAGATTGTATAATTTCATCAAATCTTGGTATTTTTGCAACTATTTTCCCTTCCTTACCTTAAATTTGACGAGACCGGTCCCTTCTCGCCTTTCCCTGATTTTCCGTAACTTGATTTCTGGGCTTTGGTGTATACTGGGAATATGTTTGTCTTTGGTTACATTTCCAGCGATTCAAGCTGGAGGTTTAAGTTTCTCTAATGGCTTGCTTGGTATGATGGAATGGAATGAGGTGGAATGGAATGGAGGTAGAAATGATGTACAAATTTCTACATGATTTTTACTTCCATTCCATTCCACCTCATTTCATTACATCATACCAAGCAAGCCCTAAGGGTTTTATTGGTGTGCCAGTGTAGCGACTATTAGCATTTCAATTTCAATGTGAGGTCTCTTCTTTCGCAGTTTATTATATCTGATTTATAAGTTTCTGTTACACTCGCAAATAGTAAAAGTATAATATTTTCATGTTGTATTTGGTATGCGGTTCACATTTTTGCAGCTGTGCATTTTTTTGGTGCATTGCTTATTCATCACCCCTCTTCACTGCTTCTGTTAAGTCTAATTTCATCACCTCTCTTAATTGTTGCATTGGAGGAATTTCGAAAATTTTCCCCATTTTTCCCTACACACACATTTTGCCCATTGAATTTTGTGTGCAGCCAAGAAGTATGAACTAATTATGTACTATTATGGCAATAAAGCTAGAATTGTTAACGATGATCCCCACCGAAAGACTTATCATCTACAATTCTATTATTCAAACAAAAACTTACTAAATTTTCTAAATTATTTGCTCTTTAATTGCATATATGCTTTTCTTAGTAGCTAACTAACATGTAGGATTGAGTAATCATATCCTTGACTTCTTAAATTAACTTTAGTGTTGAATGAGAGAGAGCAAGAATGATTTGGCATTTTCAGCTTGAGTTTGAACCATAAGTTGTCTTTAGCTAGAGTTGTTGAGGCGTGAGGGTGGTAAGTTGTCTGAAATTCACTCCATGATTGACCAATTACATTCAGTTTCTAAGTCAGATAATATTTGCTATTAACTTTTGGGAATACATTAAGACATAGTTTCTTATTGTCTTTTGTGTGTTTTATGAAAAAGTTTATATATTAAAGCCATATCTGTATTTATACTGTTTCACAATGTAGTTTCTCGAGATGTTGGTTCACACATCCAATCTTGCCATTTTTAACAAAATCTACTCTTCATTATTGAGTAGAATTACATAATTTTGCAGATGAGAGATGAGCAAGAACATTCACACGATGATAAGGAAGACATGATGAAGACATATTTGACTGAAAATTTTTATATCTTCCATGAAAGAGTTAGATATTATTGTTGAAGACTTTATCGAAGAACCGGTCCATAATATTGATATTAGCAATTTCCAAAAGTGTGCAGTGGGAGTTGGCCGGAGATTTAAAATCGGTGGTGTGAGTGATAAACAGTACTCAAACTGAGTGCATGATTTTATTTCATATTATGATTGAATCATTTATCAAAATAAGTTCGAGCAAGCAGAGAGGGCAGTGGCGGAGAGCGGTGGAGTTGGGGTGGTGGTGGATTTCGGCGATTTGGAAGCTTTGGTAGGGGAAAGTATTGGTGCTGATAGGTTGAAGTTTCTGGTGGGAAATCTGGGTAGATTAGTTGATCTCTACAGTGAGAAGCTGTGGTTGATCGGAATGGCGGCGACGTATGAGGTTTATTTCAAGATTCTGAACAGGTCCCTCCATTGAAGAGGATTGGCAGCTCGGAGTTCTCCCTATTACTTCCTTCATGTTTTCTATGGGAGGCTCCTACCCCAGATCCAGGTCTCTTCACTTCACTTTCTTCAACCTCTCTGTAAATTTTATAATAAATTTTATTTTAGAGATTTCAGAATCTGTTTAGTTCTTGCTCTTTTTTTATTTATTTATATGGATTTTGATATTTTGATTTGAGTTATGATGGCACATTCCAGCAGATCTATTTACATGTAGAATTTATTCATGGATGTATATTCATATTTTGGTGTTTTGTGTGCAGTGCAACACTTACTTTATGATATCAAAAATTCATTGGTTTATCATTTTGATATATTGCTGTCTGTGGAACAATTATGTTGCTAAGCAACTTTTGCTATTTTATACTCCTATAAAGGAGGTGAGAACCATCTGAACAAAATCATTTCATCTGATTTTAATCACATAGATCTTCGGTTCATTATTTAAGTTTGCTTCCTAACTTGGATCTTTGAGAAAGGAGAGACAACAAAAATTTATGTCCTAATTTAGTTATGGAACGGTTCCTTCCTCATAAAAATAGTTTCCGTTTTATGCTTTGTTTAACATTGTGCAACTCTTGTAACTTCTTACGCGGCTTTATGCTTCTGAAAATTAATTCAAGAGTGTTTTTCTATCAATTGGAATGTGATTTCAAAGTCATATCTGCAACTATGTTTTATGCTTCTTTGGTTGGATGCATAATTTGATGTAGAACGCCAATTAATTTAGTTTGTAGTCTTTGCAAGATTTAAATACCAATTAAGAAGTGAATGGGTCAATAAACTCAACCAGCCATATTAATCTTAAAGATGATAATGTAAAGAATATGTACAAGCACATATTGGCTAGGTATTCAAACCATTTAGCAATGCTAATTAATATTGTTCTTTAACTCTTGATATTGCATTTGGAGAATTATATATAGTTGGGAGTAATTGGGTGGGACATATGAAGCACAAGAGAATGCAGTAGATTCTGATGAAAAATAAGATTAGGATATGCATCCAAACCCTTTAATTGAAAGCTGAAACTAATTAAACTGTTCTATTTTCGTTATATATATATATAGGTAGTAGATCATATGAAAACTAATTATTACGTGAAACCTGCAACCCATCATAAAATATTGCATTTTATGCATAAAATGATGCATTTTGTGTATAAAATGTTGCATAATAAAATATACTCCCTCTGTCTCATTTCAAATGTCCCATTTTATTATTTTATACCTCACATATATTCAAAATATAGGACGTTTGAAGTGAGACGGAGGGAGTATTATTTTATATTATTTTTATGCATATAATGCATCATCATGAGAATTTGTATAATAAAATATATTATTTTATTTTATTTTATATTATTTTTATGCATATAATGCATCATCATGAGAATGCAACATTTTATGATAAAAATGCAACACTTTTGTGCATAAAATGCAATATTTTATGATGGGTTGCAGATTTCACGTAATAATTAGTTTTCACCATAACTCATCCCTATATATATAAGAAGCATTCTAGTCCCTTGATAATTAGAATATGCATGGTCCAGATTAATCCTACAATAAATGACACGGATCAAGCTATTTATTACTATGATAACTTCTTTCTTGCTCATGGCTAAATGAGTAAAAACCAATTGAAATAAAAACTGCCGCCCACTAAAATCGTCCATGAATTATGGTATGTAACCGCTCAAAATCCAAAATCATAATAAAATAAATTAGCTAAAAATCTTACGACCCACTGCCAAAACAAAATCAACAAAAACTGCATATTAAAGGTAAATATTTCTAAATACATAAATTGAGATAATGCATTCAAAATTTTATGATAATGCACGAATACGATGACCAATGATCCTATCAATGTGTCCGGGCTTTCTAATCCATGCACTGAACTCAGTCGTCAGTGAAGCAAATAAATCCAACCGATCTTGTGCGTCCCTTTCTTCCCTAGCCATTTCTTCATCAACCTCCGGATCTACCCTCACTTCTTCTGAATCTGATGCTTCCAAGGTCGGCTCTTCGATATTCAAGTCAGCAAAAACTGAAGATCGCTGAGTCGTAGGAGTGGCGCGTACGATATTCTTATCCTTGCTAATGGCATAAACCGTTGGTTTTTCTTTTTGCTCAACAATCAACCGCAATAGATCGGTATCAGTACTTAAAACGACATTCATCCTTTCATTGTCGATTAAAGTCAAATAGTACAGCAAAAAATCAGTTTCGTCGCCCAATTGTTCACGGAGCTCTCGTACTACATTATCACGTGCAATGTTCGAAACGGGAAAATGCACGATAAAACAATCGCCTCCAACGTATTTGCTTCTCTCCCAATACCCACTGTGACGGATATATATTCGCTGAAAAGACATAGCTGAAAAGAAGCAAGCAACAATAGGTCAAATGGATGAAATTACACCAAGTAAAAATTTCTCTGTCATTACACGGTTTTTTATGGGTTACACGGTATAAAACAACTTACACGGTAAAATATATGTAACTACCGTGTAATTGGTCAACATTCAGAAAAGTCAAACTTTAACTTATTCTACACGGTTAATGTACAATAAAACACTGTAAATTCTAATTCTTACCGTGTAAATATGAAATTTTACCGTGTAATTTATAACAACAACAAAAAACCGCCAAAATAAAACAAAAAAAGCAAAATGTAAATGTAATTACCTTTTTTCTTAGCACCTCAGCAAAGAGGTATCCTTCCAAATAACCCAGAAATCCTCCCAAAAAAATCAAATTCTATTACTTTCTCTCTCTACAATTTCAATTTTAAGGTTTCTTTAGTTTAAAGTTTGTGTGCTACACTTTTCTAATTGTTGTTGTATTTTGTTCAATTTCTGATTCAGCCATTAATGCATCAATACTTTAATTGAATGAAGTGAAGAATAATTCAGATTTGGTTGTTGATTGAAATAAATGAGGAACACAGTGTTTCTGCACAAATAGATTGCAAACCGTGTTTGCAATCTTTGCAAAACAACTGTGAGGTTTGTTTTGTTCACAAAATAAAAAAAAACATAAAGTAGGAGAGAGAAATGAGACCACCACTTTTTAAGGGCAAGTTTGTCATTTTACTCAAAATAAGGTATAAAAGTTATAGTTTTATAGTATAGGGTATAAAACTTATATTCTTATATTTTTAGGGTATATCTAACTATTAAGACAATTTTCAATATACACCATTAAAAGTCTAACCATTAGGGTGCTCATAAATATCCGAAAACCGAATCAAAACATATTTAAATTATAATTTCGGTTATGTTAATTTGATTATTTCGATTTTGATTTTTGGCTCGGTTAATTTTTCTACCGATCGAAGAAATAGAAACCTATAATATTATAATAATTATTAATATTTTATACATTTTTTATTACAGTATATATTTATTTATAAAAGATTAAAAAATAAAACATATTAAAAGAATAATAAGGGACTATGATAGTTTTGCAGTTGGTCATATTTGACCCTTTGATTGCAATGTATACATGAGAGTAATGCTCCCCTACCCACCGTATGCATGCTTAATGTGCCCACGACTGACGTATCAACATTATATTTAAGAAAATAATTAAGTACTTCATTCGTCCCCTAATAAGTGCCTCAAACCATCATAGTGAGAAAACCAAGGAAATAATTTTTTTATATTTTTACCCTTAAAATCCATACTTTTAATATTAATTAATTCTCTCTCTCTTCTACTTTTTCTCTTTCATTTTCAAGGATTGACTACTTGAGGAGAAGGGTATATATGGTTAGATTTTGAATTAGAAAAATTTAGTAGGTGCAGACTTTTATAAGAGGATAGAGGGAGTAGTATATTTTATAAAAATAAATCCTACCTAAAAAAACTAAACCCTACCCAAAAAATAAAAAAAATCAAACCCTATAAAGAAAAGTCATTTACGTGGTAATACCACGTCATTCGTGCCCACGGTGGGTAGGGGAGTATTTCTAATTTACTTGATTCTAATTCAATAGTTAATCTTTGGTATTTATTTTGATTTTATTATAGTAAATTCTTTTAATCTCTAATATCAACAAAATATTGCAATATAATTTCAAAAATGAAATAGTACGTAATTACTTGACAAAATTATTTATAGTTTTGTATAGACTAACCCAACCTGTGTATAATCTTCTTCAATCAAATCAACTCATAGACTTATCATCAGCACCTAGAGATTAACAATTAAGCTATAATCGGCATGTATTATAACCTCTTAAAGTTATAAGTCTTATCAAATAGGTAATTAAAAGCATATATTTTCACTAATGAAGTAAGTCATAACTATAAATTACAACACGAATATAACTGTTAAAATTTTCTATTTTCAATATTATTTTATGCCAATGGTATTATGAAGTGTACATTATATCAATCATGCTAATATAATTATTCAAAAGTATATTAACACTTTTAAATTTTCTAGGTCGATTTTATATGATGAGCATGTAGTATCATCCAGTGTTCTAAAAGTTGTTAAACGCTAGTAGGGCGATGGGGGAGCGATTAGCGTCTAGGCGGTCTAGGCGGGAGTTTAGGCGGTGCCTAGACAGCCTAGACGGATTAGTATAAAATCAAAGTCTACCTTCAAATTTTTCATGTATTTAAACATGATATCCACAAGTTAAAGTATAAAATTCTTGATTTTTCAACTATAATTTAATCTTATAACCATTCAAGCCTCGACTAGCCCGTTTAAACACTCCTAGGACTGCCTAGACATGCCTAGGACCACCTAGGCACCTACTTAGATGCCGATTAATTCATCGCCATCTAGAGAAAACCGTCTTGCCATTAATCGGGACGACCCGGCACCTTCTAGCGCCTAGACGCCTTCTAGGCGGCCAAGTCAGCCTTCTTTTAGAACACTGATATCACCTCTCAAAGTTACAAATCTTAAATTTTCTAGAACGATTTCATATGATCAACATGTAGTATCACCTCTCAAAGTTATAAATCTTATCAAATAGTAAAGTACTCATACCTTATTTTCACTAATGAAGTTAGATCACCACCATAAAATCATAATACAAATATAATTGTTAAAATTTTGCTAGTTTCTTGTATGTCAATGATGATAATATGAAGTGTATATTGTACTATATTCCTTCCATCTACAAAGAGTGCGGTGTTACTATTTCAGTCCATGACACCGCACACTCCTTTATACTTTATATCCCTATTGTAAAAATTCACCAACCATCTACCTATTTTTTTTTTAAATACCACCAAAAGCACATCACACTCTTGTTGGGCGGGATGAATATTACTCCCTCTGTCTCGCTATGATTGACCAATTTTTCTTATTGGGCCGTCTCACTATGATTGACCCCTTTTCTTTTTGGAAAATAATTAACTCTTAAATGATACAATTAGTAAATCCTTTATTACACTTAACTTTCTATAATTAAATCTCATCATCCACTCACTTTTTATTTTTCAGCACGTATCCCAATATAATTTAAATTATAAAACTTTAGATTATCATAACTTGATCGTTTGTTCTCGGATTTTAATAATTTTTATATCAAATTAAAGGTCTTGATATGATCTTTCATTTAAGATCATACATCAATATGTTTTTATGCATCTATGATGCTCTGGTTTTAAAATATGCCTAAATACATAAACAACACTACATCCTTACACACTAATCACTCCAGTTTTAAATCCCGTGCCGAAAAGAAAGGGGTCTATCATAGCGAGACGGAGGGAGTATCTTATATTATTCATAATATAGAAGCAACATAATGATGTAATAAGAAGAGTCTTTACACTTCAGATTTATAGTTACATTAAAGTAGTACATTAAAGGTCTGGTATAAGAATGAATTCAAGCCATTCATTTTTAATCATGATCTACGAACCAAATTTATACATAAGAAATATTTCTTATGTAAATGATTGTTTCCGCAACAACCAACTACATATAGAAGAAAAACAATTTGTGAAAGATATAACTATGCTAACGAATAATTATGTATGTATTTTAATAACATTATTAGGTTAAATCATAACAAAGTGATTCAAAAATGTTATGAAACAAATTATCATGTCAACTTTGCTATAATTTCAAAGTTGAATTACAATATGTACAATATATATATATATATATATATATATATATATATATATTAAATATAAATATTTATTGATGTTAGTTTAATGTCACAAACTAAAATAATGGGTTTTTGATTAACTTTAGCTAATTATCAATTATTAATTGATAAATAAGTTTGATCCCATAATCATCTTATTTAAAGTGATATTAATTTTATATGGCATCATAATTATATCTTTGAAGGAGTACGACTCATATTAGGACTACATTACATATCTAAATAAAATTTCAAAAGTATACTATTAAATTAAATAATGTTATTAAAATAGATATATTATAGGGGTATAATAAATAAATCAAATTTTGTAAAACAAGACACTTTTATAATAGGGTATAGATTTTTTTATACTAAATTTGGTAATTCGATTTATTTTATTTCACGCAAAAATAACACGGAAGACCGAATATTGGCATCTTCTGTAGGGATGACAATCGAGTATGGCGGGCGCGGATAGTAGCTATCCATACCCATACCCGCGAACGAAAGATATACTCATACCCGTATTCGCGACCCGTGACGGGTACAATCCGCCACCCATACCCGCTACCCGTGGATACTGCTACCCGTTGGGTATCCGCGAACCCGCCACCCGCTACCCGTCGGATACCCACCACCCGCGAACCATAATTTCACAAATTTTATTATCCAAAATTCAAATTCATAAAACAAGTTTAATATCCAAAATTAACAAAGAGTGCATAAATTCTTAATATTTATTAATAGAGAAATGATATGCTACTCCTTCGTCGTTTCTTCGATTTGGCATTATTTTGTTCGATTTTTATGATTATTTTATATTCTAGTATCATATAAATTAATATAGAAATCGTTAAATCTACAAAATAAATAAAAATCAAAGCTCGAGTTGTTTTTTTTTATTTTTCGATGTTAGAAGGAAAAAAGAACAAATTGAATTTTGATTTTTATTTATTTTGTAGATGTAACGATCTCTATATTAATTTTTATGATACTAGATATAAAATATTGAAAAAATTAAAAAAAAAATGTCAAATCGAAGAAACGACGAAGGTGTCCACCATTGGGGGAGTGACATATCATTTCTCTTTATTACTAACATTCATAGAAATATATATATATATATATATATATATATATATATATATATATATATATATATATATTTATTATCATAAAAATAGTTAAATAATAAATGGGTAATTTGCGAGTACGCGGGTCTTTCACAGATAATACCCATGGGTATTATAGCGGATAAAATTAACGGGTATACGGGTTTCACGGGTATGAATAGTAACTATTCATACTCATACCCGCGAACTAAATGGATATTAAATCGTACTCATACATGTACCTGTGGATACCAAATACGCCTCTAACCCTCACCTATTAGAATTAGGTACCTGCGGGTATCGGGCATCCGCGGGTAAATTGTTATCCCTACTCTTCTGAACATTTTCCCCCAATAGATGAGTAAATAATCTAAAGAAGTAGACAAATAACTAATATTTCTTAAATTTAGTAAAATGAAAAAATACATGCTCCATCTGTTCCAGGCTTCCAGCCTATTTAACAATTTCATCATTTTTATATCTCATATATATTTTGTACCGCCTCAAATAAGTTGAGATCGAGGGTGTAATAAAAAAGAAAGATAATATAGAAATTGTGACCATTTACTAGAAATTTGGATCATCACTACACACTTTTATCAATTCCATAAATTGGATAGACAAAAGGCAATATAGTCTAATATTTGAGGAATTTCTTTTTCTTTCTTTTAGCATAAGAAAGAATTTCTGCACACACATTGAATTGGGCAATCAAAGAAAATACTAGCTTTCAAACAAAGAAGGGGTAGATTTTATTGTCCCATTCACAAATGTCAATGCTTTTTAATTTCACCAAAGAAAAAGTCCATTTCTCGTTGTTACAAAGCGTGTAAAAACATAATTGTAGAAGAATTTAGTGATTTAATTGTTTTTTTTTTAAATTTATTTATTTAAATTTTTATGAAGAAGGGGAGACTCGACACACCTGTCGTCGTACTACTGTATTCTTGTGCTATTTTAAGAAATTGTTGACTTTTATAAATCTAGATGTGGATTTGTAAGTACAAAATTGATTATGTATGTCTTTCGTGATGACGCAGAAACCATGTCACGTTGTAATTCTATGTTTTAATTCATTCAAAATTAGACTCAAACAATGGTACATGTTATGTTCTATCGATGCTTAATTTGTAACGTGATTTTTTTTTTTTTTGACATAGAAAAATGAAAGAATTCTAAGCATAATTAAAGTTGAACGTTATATACATCATTATGTGTGGGAGGCCTTGAGTTTGCATGAGTACTAAGAGCATCTCCGATAGGGAGGGGCTCTCCTCCGATTTTATCTCCAGCCGTAAGCCCCTCCCCCGAGCTCTCTCTATTTTAATTTATTATTTTTAATTCATTTTATTTTCGATTTTCAATATGTTTTTTAATTCAATTTTTGTTTCAATTTTATTTATTTATTTATTTTATGTTTTTTATATAAAAAAAGACAGTAAAATTTTGGAACTTTTTTAATTTGTTCAAACATTTTTTATTTTTGTTATGATTGTAATTTTTATTTAATTTTATTACACATAAAATATTGTAATTAGAAAGAATTTTGTATAGTAGTCGTTGTTATCTCATTTTTCTCTTGTCCCACATCGAAAAAATGATAAAAAGTGGGAGAAGTGAGAACATTATATATTGATTCATTGTTCTACATCGAAAAAATGAGAAAAGATGAAAGGAGTGGTGCATTATATATTGATTCACTGTCTCACATCGAAAAAATAAGAAAAAGTGGAAGGAGTGGGAGCATTATATATTGCATACTTGTTCCACCCCATTCCATGAATTTTAATTATAATTATAATGAATTATTATAATTGATTAATTAGTTATTTTTTTTAATTTTTTTTCAAAAATTGATTTTTAAAATAAAAAAAAAATACCTGGCTGACATCATTATGACGTCAGCACAGGGGGGAGGGGAGGCGCGAGCCGGGCTCTCGAATGCTCACCGGGCTCGCCGGACGCGGGGCTCGCCAGCTCGGCCCGGGCTCACGCCGCGGGCTCGCGAGCGGGCTCGAGCCCCGGGCTCCCGGTGCGCTGGAGATGCTCTAAGTGGTCATAACAAATTAAGAAGAATCATATTTGAGAATTCAATTTCAATTATATGGAAACATACTTAGCAAGTGTTTTAGAGATGAACTGGTTGGTTAATCCCAGAAGTTGTTGTATTGTTGCTTGATTTATTTTTGTAATTTGGATTAGCCGAGTATTTTGCGTGCCCATTTTTCTTGATTTTATAACATTATTAAGTAGCATTTAAGTTGGGATTCTTAAGCGTTTATCGATCCAATACGAGCTCTCCACCAACCCTAAAACATACTTTCTACCTAAAAGCCTCACTTTCCTTTTTAAGAGAATTCATCTAATTGTTACAACATTGCATCTTGGTAAGAGCAAATATAAATTAGTAGTAAAATTTTAGGATGATGGTTTCTTGTTTGATATTTGTTTGATTATATCCAACAAGCTAGCGTTCCTCCTACACCATACACGTTCAAATGATAGAAATTGCTCTTCTTCTTTTCCTTTGCTATATAAGGCATCAAATGTTTTATTAAGGGGCAATAGTGTTACATTTTTCAGTTCTTTTAGTACATGAGAACGAAATATATAAAATTTATTAAATTAGATCATCTATTGCATTTCAATGTTGTATTTCCTATTTCACTATAGAATGCTCACAATGTATTAAAAACATTTCCTAAATCAACAGTATTCAAAGAATTCCATAAACAAAAATGTTGATTTATAAAATATTTTTAACACGGACAAACATATAACGTGCAATAGGAGATCAACACCGAAATGCAATAGAGGATCCGAACCAAAGGCTAATCAGCAAGTTCCACCAAAGAAACTCATTATCAAACCCAAACTAACATAACTTTAAGGAAAACAAGAAGAAGATTGATCATTTATTTTTGTTTTTTGTTTTTTTTTTTGTTTTTTTTTTTGTTTTTTTGTTTTTCATTCCTTGTCTTTATTTTCAAGAAAGATGAAAGGGTTGAAGAAAATAGGCTCACCTCCTTGTAAGTTCTAAATAGAAATGTATCCAAGTACAAGAGAGTTGGTGAAAGCTAAAAAAATGAGGATAATAAATACACATGCACACTGCAGCTTTCTAAGAAGAGTGAATCATTCATATGAGGATAAAGCAAAGACACTTTGTCCAACTTTTGCATTCATTCAATGCATTGCATGATTAAGAAGCATGACTACTTTGAATTTAACAAGAAATCAAATCAATATCAAATTAAGATTATTAGTGTAACAACTTGCATTAATTAGCTTCATATCAAACTTAGAAACCATATAGCTTTTCAATCACATGATGACAGATATAGTTAATCATATCATATTATTGAAATATATGTGTAAGGAGTTCATAATTGAGAATAAAAGATAATTAATTTGCAGCTTAAATTTACTTCATCTCTTCATCACACCACAATTATTCCTTAACTGCAAATCGACAATGAATTCTTTAATTCCCAAAAAAAAAAAAAAACAAGTCAAAATTCATACAAAGTTTATCAAGAACAAGAATTTTCATCATTTTCTTGAATCTAAAGAAGCATGTAATGATCTAAACAACACTCCATGAAATAATCAAAACTGAGTAGGTAAAAACCCTAATTTCCTCAAACAAAAAAAAAAAGAAACATAACCACACATAAGAAATGGATAAAACTATTCAATCTTATAAATAAAAACCGAATATCATATCATACAAATATAGATCTGTAAAACTTACTATAACAAAAACCCTGAGCTCAAATCTTTAGACAACAAAGCCCAAAGGAAACAACAAAAATTCCCACAAGAAATATGAAACAAACACAAACCACACACACACACACGCACAACTAAAAATCAAGATCTCACACTCACAACGTAGCTAGAAAACACTAACCCTATAAACTAACTTACCTTAATTAATTTCCTCAAAAGAAGAAAAGGGAAAGAAATTAAAAGAGTTTACAATAATAATCTTGATGTAGAGAGAGATGGATCGGACCGTGATGCTCAATTCCCCTCGTGAAGAGAAAGAAAGAGTTGGAAATTAACCCTTTTTCTCATGAAGAAAAGGAAAACACACCTGCAATAATAGTAGTAGCAATCTCTTCTTCTTTCTCACCATCATCATCATTACAAATAGGAGACTGCAGTCCATTTGTATGACAGTTTTTCTTCGGAGATAATGATGATGAGTTTGATTTTTGTGCAGAGTGATTGTGGGTATAATCATGGCGGTTTTGAATGGGGGTGGTTGAGGTGGGGTGGGGGGGTGAGAGCATGACATGAAATGTATGAAATGAAATGATGATTGCTTGTGGGTTATGGCCATGGAATGATAGATATAAAGAGAGAGAGAGAGAGGTTTGCAAATTGCAAGGGTTTTCGTGCTGTCTCTTTCTTGCTTTCTTTTTGATAATTTTTTGATGAGAATAAGAGAGAGGGGATTATAGTATAGTAAATTGTTATTGACATTGATGAAACTGAGAGGACTCCCTTTTCATTAGAATATTAGACTGCTTTGTGTTGACATCATTGCAAACCTGCTACTTCTTTCAGTAAAGTTTTCTTTCTTTTTTTTTTTTTAGTTTTTTTTTTTTTTTTTTTTTTTTTAGTGTGGGTTGATTTTTATAATAGTGAAGTTTTTCTTGATTTCTAGTTTGTTTTTTGGTTCGACTTTTACTCAACATTTCCTCTAGCTTTCATGTTAGAATTATGTGAAATAATTATTGAAATTATTGATCGAGATGAGATAATGCATGTAACAAAATAATTATGGGATAAAACATTTGAAGAAAAATTAATTTTTAAGAGATTAAACGGTTGCTTATTTTCGAAAATTGCGATATACAGTAGTTTATTAAGAAGCACCCTGATATTCAATTACAGATATTTGTTGTACATTCTCTCCTGAAAAGAACCAATCAGGTAACGTCATTTTCTTCCATAAATGAAGACTAAATTTTCTATAACATAATTGTGAAATTCTTTAAATCATAGATGTGTGCCACATGATAGCTCAGAGTTTAAATTTTAAATGAAGATAATTACTTCAGCCTCATTTACTTTAGGTTGGCAGTAAAGAAATAATCTTTCATATTCATTGTTTGATTTGTGTGAATGGATTCTAATTATATTCCTAATTTGCACAATAAGCAGGGTAGCCAAAATAATTATATCTGCCGACTCATACATGTATTCGTACCCGTACTTATCGATTCGGGTCTGAAAGTGTACTCGCCGAAGGTTGCGGTTTAGGTACGGGTACTGAAAGTTGAAATCGTGACCCGCCGGTTCTGTAGGTCCCGATAAATAGTTATTGGTGTATGGGGGGGGGGGAATACACCAATTAACCAACAGTTTTGCCTTTTCAAAACAATTTGATCTTTACTGAGTCGTCACTACAGTATATTAGAGCAGTTTAGTTTTTCCAGCTCAATCAGTAAACTGTTGAGCTTGCAAAACTAACCTGCGTGCGAAAGTTTGGTGGAAAGGTTGGCTTACAGTTTTCAAAACAGTTTTCAAAGGAAACTTTAGTTCAGACAAGTGTTCATGCAAGACAGGTTACAGTGATGCAGGTTGTGAACATGCAAACTGTGTAAATGAATAAGTAAATAACAAGAGAGACACTAGGAGTTTTTATCGTGGTTCGGAGTAAACAGCTCCTACGTCTACGCTAGATTCCGTCGAATCTGTAATCCCTTAACTTGAGATTTTTCGCTCCTTTTAACACTGGTGGAGGCCCAGTCCAAATTCAAGTCTTTCTCTTAGACTAAATCTAGCACGTTTCTTAAGTCGTGTCTCTTCTTACTTACATACAAACTATCATACAATCTTACTAACACTAAATGACTAGTGCTACTAACCAAACTAGAGAGCTGTGAATAGCTATCGTCGTAAGGAATACAACTCAATCAACTACACTCGTTTTTCAACTTTGATGGTAGTGAGAGTGTGTGTGATGTGTTCTAGTAAGACAGATTCCAGAAAAGATTAGAAATCTACAATGATCAACACTTGGGAAAGCTCTAGTAATTTCGAGTGTTGATTGAATGAATTTCAGCTTGAGATTTCTGCAGAGTTTTGGCTTGTAATTTGAGTTTCCCGTACTTCAATCTGGAATAAGTTGAGGTATTTATAGAGAAGCATTTGAAATAGAGCCGTTGGAAGTGTGTCAGGATTTGCAGTACCGTACACTGACACAATTCTTGTCGTTGGATGAGAACAGGTTTCTCAACCACAGCTCAGGTTGATCTTCACAGGTCGAGCTTCCTATACCTCGAACTGTCTTCAGTCTTCTGTAACCTTCGTGTGAAATCTTCTGGCTTGGTAAGAGCAGGTTACGTAGACAGTTTACTTAGTGGAACAGTATGACAGATTGGCTAGTTTAGGTACCAGGTTGTACTTGCAACCTTGACCTTTACATGAGCAACCTGTCCGAGTAAAGCTTGACTGATCCAAACACGGAGACCAGCCTGTTCCAATTAAAACCTATTATCTAAGTGTGGTTTCTAATAGCATTATCAAAACTCAGTTTCAAAGGGTTCCCAACAATTTCCCCCTTTTTGATAATGCCGAAACCCACACTTTACATTTTGGTTTAGAAGAATTGAAAGGTTAGATGTCCAGCCAGCTGCATAGCAGAAAATGTTAGAGAGTTTAAAGCATAATATGCAAGGGTCTGGACAAAGAGAGATTGTCATCAGGAATCAACAAATGATCATTTTTCATTTATAGTATCAACTGAATTGATATTCACAGATTACAGAGAGTTGATACATCAAGTAAATGAAAAAGATCAAGTTACTTCCTCACAGTCTTGAACCTTTCTTCAGCTATCTTTTCCTTGCTTACAGTTCCCATGGCTGCGTATATGCTGTCACGAATTGACCTGTACTCGTCACAGTTCGTGATTTTGCAGCCATACTGAGCTGCGACTCTCCTGATGAATGTATTGATTCGGTTGATGTCTGGAGTGTCAGTGCCGCAGACAGTGGGAGGTTGGAAGGTCTCTATCTTAGGCGGTTTGAGCGTGACCTTCTCCTCTGCAGCTTTCGCCCTGACTCTTTTGATGAAGTCACGGTCTGGGAAAGCTTGCAGCCAGTTGTGGAAAGCTGTCTTGGTGTTGCCAGTGTAGCGGGGATCGATTTTCAACTAGTAGTGGTGCAAAATGAACTGGTTGAGGAACTCGTCCCACAGAGGTTGATCTTCCACTGGTAGCCAATCTGTTGTCTCTCTTTTGTCAGCTTGTTCCTTGCAGCTTTCAAGGCCTTTGAAGATTGCAACGTGAGCTTTGTCTTTTACCCTTTGTTTCTTCAGATCAGCCAGAAACAGCTTCTGCTTGCCTTCATCTGCGCATTCCTCAGTAGTGTATCCAGCTTCTGCCATGAGCCGGGTGAGGTTGGATTCAGCTGAAGCTTTCTCTTGAGCAGACAGCTGCGTGGCAGTAGCAGGTTGGGCAGCTGCAGATTGCATCACAGGTTGGGAAGAGCGACCTTGAGGAGGTAGAGCAGCCTGTGCCTTCTTACTTCTTCCGGTAACCTGTGTCTTCTTACCTCTTCCTTCCCCCTTTTCGGCATTATCATCGATGAGATTTTGAAGAAGGGTGTTCAGAGAGGATTGTTCTTGAGAGATCAAGGGCAGTTCTGTTTTAAGCTTTTCTTTGAACTGCAGCAGGGAGCTGATGTTCCCTTGCATCTCTTCTTATTTGTTTAGAGAGCTGGAGGTTGTCTGAGTGAGCTTTGCAGTAAACTCGTGGACAAGAGTGTTGAGTTGCTCAAACTCGTATTGCATGTCCGAAATGGAGGTTTTGAAAGCAACCTTCAATTCAGACAGCTGGGTGGGAAGCAGTTCGTCCTTTGCAGCTTTGAGTCGGGTGGAGATGAAGGTTTCGAACTGGCTTGCCACAGTTTCTTTAATGATTTTTGGCATTTCCTCCTTGATGTTTGCCAGCATGGCAGATGCAGCTGTGTCCATTGCTTCAATTTTGTCAGCAATCTTCTGGTGCTCTTCTACCTCTGTTGCCTTCACCTTGGCAACCTCCTCAGTTATGAATTTCTTCATTTCGTCTTGCAAGGTAGTGAGAGGAGTTCCAGCGGCTGCAACAGAATATACAATAGCACGATCATGATCGGACTCTGTGTCTTCGCTGTTCCGGGTGGGAGAGGGAATAGGACTGAACTCTTCATCCTCCGGAAACCTGAAATTATAAGAGCTGCGATCATGACAGTAGAGAGGTTTAAAATTAATATTTAGAACCTTGGCCTCTCTCTTCATCCTTGACAGAATGAACTGTTTGAAGTACTTGCGAGCTTCAGGAATGGAGGCATAGCCGAAGTACTTCCCAAGGTTGTGCTCTTCAATCTCGAGATCTTCGATGGAGTGGATCAGAAAAAGGGACTTAAGATCGCTGTAAGACTTGTCCTTTCCATCGAGTAAGATTCGCAGCCTGCAAGCCATCTGCCTGGTCTCTGGAGTGAGATCGATTCCGGGAAAAGACTCAGAAACTGTCTGCTCAGCAGTTATCTCGATGGAGTTGACCAGCATGGCAGCTGCAGTTTTCACCGGATCTTCTTCGACATCATCATCGTCCGATGAGAGAATAAGGTGGATGTCGAGCTCTGGTGAAGAGCTGGGATGATGAGAGGTTTCTTCTTCGAAAACTGTCTCCAGAACTGGAGCCTGGAAGATATCACGAATAAGAGGAATAGGAATTGCAGTCTGTGTGTTGGGAGCTGCAGTGGAATCTGTTTGATCAGAGCTGCCTTTAATGAGTAGGGTGGGACGGTGCTGCACTTCAATCTCAGCAAACTCCGCATGTAACCTGCGGGAGATGGGAGTTGGAGATTTGATTCTGATAGACTTTGAGGGTCTGTCAAGCTGTTTGCTGGGGGCGTGCTGTCTCTTCCTCCTATTATCTCATTGTTCAGGGGGTACCCAGGCTGGGTTTGACCTACCCATGGCATATAAGAAAGGTTTGATCAGGTCATTATTCTTGACAAAGACGGTCATGTCGACATCAATAATCAGTTCAAGCTGCTTCTGGTCCTTGGGGACCTTGTCTTTGTTGAATGGAGTCATTCCACTCCAGTGGAGGTTGGGGTGGAGACCTTGAATGAGGAAGCAGATCTTGGTGCCCAGTCGCAGGTTCCGGGCGACTCAAAATTCAGTCAGCACATTACCTTCGAACGTGATTGAGAGCTGCTTGATTTCTTCATTTATAAGCTCTAGAAGAAATCTGGCCCAGTTCACGTCCAGGCCCTGGATGATTGCAGTCATGATTCTGAATTTTGCGGGAGTGACTGCATCGTGGTTACCAGAGTAACCAAGAAAAACCTTGTGAACAAAGTCAAAGAGAACTCTGTATTCAAGTCGCAGAAGAGGTCGCGAGAACCTCTTTCCATCGTATTGCTCTGCAGGTTGCATCAGAGCTTTCTGATACACAGTTTCCAGATCTGTGTCAGAGACCTCCAACATGAGACCTGAGGTCTTGTGATATAGAATTTCGACAGATCCTGAATCTGCGATGCCGTAGGTTCGAGAGATGAGCGGCAGAATTGGAATGGGCTCGTCGGGCTGGTTGGGCATCGGAAGATAGAAGGCGGCAGAGTCAACATCCTCCGGGTAAAAAGTATGAGAGGATGAACATCGATACTTGTTGCGGAAGCCAAAATTTGGGCTCGTGAGTGATTATCTTGAAAAACCCTTCCGCAACTTTGATGGAGGCGTACATCTCATCGAGACCAGCGTAGCCGTAGGTAGAGAAATTTGTAGAGGGCTCCGTGAGAATGTACTCTTGAATGAATTGAATCTTTTCTTCGGTAGTTGTTGGAAGATTTCGAGAGGTGGATTCTCCTGCCATTTTGAGAAAGTATGAGTGAGTATTTAGAATTATGAGTTTTGAAAGAGATAAGTTGCAGAGAGAAAAAAAATGGCGGAAGTAGTCGAAAATTTTGAAATGAGGAAGACGATGCACAGTTAAGCATATATATAAGCGAGAATGAGCGGTTGAGATGAAGGCATCTCAACCGTTCAGCGGATAGGATTGAAACCCTAGAAATCCGCGATGTAGTGGGCGCATGGGGTGGTTATGAAGCCCACTCGCACAACCCATACACTCAATCGTCGTCTCGCATTAAATGCGGATTTGACTCTGCATGCACTTTTTGACATACATGGAAAGTGAAGTGCGAATGTTGTGTACTGTGTCAGAATATCCTTAACAATGATTTCAATAAATAACAAAACACATGCTTCAATAAATGAGAAGAATTGATAAGGCATAAGATTTATCAAGTGAAGCAAGAATTATTTTATTGAAGTTTGAATATTAGAGATGTTAAGGTATATCATTGATATATTTCAAACATAATTCAAAAACATGGAGACTGATACAGGTCGTCCATGACACTTCCCTATGTAAACTGTGACTTATCCACAGTTCCTGATCTTGCAGTGTCCACCTAGCTGGACTGTCCTTTGTCCTTCGCGAACTGCCTATGTGCTTCCTTTTCACCAATGTGAGCTTTGATGAACTCCCACAGCTTGTAAAGCTGCAACCTTTTCATCAACATACAACTTGGTTTCCAGTTCCAACATGTTAACCTTCCGAGACATTTTAAGAAATTCTGCGTTGAAGAAGGATAATATCTTGTCAACTGCATTTGAGCTGTTGAATGGAGGAGCTTCGGACGAGGAGCCGAGAATTTTGAGGTTGGGAGCTGCGGAGTCTGGAGCTTTGGACGGGGAGCCGGGAGTGGACTTGACACTAGCAGGTTCCACATCAACCTGTGGAGAGACAGGCTGCATTGGACTTGCAGGTTTGGAGTCTATCTCCAAGAAGGTTGCTGCTGCAGATCGTGTGGTGCGCTTATGTGAGGGCGCAGACGGCAGATCCGTCATCTTCTTTTTCCTTTGCTGACTATCTCAACACAGTCACTGTCTTTTTCTTCATTCTCACTGCCATCTTCACTTCCATCTTCATCTTCCTTTGAATCTCGCATCTCTGTGAGCAGTTGCTTGGCTGCACCTCTTGCTTTGCTGATCTTGTGTGGCAGAATCCTGTTGGGAACCCTGTTTAGTTTAGTTTTGATGATGTTATTAGAAACCACACTTAGTTATAGGACTTAGTTATAGGATTGATAGGAACAGACTGATCTCTGTATTTGGATCAGTCAAGCTTAACTCGGACAGGTTGCTCCATGTAAAGATCAAGGTTGGTAGTGCAACCTTGTACCTAGTTAGATCAATCTGTCAACTTGTTCCTTAGTCAACCTGCTCGTGTAACTTGCATAGTCCAATCTGCTGAGGCCAACCTGCATAGGCCAACCTGCATGCTGAGGAACCTGCATGTTAAGGAACCTGCATGCTGAGGAACATGCATGTTGTGGAACCTGCATTCTGAGGAACCTGCTTAGGCCAACCTGCTGAAGCCAATATGCTTAGTCAAGCTGTTGTGAGTCAAGTTGCTATTAGTCAACAGCTTCTCAAGATGAAGATTCTAATACAAAGATCAAGCTTGAAGACCACAGAAAGCAAAGACAGCTTGAGGTACAAAAAGTCGACCTTCCCAGTCCGACCTAAGCTGTACCTTGCCAACCTCGATGGTTCAAGCTGTACAGAAAACCTCAACGGCTAGAAGTCCAGTCAGCAGTACGGTTCTGATACCTCTGCAACTCCAACGGCTCTAATTCAAATTGTAGTCATATAAATACTTCAAGCCATCCCAGAATCGAACGAAAAAGGGGAAATAGACGGGGGAAGAGAGAAAAATAGAGAGAGGAAACCAGAGTTTCAAAGTCAAATCTATCCAGAAATCTTTACGCTTCAAAGCCAAACTCAACACTCGAATCCAAGCCATTTCCCAAGTGTTGAGACCTTCAAGATTTCTGAGTCTGGAGCCTCACAGAATACTCTCTACAAGCTTACTACATATTCGTCCAAGTAAAGAAGAATCTGTTAGTTTAGCTGCAAGGTTGTATGTAAGAATGTATGAAAGGTTGTAAGGGTCACGACCCAGAACTCGTGCTCAGCTCAAGTCTAAAGATTGACGAAGGTTGAGGCTGGTACTCAGCCAGTATAAATAAGAGAGAAGTAAGGAATTTCAGATACAACGGTATCTGACGTGGATGTAGGGACGTTTCCCGAACCACGCTAAATCGACTGTCTCGATCTCTCTCTCTCTATCTTTTATTTACAGTTGACCTTACAATGTTCAACTAACCTTCATTACATTGCACTTCATTGATATAATCAACCTGCACAAAGATCCAGACCAAAGAAAGAATTTTCTAAGAGGTAGCTAACCTGTCCACCAAACTTCCGCACACAGTTCGGTTTAGCAAGCTCACCAGTTTACTGACTGAGCTGGATAAACCGAGCTGCACTGTTAAGCTGAGCTGACAACTCAGTAAGATCGATTTTGTTTTTAAAGTCATAACTGTTGGCGAATTGGTATATTCCCCCCCCCATACACCAATGACCTACTCATCGGGACCTACAAATCCCAAGTATCATGATCAACTGGTTGCAGGTGTGAGGAACCAGCTTGTCATCAGGAAATCCGGTGCAGACAGGCCATACATGATTTGTAAGTGTTCTCTGCAGTATGATGGAGAGCTTGGTGTCATGACGAAGCTGCATGTTGGCTTTGATTCTGGCAGGTAGCTCAGCGGCCTCTTTGATGAACAGGTTGACCAGCACCCTGGCCCAGTTAACATCTAACTGCTTCACCACAGCAGTCAGCAGTTTGAATTTTAACAGAGTGACAGCTTCATTTGAGCCTAGATACAAGAAGAACACGTTGTGGACGAACTCGAAGAGGTATCTGTACTCAGACTTCAGGTCGTGGCGGTTGAAGGTTTTCTGATCGTAAACCTTCTTGGGCTTGAACAGAGCTTGCTGATACATGTCGTTGACAGCATACATGGGCACATCATCAATCATTGTGATAGCCCCTGCATCCGTCAATCTGTAGGTTTGAAGGACGAGTGGAAGAAGATGACGCCGTTCTTCTTCACCGTTGACTAGAAAAGTCGCCGTTGCGGGATCTCTGGCCGTTGATTCCAAAGAACACAGCAAGTACGCAACATTCATTGGTAGCGTCATTCGTGGATGTTGAGTGATGATATTGAAGAACCCATCACATTAGGTGATAGCTTCAATCATCGGATCCAGGCCTCTGTATCCATACTTGTCTAGCACAACAACTTTCTCAAAGAAGATGAGAGGGGTTGCTTTCTTCACTTGAGCATTTAGTGAATCTGTAGACATTTTTGCAGAGAGTAAGGAATGATTGTGAATTTGTGATTTTTGAAGAGAAGCGAAATAAATTTTGAAATTTGATTTCAGAGGATTTCAAGAAACGCGTAAAGAGTTCAAGAAATTCTCTCTATTTATAGAGTTTTCTCCAACGGTTAAGATTTCATTGATAAATCTCAACGGCTAGGGAGGCGCGTGAAAAAGGTGATAAAGAGGGTGAATTTCACGCGCTTCTTCTCTCTTCTTTTTCTTTCTTAGATTGACATAAATCCCTCGATTTTCATGAAAAACTTTTCAAACACTTAAGAGTAAAAAGATTTGAAAAAGATTTTGAGGGATGAATAGGAAAGGAAATAATAAATTCTGCAAAGAATTAAATGGAGATTGATACGACATCTCCAGTTCCCCCTTAAAGGTTGGCTAGTAGATTTGACTTTCAACGCAGTTTGTGGCCTCAAGCTGCGTGTCACCGAACTGCTTCTTTTGAGATGCAGTTTCCAAGTCAGTCTTCTCTTGGCTGACCTGCTCTAGCGAATTGCTTTTGTTAGCATGCAGTTTCCAAGTCAGTCTGCTCTTGGCTGACCTGTACTAGCGAACTGCTTTTGTTTTCTGATGTGTATCCATTCTGAGCATTCCAAGCTTTCCACACAACATGTTGAATCTCTCTTCTATGAGAGGTTTCGTTAGGATATCAACTCTTTGGATGTCAGTATGGATTTTCTCAACTGTTATATCTTGTTTTTCCACATGATCTCTAATGAAATGATGCCTTATGTCGATATGCTTGCATCTGGTGTGGTAGACAGGATTCACAGTGAGTGCTATAGCGCTTGTGCTGTCACAAAAGATAGGAACTTTGCGAACTGTGACTCCATAGTCTTTGAGTTGTTGTTTCAACCAAAGAATCTGTGCACAACAGCTTTCTGTCGCCATATACTCAGCTTCTGTTGTAGAAGTAGCAACTGAAGTTTGCTTCTTTGAAAACCAAGAGATCAATTTGCTTCCAAGAAACTGACAGGTTCCTGATGTGGATTTTCTATCCAGTTTGCATCCTCCATAATCTGCATCTGCATAGCCAGTTAGTTCAAAATTATCATCACAAGGGTACCATAAACCGAAGTTTGCAGTTCCCTTGACATATCTAAGAATTCTCTTGGTTGCTTCTAGATGAGATTCTTTTGGATTAGCTTGATATCGAGCGCATATTCCAACTGCAAAAGAGATATCAGGTCGACTTGCAGTAAGATAAAGTAAAGAACCGATAATTCCCCTGTATAAAGTCATGCTGGAAGGTTTCCCTTCAGAGTCTGGATTCATATTTCCATTTGCAATCATTGGAATCTTCAGTGATCTGCTATCCTGGACACCGAATTTGGTTGCCAGCTCGTTAGCATATTTGGATTGACAAGTGAAGATACCATCCACAGATTGTTTGACCTGCAGGCCGAGGAAGAAGTTCATCTCCCCTATCATGGACATTTTGTACTCATACTTCATGAGTTCTCCAAACCTGTCACATAAAAACTTTGACCTAGACCCAAAGATAATGTCATCAACATAAAGTTCTGTCAACTGATCCTCTTTTAAAACCGGAATGCAGTAGGAATGTAGACAAGGTTTCATACCAAGCTCTGGGAGCTTGTTTCAAACCATATACTGCTTTGTGCAGTTTGTAAACTTTCTCTGGACCTGCTTCCTCAAAACCTGGAGGCTGTTCAACGTACACTTCTTCTCCAAGGATTCCATTGAGGAAAGCACTCTTTACGTCCATTTGGTAGACTTTGAACCTTTGATGAGCTGCATATGCTAGAAACAACCTAATTGCTTCTAGTCTTGCCACTGGTGCATAGGTTTCATCATAGTCTATCCCTTCTTGTTGACAGTAACCTTTGGCAACTAATCTTGCCTTGTTTCTGATTACTTCAGCATTTTCATCTTTCTTGTTCCTAAACACCCATTTTACATCAATCACTCCTTAATGTGTAGGACGATCAACTAGTGACCATACTTCGTTTCTTTTAAACTCATTGAGTTCCTCTTGCATGGCTATAACCCAGTCATGGTTGTTAAGAGCTTCTTCAACGGTTTTGGGTTCAGAATAGGAGAGATAACAGCTTAGTAGACAGCTTTCACCTATCTGTCTTCTTGTCTTCACACCCGCATTTGGGTTCTCGACAATGAGATCTTCAGGATGAGCATCGACCCATCTCCTTCGACGAGAGGTTTCTTCTTCTGTAAGAATAGGTTCAGGGTCTGGTGAGAGATCTTCAAACTCAGGTAGAGGTTGAGGAGTGAAGGGGTCAAGCTGTTCAAATTGTTCAGCAAGCTGATCCACTGATAGTTCTGCATTGACTGCAGGTTCTTTTGGAGTTTCTGGATCAGTTGAAGAGGAGCTGGTTGGAGGAGCTTCGGTTCCCCCTTGGTTTGTTCCCTCTTGATGAATGGGTGGACTTTGTGAGTTGAAATTTTGTACAGGCTGACTTTCTTCTTCTTCCAAGTCGGTTGGACTCCATATTAATATTTCATCTCGAAACTGCGTGTTGGAGCCTGCTTGATCTTGATTTGCACCTGTACTTTCTTCAGGTTGAGTCTCCATGTACTCACAGATAGATTCATCAAAAACAACATGTGGTGTTACTTCCACAATTTGAGTCTTCTTGTTAAAAACTTTGAAGGCTTTACTGATCTCTGAATATCCTACAAATATTCCTGGATCTGCTTTGCTATCAAATGTTTTTAACTGTGATTTCCCATTATTATGAATGTAACACACGCAACCAAAAGATTTAAGATATTTGAATCGAGGTTTCTTATCTTTCCACAGCTCGTATGGAGTTTTTCCATGTCGTGTATGAATGACTGATCTGTTCTGAGTGTAGCAAGCTGTGTTGATAGCTTCCGCCCAGAACTTCTTTGGAAGATTGGTTTCATTCAGCATTGTGCGAGCTGCTTCCTTTAGAGACCTGTTGCGTCGTTCAACAACACCATTCTGTTGAGGTGTGCGAGCTACTGAAGTTTGATGTGTGATTCCATTTCTGGTATAGTAGGACTCGATCATATGATTAAGAAATTATGTTCCACGATCGGATCTGATTGAGATCACGCTCTTGTTCTTCATGTTTGACAGTTTGGTGAGTAGGGCAGGTAGCTCCACTAGTGTCTCCTTCTTTTTATGTAAGAAAATAACCCAAGTATATCGTGAGTAATCATCAACAATAACGAGAGTATACTTTTTACCAGTTAATGCTCCTAGGAGTCACTGGACCGAATAGATCCAAGTGGAGTAATTCCAAGATTCTACTTGTGTTGTGAGCTGCAATGCTTGGGAATGACGATTTGGTCTGCTTTCCAGCTTGACAGGCTTCATAAACATGATCTTTGTAGTAGACTTGATCTGGAAGGTCATCTGCGAGCTTCTTGCGAGCAAGCTTGTTGATGGCTTTGAAGTTTAAGTGACATAGTCTCTTGTGCCATAGCCAGCTAACTTCAGGTGCAGATTTGGTGATCAAACAGGTTTCTTTTTCATCTGACCATTGTACTATGTACAAGTTATCCTGCAAAATACCGGTAAGAAGTATTTCTTCTCCTTCCTTGTTCTTTATAGCACACGTGTTAGCAGAAAACTCTACTCTTTTTCCAGTAGAGCAAAACTGGCTTACTAAAAAGAGATTATGATTTAAACCTTCAACATATGTGACATTAGATATTGTTATTTTACCAACAACTAAATTACCGTAACCTCTCGTTTTCCCTTTAGAGTCTCCTCCAAAAGCAACTAGAGGTCCATCACATTCAGTGAAGTTTGTAAGCGAGCTTTTATCGCAGGTCATATGCTTTGTGCATCCACTGTCAATGATCCAGATCGCGCCGCGAGCTGCTCGCTTTCTCCTTTGAGTTTTCCCATCCTGCAATTTAGACAGTTTTAGCAACCCACATGAATTTGGGTGCTTTGTTAGCAGGTTGAGTTTTAGCAGCTTGGTTTCCAAGCTTCTTCTTTTGGAAACTCCTTCTGTTGACTCTTGGCTTGATCCATTGCTTATTTATTGAGTGGAAGGTTTCATATGCAGACTTCTGTTGATAATGAGCAGGTTGATAATGATCATTTTGATAACATTGCTCCATATATCCACATCTGCAGTAATCAGTTCCAAATCCACTTCCATTTGAAAATTGATAGAGCCTACTTAACAGCTCAGGATATTGGTACCAATGATGATCGTACCAGTAACCTTCATTGTCAAGTGTTTGACGATTTGCTCGCTGCTCATAGTGATTGTTTCGTTGTGATTGAGCAGTTTGAACGGTTCTTGGATGAGAGACTGTTTTTCTTCTGCTAGCAGTTTGCACTTTTCTTGGAGCAGGCTGGCTTCCCTTTAGATACGCAGGTTAACCATACAGTTTCCTAGGGAGCTCAACCTTTTTCTGTTCAACTGACGGCTTTAGCTGCTGCTTCTTGATAGCAGGCCTTCCATGCTCTTTCACCAAGATTGCTTGTGGTTGCCGAACTGGATTCTTCAGTTTGAGCTGCTTGTCTGGTAGAGTGTGATGAGCTTTGCTATTAACCACTCCTTTTTCTTTCTCGAACACGACCTTCTCTTTCTCTTTGGCTCCGCTGGTTTGACCATGGGATCCAATGCCAAGCTTTATGTGAGCAGGTCTCTGGGCAGCTTGCAAGGCTTCAAGCTTTTCACCATTTTTGTTCATTTTCATCAGGACTTGTTGAAGCTTGAGCTCTTTCTGCAACAGCTTCTCATGCTCTTTTGAGAGATCCATTAGTTTGCCATTCAGGTTGTTGATTTCACTATCCCTTTCAGTGAGCATTTCTTTAAGGTTTTCTTCCCTTAAAGTTGATTGACCCATGTGAACTTTTAGGGTCTCTATCTCCTTTTCTTTTGCTTCATCATATGGAGTGAAGCTTTCATCTAAGGCAGTTTTGAGTTTCAAGTTTTCATCTTCCAGCTTGGATCCTTCTATGACTACTTGCTTAAATATTTCTGAGAGCTTCTTGTAGTCATCAAGCTGTTGTTGAAACTCTTCATACGTTGGCATTTCAGGTATTTCAATACCTGCATGATCGGAGTTAGCTGAGTATGAAAAAGAGGTTTAGTATCAACCTTGTTTTGAACAAGATCGAGATCTTTTCCCATGAAGCATTCCTCATATTCAAGTTCCTCGTCAGCTAAGCGACATTCCTCCTCATCCAATTCATCATCATCATCTTCGTCGGAGGAGGTTGAGTCTGATAATGTGGCAATTGCTTTGGCCTCTTCCTCAGCTGCGATCATGGCGTTGCGCTGCTCCTTAAGCTTTTGATCTCTTTTTGCGTGGAGCTCTTCGCGTTTAGCCTTTGATAAGTCTGGGCAGTCTGACTTATAGTGATCTGGTCTGCCACATTCAAAACAGCCACCCGTGGGAGTGTTAGAAGAATTGAATTTAGAGGGTTTTGATATACCTTCACCTTTCTTGTTGGAAGAAGAGGTGGTTTGATTTCTTTTGAAATCCTTGTGATATTTACGGAATTTGTTGAAACGTTTCTCAAGCTTTTCATTTCTCCTAGCCATGAGTGCATAATCTTTCAACAATTTTTCCATTTTGGAGCATAAGTCCTTTGGGATTGCTTTTTCTTCTATAATTGATGCAGCTTTGAATGCAGCATCCTTTTCTTTCTTTTCGGGTTCAGTCTTCTTGCTTGAAGATACTTGATCTGATCCATGAAGTCTGATCATTTCAAACTTATTTCCGATGAGCAGATCTGTAATATCCCGAATATTCCTAGCAAATATATAGTATAATTCAAGTAAGTCTTGCTAGTAAATAATTAGTCTATTAATATTAAGAATAATGTCTCATGTGTATAATCATAAGTATAGCCTATATGTTTTAGCTTTAAGGAATTTTCTTACCATTATGCTTGAATTATTATTATTATTATTATTATTATTATTATTATTATTATTATTATTATTATTATTATTATTATTATTATTATTATTATTATTATTATTATGTGTGTATCGTGTATATATATATACTATTAAATTAGAAAATATCTATGTGTATATATTACATATATTTTTCATGATTATATATAGATATATATACATATAGACGTGCATGTATTTATGATCTACATTATTTATTAATATTTTATTAATATGAGATATATATACATGGAAGTACACATATACTTTAATATATAGACATAATAACACATATTAAAGGTTTCTATTGCTATATCTATATGTATACGAGTAGATAAGTATATAGAGATATGAAATTGCATGCTGGCTACTTTATCAATAATATATCTATGTATCTAAAGTAGTTTACGTATTAGTTTATACGGATGCATGTATATGAGTAGTAAAAGATATCTTACATTATATAATATATATATATATATAAAAGTCGATAACTATATGTGCGTGGAGCTATCATTATAGTAGGAGGTGTAACTTAATAGCTTTGCACAGTAATAGGTCTAGGTTGATGACTACTCTATGCTATATATGACTAAGCTAAGCTATATAGCATGAATGAGCAACTAGATTTTTTCTATAAATACCTAGCCGAGCTCTCATTATTTTCATATTCCAGGCTTCAACTATATTCATCCTTTGTCTATTACTCTAGAGGAATAACATCGATCCCATTTTAGAAAATAAGTTTCAAATGAGTAGTTGTTTCTTCAGGATCTATAGAAGAGAGATTATAGTTCATCAACTATTTCTCAGATTTGCTTCAAGTTACAGGTGGGTAAAATGTTTTGGCATTGTTTTTAATGCTGTTTAAATTTATGTTAAAATGCAATTATCCATAAAAATGTTTTGTGTGTATGTTCCAAGAAATGACTCTATGGATCGATCGAGATTCATCGTTAGTATTAGATATACTAACTTTGAATTGTGCGCACCCCGGTTACATACGATGCCTTGATCACATCGTATGCTAACTAATGGCGAATTCCTTGAGTTTCGACTCGGGTTTTCTGCAAGTACTGGGATTATTTAGGGTTACGGCCCTGAACCCGGTCTAGATGAACCAAAGGTGATTTGTAGCCTTGGTTGAGTCCAAGAACGAACATCACACACCTGAAAATGATATTTGTATTTTCAAGAGTTGTTTTCTGCAAGCCTCTTGATATACTATGTATGGATAAATTGCCAGTTTTCAAAATGCTTGCCAAAGGGGCATGACCACTAAGTACATCAAGTACTTAGCCCAAAATTCTTCAAATGTTTTCAGGTCCGGAAGCAGGTGATGCGCAGCAAGGCTGAGGCAGAGGGTTGTTGCAAGGCTTTATTAAGCTTCCGCTATGTTATTTTGCTCATAACTCTGATAACAAGACTACTAGTTTGGTAATAATAAATAAGTCGAGGGCGTCATCTTCCAACCCTCTAGTTATATAATATGGTTTCTTTGTTTCCTAAACTTATTTCTCTCTTCCTATTTTACTTATTATTGGATGGAGAGTACCGTATATCAGTTCCTTTTGGAAGCTCGAATTCCCACTCAATTATGGTTATCCCATTTTTCGAAGTGGATGTCGACTCCTCTAGTTTACTGAAAACCGGTTTACCCCATCTTTTACTTTATGCAAGGTGGAGGGTGTCATGCAATGGTTCCACTTGGACGCTCAATTTCCTACTCTTGGTAATTCCAATGTGTCGTAGTAGATGGTCGACTCCACTTGGCAACTTCACGCTGGTTTACCCCACCATTTTCTTTGTAGTCTCAATTTACATTTTAAGATACTCGTAAAATGGTCATAAATTAATATTATCCCCTTTCTTCCCTGCTTCTTTAATCCAACCCCCGTCATACCCCGGTTCACAGGAATCGGGGCGTGACAAGATCAAATAGTTGCTCGGTTGACAGGTTGTTGATGTCCGACCTGCCGCGGTGCATGGCGTTGTACACATGCTAGCTTGCTGGAAGAGATTGGATGACTTTGAGATTGAGTTCGCACTGTGTGTATTTATCTTTCTTGAAAGCTGCGATCTCCAAAGTGATCATTGTGAATCTGTTCTTGAGCTGGTCAATGGTCTCCATTGGCTGCATTTTGAATTCTTCAAATTTACTGCATGCCACTGACAGCTTGTTTTCCAACATTTCTGTTGATCCAAGACTTATGGCTTTTAAGGTGTCCCACATTTCCTTTGCAGTTCCAAGATTCCTTATCTTGGCCAGGTGGACTCCCTTAACTGTGCTAGAGATCAATCCTTTTGCAAAGCTGTCAAGTCCAGCTTCCTTTCTTTCTTCGGTTGTGTATTTTCTGGGATCTTTGATCTTTGGCACATACGTTGCTTCAGAACCTTTTTCTCCAGTAACATCAGTATCGTAGGGTTCGTAGATTGGTGTTGGGCCATTCTCGATGACATCCCACATCAACACATGATGAGCTTGGAGGCACATCTTTATTCGAAAACTCCAGTCTTCATATCCCTGTACAGAGAAATCTTCGCAGACGCGGAGAAGTGAAGCTTCCATAATGACAGTTTATGTATGAATGCACAAACACAAGTCTAGAGATCTAGTTCAATTTGACACAAAAGCACAGAGAGCTTTTTAGTATGCAGAAGCAGTGGTCAAAAGAACCACCGCTCTGATACCACTTGTAGGTCCCGATAAATAGTTATTGGTGTATGGAGGGGGGGGAATACACCAATTAGCCAACAGTTTTGACTTTTCAAAACAATTTGATCTTTACTGAGTCGTCACTACAGTATATCAGAGCAATTTAGTTTTTCCAGCTCAATCAGTAAACTGCTGAGCTTGCAAAACTAACCTGCGTGCGGAAGTTTGGTGGAAAGGTTGGCTTACAGTTTTCAAAACAGTTTTCAAAGGAAACTTTAGTTCAAACAAGTGTTCATGCAAGACAGGTTACGGTGATGCAGGTTGTGAACATGCAAACTGTGTAAATGAATAAGTAAATAACAAGAGAGACACTAGGAGTTTTTATCGTGGTTCGGAGTAAACAGCTCCTACGTCCACGCCAGATTCCGTCGAATCTGTAATCCCTTAACTTGAGATTTTTTGCTCCTTTTAACACTAGTGGAGGCCCAGTCCAAATTCAAGTCTTTCTCTTAGACTGAATCTAGCACGTTTCTTGAGTCGTGTCTCTTCTTACTTACAGACAAACTATCATACAATCTTACTAACACTAAATGACTAGTGCTACTAACCAAACTAGAGAGCTGTGAATAGCTATCGTCGTAAGGAATACAACTCAATCAACTACACTCGTTTTTCAACTTTGATGGTAGTGAGAGTGTGTGTGATGTGTTCTAGTAAGACAGATTCCAGAAAGATTAGAAATCTACAATGATCAACACTTGGGAAAGCTCTAGTAATTTCGAGTGTTGATTGAATGAATTTCAGCTTGAGATTTCTGCAGAGTTTTGGCTTGTAATTTGAGTTTCCCGTACTTCAATCTGGAATAAGTTGAGGTATTTATAGAGAAGCATTTGAAATAGAGCCGTTGGAAGTGTGTCAGGATTTGCAGTACCGTACACTGACACAACTCTTGTCGTTGGATGAGAACAGGTTTCTCAACCACAGCTCAGGTTGATCTTCACAGGTCGAGCTTCCTATACCTCGAACTGTCTTCAGTCTTCTGTAACCTTCGTGTGAAATCTTCTGGCTTGGTAAGAGCAGGTTACGTAGACAGTTTACTTAGTGGAACAGTATGACAGATTGGCTAGTTTAGGTACCAGGTTGTACTTGCAACCTTGACCTTTACATGAGCAACATGTCCGAGTAAAGCTTGACTGATCCAAACACGGAGACCAGCATGTTCCAATTAAAACCTATTATCTAAGTGTGGTTTCTAATAGCATTATCAAAACTCAGTTTCAAAGGGTTCCCAACAGGTTCCTATACCTTCCGATCCTTGATATGTATTTTATTTAAAATGTATTTTTTTATTTCTTGATATGTATTTTATTTAAAATGTATTTTTTTATTTCTTAGTTTTAATTAGGTGTGCACTTTTTCTTTTCTTTTTTCCCCTATTTTAACGTTTTTTTTTTCATGAGATTTTCACCAAATAGGTTTTAACAGTGCTCGGCGCTTGAAGATTAAATTTTTAAATAACTTGATCTCCCATGATTTACTCCCTTTATCCCACTCTAATTGTCTACCTTTATTATTTTATACCTCACATATATTTCCCCTTGTGGACAATTTATGTAGAACGGAGGGAGTAATATTTAAAGGTCTAGCTTAATTTAAGTTGTTGAAGTCTTTGCAATAAAATAATACTCCCTCCGTCCATGAAAAATGTGGACATTTAGCCATTTCCGGCCATCTACAAAAAACATGAACATTTCTATTTTTAGGCGTGAACTTCATATCAATAAATCATGTTCAAACTCAAAAGTCAATTAAAATCTATCATAATATTCATAATGCTTTACTTTTCTCAATGTTATGTCAAGTCGCATAAAATAATGTGTCGGAGCATTTCGTCCACGTTTTACGTCGACAGATGGAGTATTTTTCTATTGCAAATAATTTGAGCTACAAATAATCGAATTTAAAACTAATTTTTGATACTAAAAATAATAAGTATAAAACCCACTAAAATCGTCGAGTTGTACCCGTACCCGTACTCTCATCCGTCATAACTTTAATCCGCATTTGATCCCCTCTAAAAATAAGTAACAACTTATTTTTTATCGGAAAAAGAAGATTATATTATTAATAGGATAAGAGGTACACGAGGTACCAAACCACAAAATAATCAGTACAACATTAACAATGGGCAAAGAAGAGTCTAGGATCTAAAATCCACTCCTTGAACGAAAGCTTACAAGAGAAAACGTCTCTCGTTAAACACCAGCTCCGTATAGTAATTAATTTAAAATATATTTGGATGATAAATTATCAACCAGATAATCTTACGTGTATAATTACAATTTTCTTCTCATTTTTATTTTTTATTTTTAAACAATAATAGTAATTTATTCTTAAAAAAACAATAATATTAAATCGCTCTAGTATTAAATACTGTAGCTAATTGCTACCATTGAGTAGGATTTATCTCATCATGCTGACGTAGTAGGAAGGACAAGGATTATTTATTAGATCCGCCATTTGCGGTTTCAAGAGACAACTTTATTAATACTATTATTAATGGAGCAATAGGCAACGCCATGCTTAATAAAAATAATTTAAAAATCCCTGTAATATTATTCCAAAAACAAGGTGGGCCTCAAAATTATTATTATTATTATTATTACAAAAAAGGGGGTGCGCATGCAAAATGAAGATAGAAGCGAAAGAATTAAACTGTCCTCACAAGTACACTGCATATTCTCATCGTTCATCTCCAAAACCTTTATACATCTTCACATGTGAACTTATAGAGAGAGAGAGAGAGAGAGAGTCTGTACAGATTCCTGAACTATCAGAAAGAATTTAAAAAGAGCAATAAATGACAAAAGGCTAAGCTCACGCGGGTAGATCAAATTCTTCAGACTGTTTCTTTCTGCAAAAGTTCTCTCCAAACATGTTTGAATAACTTCACAACGATTCCAAATGGCTACTTCACAATCAATCCCTTTTCACCAAAGATTTGCAGTCGAAGATTGGAGGATCAGAGCTCGATTCGTTAGCTCATCAATAATCACAGAATTCTTGCCAGTTTCTAAGAGTTGGTTACCTGATTAGAGTGTATGCTCTTCGCCTTCTCTATTCCGTGCTTTCGAAAGGAAGAGCTCGTTGTTTGGGAGATGATGGGAAACCACACTCGATTCTAATAGCTGACATGAGCTCGGGGGATATAAGGGCACGAGGCTTTACCTCTCCACTAGCTCCATCAGGTTCAGGTTCAGGTTCAGGCTCGGGTTCCATTCCAGATCCCCAGCCTCTGTAGAGTATCACTTTGCTAGGTTCGTGAGAAACGAGAATAGCGCCCGTTGCTTGCTGGAAGGGAAGACGAGTAAAGAAACTGATTAGTTTACAATCTAAATCAAATATTACGAACTTATACTGATAAATCCCAAGATACAAACCTCTAGATTGTAAATCACTTCCCTTGCTGAAGTCCCCTTGGCTCTGCCTTTGATACTCACTATGGCTAGAGGATGCCTTTGAAAGTGCTCCTTTATCGATTTAGCTACTCCGGTGATGACATTGCTCTTGCCTACCACAAACAATGGTGAAATAAGCATAAATCAAGAAATTTTTCGAAATGAACCTACTAAAGTATTGATGCCACTTAGCTCTTCCTCAAATAATAACAAAATCAAGCTAAGCGTGAAGAAAAATTAGAGTCACGAGATTACCAACTGAAAGTAGTGGTGCTCTTTTTATCTTCAGAGCCTGCCTCCTTAGAAGAAGCCTCTCTTTGTTTGTAAGATGGAGAGCCGTCGACTGTGGCCTCGGAGTAACAGCTTTCTGAGCTGTGGTTCTGAGTTCAGAATTCCTTTTACCAGCACTCCTATATCTCCCACCTTGACTATGAGACTAAAATCGTCATCACATTAGAAAATCGTGGAGAAAAAAATTGTCATGAAACAAAAAGGACATACATGCAGTGCCATCAGAATTCACCTTTCCAACATTTCCATTTTGCTGTTTCATGTTTGCAAAATCATCGGTTCCCTTCGGTAATGACTTTGGATGAACCTCTGCTTCTACTTTTTGGAACAAATAATTGACTTTCGCTACAGGCCTTACAGAATCGTCTCCTTGTAAGTTCTCTTGACTAGAATCTAAAGTCTCTTTTGTAGTGTCCACTCTTTCCTCAGGGTCTGTAAAAGTTGCATCAGTTCCATCGGTTTCTCTAGCCTTTAATACCTGCGAGAAAATGTAACAGATACATAAGTGAGCTTTGTGAAGTATTATGTTCCTATCAAGAAAAGGAAAACCACAAAAATCTTGAATTTGAATCTAATGGCAATATATACAGAAGATGACCGATTCATCATTAACCAGATACACCATGTCTTTTATGCTGCATCACTTATACACGAGAGCTAATTTGCATATCTGTGCCTAGAAGAAAATAATTTGCATATCTAATGATTTCAATAGATAGTGAAAAGGATAACTCTAAATGTAGTAATATATAAACAGCAGTTAACTCAACTTTACCTCATCCTCAGTATCTTCGAAGAAAGACTGGCTATCACTGTCAGAATCTCTATCTGAGAATTCGTCATCGTCATAGCTATGTTCATTATTCTCCTGGTCAACCTGGATATTGGTAATATACTAGCAAAATTAAATGGGGTAATCAATTAAACAACTGAAAAGCAAGCGCACCTGAATACAGAAAACATAACTTACAGCTCCAGGTCTCAAATCTTTCGTCAACTGCACATCATTAATAACTGCATCTTTTTTCTCCTGGCAAATATAACTTTTCACTAACCATTGTATTCAATAGTTTGATTGGCTAAAATAAGTAGATCTGGAGGAAACGTACCATTGTGAGCTTCAGAGCATCAATATGCCTGTTGAGCTTCAGAACATGTAGTTTCAAGGACTGCATCAGACAGAAATGATATGTAAGATTATGGCGAAGATGCTCGAACTTGCAAGAGAGGATAAGGGAAGATAAATGAGAAGAAAATAGAAAAGAGAGCAAACAGGATAGAAAAGCTAGCATACAAAATTACTGAATATTTGCACCAAGATTAGGAATTGAGCATTCATGAGCAAGGTTTATCCAATCCCTCTAGTACATGGCATAATTTGGGCCCAGAAACACAATGAATCATCTTCCTCTATACTTGTACTTGACACGAACATGGGATAACAGAAAAAGATTTCAATCTATGATTAAGTTTACAAAAAGTATTTTCAAACTATACCTGACGACGTTGCGCCTCCAATGAACGTTTCATTGCTTCTCTCTTGCTCAGAAGAGACCTAGGCCTCAATGAAGCAGGGCGTTTATAATTTTTTCCACGATATACAATGATGGCATAACCTTTACTGACTGGCTCAACAGCTACTAATATTCCACCACTTTCAGCTTCCAATATTCGAGCTGCTTCATGAACCTCTTCAATGCTCCTTTTGCCGATACAAACCTTAACCAGCTCCCTATACTTCCAGTGGAGATGCATGTTTTCTACTGTTCCATCAAATACTCCTCTCCTTCCTGGAATATAAAGAGAGAAACAGTTACAAATTAATATTAACTCATATTTAGAAATAGTTAAAGAGATTCTGCACTGCAGCACTCACCTAATAGTAGGAAAGGTTTCATCCTCAACCCCACCTTTCTAAGCATAAACCTTTCTTCTTCAGTTATACCCTCTTTATCTAATGGAGGTGGTTGAAGAGTCTGTTCTTCCTCTAGCTCTGCTAAAAGCTTCTCTGCTCGGGCTTTTTTGGCTAAAGCCTTCAATCAATTTAAAGATAAATTTACACAAGCAACAAAAGGCTGGCAGAAAATTTAGACGACTGCTTGCATCGGTAGATGCCTACCAGGGATAATTTTGTGCTTGTTCTCTCCATTGCTGCCTCCGCGGATTTCACCTTCCTCATTTTAGAGCGTTCCTGCCACTTTTGCTCGTTTTCTTCATATTCCTCGGCTTCAGAAACCTGTTCATCAACTGCACCCGTAGATCCTTGTTCATTCCCAATCGATAAGTTGCCGGTTCTCGATTTTGAGACATTGAATTCATGTTTCCTGCGTTCTTCAATGGCTAAAGAGACTGCAGCTGGCAAAAAATCCTTTCCTCGGTAGAAAACAATGAATTCTCTATCTCTTGAAAGTAAGTTTCCGCCAGTCCACCACTGCAAGAGTTTATATATGTATCTGACATATTCAAGACTAAACCATGGAGGATATGTATTTAAATGTACCACTATGATGGACATGTAGCACAAACCTTTATTTCTTCTGCAATCAGTTCACTATTTGTGTTCTGAACTCCTCTCTTGATGGCAATTTTTGCGATTTCACATTTCTCCCATAGTTTAAGAATAGCAGCAGCTAAACCTTGAAGTTTCCTATTTCTCCCTGAGGAACAAACCATCAAAGAAGTTGTGAAGCAGTTAGAAAGGAAACCAAAACACCACTGGTATATATAATTCTTCCTTCCATAGAATTTGAAATAACTACCTACAACTGCAATCATGGCATGTCCGGATTTTAGATAAAAATGTGATTAAACCCAACATCAGCTATAGGGTAGAAGAAAATGATATCTAAACCAATGCAAAAGAGCAACTAACCCAAAGCAAAATGGCAAGGCAAAGGCCTGCCAAGTCTACGTAATGTAGTCATCTCATCATTTGTCAACTTAGGTTTAACTCCGTAAGGAAGTAGTCGAAAAGGTCTCCTATAGCCAGGAATTACAGCTGGCAAAAGATCGGCATCAACAGGTAAGGGGTCGCAGCCCCACCAATCTTTGAACCTTGGACCGAGCCCTTCTAGCAATGCATCAGCTTCCTCAGCAATCTGTGCTTCCCCAGGAAGTTGGAAGCGGACTCGATTTGGCAAACCCACACCTTGTAGTAGAGGTGGATGGGAGATCTTTGCATCAGAGTTCAGCCCAGAAGAGGAAACAGCATTATTAGCTTCCGGTGACTGCATACCCCTTGAACTGAGTATTCTTTGATTCTTGTCTGTATCAAGAGATTCTTCAGAAGAAGACTCTTTCGATAAACTATCAGCAAAAAAGTATGGATATTTGTAATCAGTCCCTCTGAATAAGATTATATTACTCCCAGATCGCCAAACAACCAGACCTCCAGTTTTTTTCTGAAAAATATCCCATTTAATTTGTGTCAAATAAGCATAGTGCACTGAGAAAACAACTACCAAATGAATAATTTGCAAACGGGGACAAAAGCATTCTTCATAAACCATAAAAAGGTAGCTCAACATTAACCAGCAGAGTGCACAATGGAGACGATGGAGAGGAGATTAGTAAACTTAAAACCACATCAGACCTGAATTATGAGCCTTTGAATAACCAAATACTTGGAAAAAAAAAAAAGTCTAGAAATTGGAAAAATACCTCCAATAATTCATGAGTCCTCTTCATGTTTAGTCTGCATAAATCCTCGCAGGTGATCTTCACCACCTCGGACCGCCTCCATCGTTCATGAATCCCATTCACAATCCCTTCCGTAATCCCAGTCTTCCCCACCTTCAGCTTCTTCCTCAATGCAATTCCAGCAGTCCTCAGCCTCCTCAGCTCCCCCGCAGGCAACGTAAGCTCCGCCAAACTCGGCGCACTCTCCCTCTTCTCCTCCGTACGCTTCCTAATCCTCTCTCTCTCCTTCTCCTCCAAAACCCCACGCCTCAGCTTGTGAAAGCTCTGAATCGCACTCCCAGCCCCTGGTTCAGGAACCGGATTCTCCGGCGTGCTCCAGCTCTGGTCAAGGGTGTGCCCGACCCGGTACTTCGGCAATCGCGCCGGCAACGGCACGAAAATCTCTCCCGGAGATTTTCCGCCGGGAGTCGAGGGCTCATCCGAAGCACCACCGCTGCTTTCCTCCACGTACCCGAGGCTGCGGAGCTTCTCCGCTATTCTCTGAATGGCAGATTGGGGGAGCGTCTGAGTGTCCGCCGCTCCGCCGCCGCCGCGGCCGGCGGAAACACTAGACTCCCCGGCGGAAGGGTTTGGGCGGGAAATTAGTGTGATTACAAACTGGGAAATGGAGCGAGTGGTGTGAGTGGGTTTTGGAAGGGAGAAAGGAAAAATGGCGATTGCAATAGCAGAGGGGAACCAACATTTTTCAGTTAGCTTCTCCTCCTCTACTCTTCAGAATTATGGGATAACAAATCCTATTATCAGTTAACGGCTTTTCTCTTCATGTCTTTGCATTTTAGTCCTCCAGTTTTTCTGCTACTTCGGAAAAGACCACAAGTTCTGCCCAATTAGCTTTTAGTCCATATTTTATCGGTATAGTACTCCCTCTGTCATGTTCGATTTGGCACGTAGCATAAAGAAATACTAAAGTGTATTAATAATTGATCTTAAATGAAAGATGGTAAGATCTTTAGTTTGACATAAAATATTGTAAGAGATGGGAAAAAAGAAAAGAAAATGATAACCTCTAAAATGAAAGTGGACGATGAAACGTAACTCAGTTGGTAAGACTGTTTCTCCCTCCAACTAAGAGGTCGAGGGTTGTTTATGAATGTGTTGTGTACTTGTGTTGTAAAAAAATGAGTCAATTCAAGTAAAAAAAAAAAAAGAGTCGATTCGAGTGTCACAAAAGAGGACTGATCTAATTTTAGATCGAACTTTTGTATTTTTTTTATAGATTTTAAACGATATTGGAAGATACGGACTACGGAGTAATAATTTAGTTAGAACCTTTTTAAAATATTCTTATTTCTTTAGTAAAATAAAAAAAATAAGTTTTTTTCGACAAAAAATCAAAATTAGAGTTTTTTTTTTGTTAAATCAAAGTCAATTCAAGTGTAATAAAGGAGACTTGTCTAATTTTAAATCGAACTTTTGTATTTTTTTTTATAGATTTAAAACGATATTGGAATTGTAAAATAATAAGAAGTTGAGTTTTTTCAAAAAAAAAAAATGAAAATTAGAGGGTTTTTTTTTTTTTTTGTTTAATCAAAAAATACATGTGTTTGATATATCAGTATATGAGTATGAAAATGATATCTTTGATATACTCATGTCTTCACTTTTAACATTTCTCATATACGAATATTTACACTGGTATCACTTATTTTCTTTTTTGCCATACATCAAAAGCCTCAAACTCCAACCTGAAAATTTACTAGAAATGCCCCATCTCCTTCTCATACCCATATCTGATATCTGATACACATACCTCTATTTGATATCTGATATGCTAGTATATGGATACCAAACAACTCCTTAGAGTTTAAACCTCAAACTAGTAGTTCTCTCATTTCATCCATAATTAGGAGAAAGAGAAAGAGAGACTTCAACAACTATGGTAGAGTATATTTGAATACAACAAGTTCACATTGAGCTAGTAATAAATAGTACCTTAGAGTTGAAAATTTACAATATACAGTAACTGCACAAACAATTCCCAGATTTATATACATACACTTACAATTCTGTTCACAGTTCGATTATTCCTATGTTTTCCTCCAATCACCTGGCTCGTAGCATGTCCAAATTTACACAAAATCCACGTGCAGAAACGTCGTCAAATTCTTCTGTGTATTAGTTCGCAAACCATAATCACAGTTCAACGGGCTTCCAATGCAGCTCCGTTCCTGCAAGAAACGAGGAAGATGAGGCGATGAACGAAAAGCTGCAACAGGTGCATCTTTATTTCATTTTCAAGGATGACTATAGCAAAATTGAACTCACATTTCGACACTGAAGTACTCTTCCACTGTGATGGGCTTAGCACCCCCATACCAATTGATCAAGAATATGTTTTCGATATCTAATTTGAAGATCTGGAAATTGTGATCTTTAGGCCAACCTGCCACAGTTTCCAACTAAGTGAATCAAAATTTAACAAAAAAATTGTTTCAGGTAAGCGTTGTTATTTCGAGAGACATTCACTTACTCTGCATTACAGGGTGCTTTGTAAACAGTGCAGTTCGAGCAAACTCAACTTCGTCTGGATTTCCCTCGAGTAGCTTCAACTGAAAATCGAGTCATGATCAGTCATCAAAGTACGAACCAAAAAAAAGGATAGCTTCGCTTCAAAATCCAATCATTAGATTTTCTAACTAAAACCAGAATACAGAAGATGTGAAGCAGAATCGAGAAGTAACAGCTCGTGAAGATTAATTTGTTCCATCACAGTTCACTGACAAATCAATATTCAATGCCTAATGTAAATGATTATTTTCAAACTCATGGTTGATAAATATGTTTATGATCCTGTGCAGCAGCACAAGCACAACTTCAAGACTTTCAAGAATCGTGTGACATAGAACAGGTTCGAGGTAAAGACACCATTTACAAATGGCAAAAATGTAATCACTCGTGAAATTATGGATATTTCACCTTTCCTACAACTGTGAGTTTTGAACAAGAAGGATCTTCGGGATCTGACTTGCCACAAGTCCCGAGGTTATATTCGCTCATTGTGAAGGAAGATCTTTGGTCTTCCAAAGCATTTCGAGCCGTTGGATCAAGGGTTGTCAGGTAAAAGTAAGGAATGCCTTTTCCTTCATCAGGCAATCCATCACTAAACGAAGCCACATTTCTACACGACATTCAAATGTTTCATCATAAGTGGAGAAGTTACAAATTACAAGAACTCCAAATATCAAGTGAAACAAAGAAAGAAACAGCTGAAGGCAAAAGCTACAGGCCACTCTATATTAAGAAGTAATCCATCACTAAACAAATCCACATTTCTGCACAAGATTCAAGAGTTCCATCCTAAGCAAGAAAAGTTGCAAATTTCTAGAATTCCATAAATCAATCAGAACTCAAAAAAGGAGACAACTAAAAGATAAAGCATTTGATGTATCAAGCGACGTGCCTTGTGTTCCAATACATGAGATTACATTCACTCAAAAGCAGACAGATCACTTCACTCAAAGTATCAAAATATAGGCAACCCTAAAAGATCCCAGCAACACGGGCATAAAATTTTCAAAGCTCGTTCGTGAAATCAAATGCAAGAATTCGGATTCAATCAAAACGTACCCGAATGGCGCGCCTCCCCATTCACCAGAGATTGTGCTGCAATACAAATTGAAGGTATCAGCATCACCTCTACCACTATGCTTTTCATCCAATATCATTACTTCAGACTATCAAGCCTTCAAGATTGCAGAACTTCAACATATAACAATCAACAAGCAAAATTCATAGAAAACTCATTCTATTCTTGTACTGCACCAAGAAAAATATGTTTTCAATTCATTCTCATCATTGCTGCAGCAGATGATCATACCAATTCATCAAATTGCAATCCCCATTTACCCCCAAAATGCCAGTAATTACACAATGAAACGCACTAATCTAATAACTCAATCCCCATAGTCAAAACCTCAAATAAGAACAAATTCAATAAACATTCGAGAATTAGGAAGTAAGCAACACCATCGAAAAGTCAAAATTCGCAACAAAAAAAGAAAGGAAGTTTAGTTAATCAGTTACCGCGATCCTCAAAATTCTTACTTGAGGACACCCCACGAGCTCTGGGAAACCAACCACCGGGCGAACGGCGCCGTATCGTCGCGCCGAGGTCGGGGCGCTGACGTCAGCAACGGCCGCCCCTGTACGGATTGTCGAAGCAATCCCGAGAATGCAAGGATGAAGTAATAAATAATAAACCCTTTGATTTCCATTTTAATCGCAAATTATTGCTGCTAATAATGAGAAGAAGATGATGAAAGACTGCAGTCTACAGTTTCACAGTTGCTTCTCATCCATTATACTACCTCTATCTCATTGACTTAGTCTCATTTGCTATTTTAGTCCGTCTCACTTATTAGTCTCATTTCCTAAAATGACAAAGAATACTTGGCTACAATTAGCTCTCTCTCCTCAGAATCAATTATATCCACATATCTCATTTTCCTTGGTTCTTGTGCCATTATCAAATGAGACTACCTTAGTGAGATGGAGGTAGTAGTAGTATTTGGTATTGAAACAATGCTATAATCATTGAATGATTATTAAGATTTTTTTAATTAAAAAAAGATTTTTTTTTAATTAAACTAATTTAAGAGCAATTTCAGCAATATTTTATGGTTTTCTTATTTTTTAGTTTGTCAGTTTTACCAAAAAAAAAAAAAAAAAAACTTTTTTTTCTGGAAAGGATGTGCACATCAATTTACAGAAAAACAAGAAACTTAGCTAAGCTTGAACTTTTTTTACTTTGAGAAAATATTATGGCGATTATTCTTCATGAATCATGATATAACTTCACATAAATCATTTATTTAACCAAAAAAAAAAATCACGTAAAGTTTTAGTACAAAATAATACTACATCATTTGATCAAAATGGGCCCATCAAGCATTGTCTTGTGGGCTCTTAGGATTTTCTACCATTTTAAAAAATATATTGTAAAAATTGCCCCATAAATACCACAAATGTGAAAAATGCCCTCACATATTAAATAATCGGTAGTGGGCCACTATTAAATTCAGTAATAATGTTCCCAAGGAACGAATCTCTATCTTCCGTTAGTCAATTTTATTTTATTTTATGTGGGGCCCACTCTCTCGACAACCTCCCACCTAAACTCCCGAAAATTCATATTTTTTTTGTCCTCATGCAAATGAAAATCAAGCAACCGAGAATCAAATTTTTTGATTTATTATTTCTCCCTTATTATTTTATTTGAATAGGGGGAGGCGGTGGTGGGTGTTTTTTTTGTTATTTATTCACACACAAACCCTAACACACACATCACCATACTCGCACAACTTCTCTCCAAAAAAAAAAATTACTTTGCAAGCAACAACTCCGGCGAGCTCAAGCTTTCAACCTCCCTCCTCCTTTCTTCAAGTTTTCAATTGCACCGAAGTAATGACGTCACAATACGTAATCGACAACGAGCATAGAGATCACTTTGTCTTGCCGGAAAATGAATCGGGCATCTCCGTCGAAGTAATACCACGACAAATATCGTTATGTTTTCCGGCGAATGTAGTATTAATTTTTTGTTATGAATTTAAATTGTATTATTTGTTATGATTTAATTAGAAAGTAATTCGTTTATTGATTTTTGTTTGAAATTAATTGATTATTATTTTGTTTAAATTAATTCTCTTATGTGATTTAATTCGAATTTATTAGAAATGTGTAGTGTTTGTAATGTTAAAATTTATATTTAGGTTGAGAAAAAAAAAAGAAAATTTTTGGCATAGTCGGCCGGTCAATCGGACGCCGAAAAACCGCCGTCCGGTCGTATATTCCGGTCGCCAGAAAAATCACTTTTCCGGCAATCCGAATGAGCGGCCGGCTATGCCCGAAAATTTCCTATTTTTTCTTAGTATGTATAATTAATCACATGTTTTTTATAATTTTATTAAGTCGTTAATTAATTTTTGTTAGAAATTAATTGATTATTATTTTATTTAAATTAATTCCCTTATGTGATTTAATTCGAATTTATTAGAAATGTGTAGTGTTTGTAATGTTAAAATTTATATTTAGGTTGAGAGAAAAAAAAGAAAATTTTGTGCATAGTCGGCCGGTCAATCGGACGCCGGAAAACCGATGTCCGGTCGTATATTCCGGTCGCCGGAAAATCACTTTTCCAGCAATCCGAATGACCGGCCGGCTATGCCCGAAAATTTCCCTATTTTTTCTTAGTATGTATAATTAATCACATGTTTTTTGTAATTTTATTAAGTCGTTAATTAATTTTGTTAGAAATTAATTGATTATTATTTTATTTAAATTAATTCCCTTATGTGATTTAATTCAAATTTATTAGAAATGTGTAGTGTTTGTAATGTTAAAATTTATATTTAGGTTGAGAAAAAAAAAGAAATTTTGGCATAGTCGGCCGGTCAATCGGACGCCGAAAAACCGCCGTCCGGTCGTATATTCCGATCGCCGGAAAAATCACTTTTCCGGCAATCCGAATGACCGGCCGGCTATGCCCGAAAATTTCCCTATTTTTTCTTAGTATTTATAATTAATCACATATTTTTTATAATTTTACTAAGTCGTTAATTAATTTTTGTTAGAAATTAATTGATTATTATTTTATTTAAATTAATTCCCTTATATGATTTAATTCGAATTTATTAGAAATGTGTAGTGTTTGTAATGTTAAAATTTATATTTAGGTTGAGAAAAAAAAGAAATTTTGGGCATAGTCGGCCGGTCAATCGGACGCCGGAAAATCGCCGTCCGGTCATATATTCCGGTTGCCGGAAAAATCACTTTTCCGGCAATCCGAATGACCGGCCGGCTATGCCCAAAAATTTCCCTATTTTTTCTTAGTATGTATAATTAATCACATATTTTTTATAATTTTATTAAGTCGTTAATTAATTTTTTTAAAAAATAATTGATTATTATTTTATTTAAATTAATTAATTATGAAAATAATCGGTTGGTTAATTTAAATTTTGTTTTTTTTACAGGATTCTCCGGTGCCATAGTACCGTAGAAGCAGTTTGATCAACCGGAGATTTGATGTCAACAACTATTATAGGGTTAAAATCTTGAAAGATATAAAGTTGGCACTGAGCGAGGCATATCGAGGTGGTGAATTGGTCGATGAGTTTCAGTTGGGACCTTTCGGAGGCAGAACAGTAAACCCTTGCTCTACTCTGTGTTATCTCGAGCTGTCGTGACGGAGGTGGGAATTTGGTTCCACATTAGGGGTCAGTACGTAGAGTACACCGTTCAGGACCACGCTCTGATCACGGGGTTGAGATTTGGCCCTACCGATTTTGATCTTAGGATTCAGAGGGAGCCAAGGGCATCCCGTTTTTTTCAAGACGTTTGTGGCGGCCATGGTCAGAAGGCGGCACTGTTGCACTCCCATTTGGGAACACTCACGTCCGAGAATGATCCAGACGGGCAACTTCGATTGAAGCTGGCGAACTTGTTGATGGTCAACTGTTTTATCCTCGGTCATGACGGCAGGCGCCACCCCACCAGTGGTTGTGGGAGTTGATCGACAACACTGATGAGTTCAATTCTTTTCCTTGGGGTGCGTACTCCTACAAGACCTTGCAGTACTACTTGAGGACATTTCAGGTCCGGTCTAAGAAATATCACATTTATGGGCCGGCATGGGCACTGATGATCTGGGCTTACGAGGTGATGCCAGGGTTCGGTGAGCAATTTGCGGAGAGGGCTTCCACGACGGACGTGCCGAGGTGTCTCAAATGGAGATTCCGCAATACTTTCACCGGTGTGTCCGATGCAGAGCTGTACGCGTCGTTCGATGATCCTCAGGGAGGTATTACTAGGATCGAGCCGGAAGATCAGGAGATTGAAGAAAGTTACTACCAATCGGTGCATGAACCGGGGGCCTTACTGGTGAAGTTTCACGTGCCGAAGACTTCGTACATTGTGAACGAACGGCCTCGTATACAGCGAGCTGATCCCGGGTCCCAGCATGCCGTTGGAGATTCCTACGAGGGAAGTCAACGTAGACGGAGTTCCCGGTCTACAAAATTTGCCGGGAATCTAGCTGAGGAAGGTACATCTTCATCCCGGCAGCAACGTGGTTCTCAAAGCAGGAGTGGTGGACAGGAGCATTCTCTTCCCGGGATGTCTAGGGAGGACTTGGTCAGTATTGTAGAGGACGTCACTCGTCGCGAAAACGAGCGCATTATGCAGACTATGAGGCAAGAGTACGAGGGAAGGGAAAAAAACCTCTTGACGAAGGTAAAGAAGTGGCTCGGTAAGGGAATCACGAAGGGCATTGACATCGTGAGCTGCGGGACTTCCTCTATGTCCATTCCAGTTCACTCGCCCCGACGTTCGAGCCCGCCCCTCAACGTTTTCTCACCACGGGCATCGGATTATGCAGCCACTGCTGTTTCGACGAGCCCTGAAGCGACCGAGCCCCTCGAGTCTGTAGCTGCTCGAGCAGACACCTCTCTCCCTCTCTACACGGGTGCCTTCACTGACCCCTACATTGGCAAGAACCCGAGCACTGTAGACCCTTCGGCATTCACTTCTGTTTTTGAGCAGGTATAATAAATTAGAGTGTTGTCTGTCTTACACATTTAGTTTCATTGAATTCCGTGTTTCATGCATGCTTATTCGAATATTCATTTATCGTACAGGACACTCCATTCTTGCCGATGACTACCAGCGGGCCCCTTTCCACCTTCATTCCGCCGTTCGGTCAGGGTTATGTACCGATTCCCGAAGATACACATGAACAGCCGAGGAACTCTATGCCGGAGTTCTGGTCCAGCACGCATGTTTTTTCGACTCCAATCCCGACATCCTCGATTGCCACTCACCCGAACATTACGATTCGTGAACAGCCGAGACGTGCTTCGTCGGTGGAGCTTGGGCAGGTATTTTTTTCAAAATTGATGTGAATATCTGATTTACTTGCAATTTATATCTATTGCTAAATTATACTCTAACATCGTATACTTTGGATTACCGTATTAGTATATTAATATTTCCTCACATCTCATGTAGTCTACTAGATCGAGGACTAGTGGATCAGAGAGGAAGAAAGCCCCTCCTAAAAAGTCAAAGCAACGGGGGAGTGGTGCTTCAGGCGCTTCAGGGAGTAGAAGTACATATTTGCCTCCCACAATGCCGGCTATGCCCCCTCAAGACGTGGTGAATGATTGGAAGGCATTTCTTGCTGACCGGACAGAAGGACTGGCAGTCAGCATTCCTGAAGCATCAGAAGATTGGACTGTTGCACATTTCGCTCAGATGTTAGACAAGAAGGGGCATTGGGATATCTTCGTACGCAAAATTGAGCCTTAATTGAATTATTCAATATCATTTGAATTTAATTATCGCACTAGTGGTTCTAACACATATGTGTTCACTGCGCAGACTTTCGACCTTGCCCTAATGACCTTGCGCCACAAAATTAAAAGGGGGACTGATGTTTATCCTCAATGGCGGGACGGAGGATTGGTCATATGCCCTACATTCGTCATCGTAATATTGTGAATTTTATATTTCATTTGATATATTTAACTGCCTCTCTACTTTCGCTAATTATGTATACTAAAATGTAATCATTGTTCATGAATGTAGTTGGATCTTAAAGCGGACTGGCAGACCTTGTTTGAAGAGGCACGAGAGCTCTTTGGTACTTCCGCTGAAGAGGCGAGTAACCCCATCATGGTCTTTTCGTTGCGGATTACATGCGAACCCACTGGAAACCCAACCCTCAATTGATTGGTGTTTGTTTGGGTACGTACAGAGGAATTGATTCTCCTAACTGGTGGTCTGCAAGATCGGTAAGTCTTAGAAGTAAATCTCCGGATATTTCATTATGTGTTAATTTATTTATCATGTGGTTATTAAATCTCCGGATATTAATTACGTTGTTTCCACCACTATATAGATTGTCATTCCATGGTTAATTGAACGTGGCAACCGATATGTTGTTTGTTTTGTCCTCCCGGATCAGAAAAAAGTCATTATTATGGATCCGGGGTATTGGGATCTCAACGCCCAAGAGCAGGGATATGTTCTTAATGAATTGGAGCCATTGAGATTCTTTTTGCCACTTTGGTTAGTTGGTGGGCTTTATTGGGCCTCAAATATTTATGGTTGGCGTGATAAGGCACATTCCTTTGAGTTTGAATTTGCTACGGGGGATCAAGTCATTACAAGTCGTCTTGAAAACAGCAGTGGTCCAATCGCCATAATGAATATCGAGCGTTGGATTAGTGGATGCCCTGATGTAACTAATGTGGACGATATGTTACCCGTGTATAGAAAGATTGTTGCGTGCAGGATCTTTAGTCACCGCACGTAGTTGTACGCTGAATTTTTTTTTTGTACGATATATTGGGTTCTTTTTCTAATTACAGTTTAATTCTATTGGGTTTCCTTGTGAATGTGAATATTCATTTATTCTGGACAATTTAATTTGATTTGAATTAATGTAACAATAAATCTAATTTAATATATTAGCCGTTAATTTCATGTAATTTAATTTAATTTAGTTTAATTTGATTCCATTTAATTTAATCTGATTTAATGTAATGTAAAAAAACTAACTATATTAGCCGTTAATTTCATGTAATTTAATTTAATTTAGTTTAATTTGATTCGATTTCATTTAATTTGATTTAATGTAATGTAAAAAAACAAACTATATTCGCCGTTAATTTCATGTAATTTAATTTAATTTAATTTAATTTAATTTGATTCGATTTCATTTAATTTGATTTAATGTAATGTAAAAAAACAAACTATATTCGCCCTTAATTTCATGTAATTTAATTTAATTTAGTTTAATTTGATTCAATTTCATTTAATTTGATTTAATGTAATTTAAATTACGTAGTTGTAAACACTAAACATTATACAAAAAAAACATTTAAACTAAATTATTGATATATGCTAATCAGATATATTGGGGCAGTTAGGGCCGGTATGATCAGGAGCATCGCAGTGCAGACATCTACGAGGTCTACGACCTCAACGGCCGCCTCGTTCAAGTCTGTCTCGGATTCTTCTTTCTTTTGGCCGACCAGGTAGACGTCTCAGGATTGGCGGTTGGACGTCAACGTCCTTGATGGACCGCGGCACTGTCCACAGATGTTTTTTCGGTACACTTCGAATTGGGACGCTGAAACAAGCCTCGTACGAGGCTTGTCTATAGCTTATCGAGACGTAATCCACCACGTTCTCTTTATTCTTCCTGCAATTAATAAAAAAAAATGGGTTAAAATATAAATTCTATACTGAAATATATTGCATTCAAATAATGCAAAGTGAAATACATTACATATTTATAATTATTTAGAATTAAATGAATTAAAAGAATTAATTTAAACTAAATAATAATCAATTAATTTAAACAAAATTCTATAAACGAATTACGTAGCACATAAATTACATATGAAAATTTATCCATACTAAGAAAAATAAGAGAAAAATTCGGACATAGCCGGCCGGTCCATCCCGTCGCCGGAAAAGTGCTTTTTCCGGCCACCGGAATATACGACCGGTCGGCTCTTTCCCGGCCTCCGATTCACCGGCCGGCTATACCCAAATTTTTCTTTTTTTTTCATTAACCTAAATATAAATTTTAAGATTACAAACATTACATATTTATAATTATTTAGAATTAAATGAATTAAAAGAATTAATTTAAACTAAATAATAATCAATTAATTTAAACAAAATTCTATAAACGAATTACGTAGCACATAAATTACATATGAAAATTTATCCATACTAAGAAAAATAAGAGAAAAATTCGGACATAGCCGGCCGGTCCATCCCGTCGCCGTAAAAGTGCTTTTTCCGGCCACCGGAATATACGACCGGTCGGCCTTTCCCGGCCTCCGATTGACCGGCCGGCTATACCCAAATTTTTCTTTTGGTTTTCTTAACCTAAATATAATTTTTAACATTACAAACATTACATATTTATAAGTATTTTGAATTAAATCAATTATGAGAATTAATTTAAACTAAATAATAATCATAACAAATTCATTTCCAAAATAAATACATAAACTACTTACTAAGCATAAAAATTTGATATTAAGCGATTACCTATATTATTGGATAATCCGGAAACACAATGAAGCAATATAGCTCGATATCCTCTACAGTTAATCGCTTGTCTTGCTCTTCCTCTTCCTCTTCCTCAGCTCAAAACTTCTTCTCAGAATAATTTTTATGCGGAGTTGGTTTTTTTTTTTTGAATTCGATTGAAATTTCAGTGTTGTATATATTGAGTTTCGTGAGGTGTTGTTGGCATAGGATACCAAAATTTATTACTGTTTCGTCTGTGATATAACAGACGAAAATTGAATTATTTGCACCAAAAAAGCAGTCAAAATTGTATACTGAAGCTTCACGCATGCATGCATACAGGGAAAATTTATTAGTAATACTGTTGATAATAAAAATTATAAATAAGAAAAAATTAAGAGAGGCCGGTCACTTCTTGACTTCATCGTTGAAAAATAATTGAGGTAGTATTTAAACATAAAAAGTAGGACCCATTACACATTAAAATAATTGAAAGGGTAGTTTTTACATTTCTTTCTTTAAAAGGGTAATTTTTACATATCCCCACCCTAAAGGGGTAATTAACCATATATTGAGTTGTCTTATTATACCATGACTTATGGGTTTTCGATTTCATCTTATCTTATCATGGCAGGATAATTAATTGAAATAAAATATATTTAGATTTTTGTATTTTTTATTTTATTTTCTTGTTTATAGATATTGAGTCACTATAATTTTATTTTCTCTCTTTATTGATTAATTCCTCCAGCTTTCATTCATAAAGGTCATTTTTTCCTATACATCCTATTAACACAACACAAAAATATAAAGATTCAAATTTTATACACTAATTTATGATTCCAAATAAATGAAAGTTATTTGATATTCATTAGTTTTTTCCCCTCATTAATTTTCATTCTATAAGATTGAGTTATACGTATTATGTTTCCGCACGTACGTCATGAGTTTGAACATAGTACGTAAAACATGGGACGCAATCATTTAACCTAAGGCTTGCCAAAGTTAAAAGATTTATTTACAATGTAAAATCTCCTCCTACGCCAATCATTGTCCAAATTTTTCTACCTCCTAAAAAACCTACAAAACACAACAAAAGAAATCAAGCTAAACGCACTCGAAATCGCCAAGAACCAATAATATTTATCGAGCCGAGCTTGAGCCATATCGTCCGAGAACCAACTTCCCTTCCCTCCCTCGGAGCTCGTTAATCGCTCGATCACCGATATCATAATAGCGCTCACGAAGCTGCCCACACCAAACACGCTCGTGTATAGAGCGATCCCCATCGTCCTCATGCTCTTCGGAACCTCCGAGTAGAAAAATTCCTGCATTCCGACCACAGTGAAAATGTCCGAGATCCCGAGAAGTACGTACTGAGGCAAGAGCCAAAAAATACTAAACGGGACATATCCTGATGGATCTTGACCATTCAGACAGATCTGGAGTCGTCGCCTCTCTGTTAGGGCCGCGATCACCATGGCCACGACGGAGAGGAACATCCCGATCCCCATCCGCTCCATCACGGAGACGCCTTTCTCACTGCGCGTGAAGATACGCGCAAACGGGATGAAGAACTTGTTGTACCAAGGCATGAGGATGATGATCGAGACGGTGATCGAGCTCTGTAGTGCGGCCGGCGGGATCTTGAAGCTCTTGCCGATGTTCCTCTCCATCGTCATGCCTTGTTTGGTGAAGAAAGTCGCCGGTTGTTGGAAGATCACCGCGAACATAAGTAGCATTGTCCACACCGGCAAAAGGCGAAGGACGACCTTTGCAGCCTCGAGAGGCTGCAAAGGTTCATCGTCATCAGACAAACTAACATTAGTCTGTCTGATGCTACCGTTGTCCGGATCCTGACTACATAGCCCGGATTTCTCCTCGAGCCTGCACGGAGAATCCAACGGTCAATACATACAGATCTTTTTAGCATGGATTCAAGAATTAGTGACAAATATATTCTCAACTACAACTTGAAATTCAAGAATTTGTGATAAAAATCTGTATCAAATACTCAAACAATACTCACTACATCTCAACCAACACAAATTCAAGACGTGGCAAAAAAAACCTGCATCAAACATTCAAAACAATACTTACTCAAGCTCGACCGCGACATACTTATTCGTCGAAAAGCCACTCCCACCACAGAGCAGCTTCGACACCCCGGCTTTCACAGCTCGAAATGCAACTTCAAAAAAGCTGCCATCAATAACCCTACTCTGCCTGTTCATGTAACACCTACTCCCACACAGAAACATAACAATCGACACGATCATGGAAAGCGATGGAATCGCGAACCCTAGTCCCCATCCGAGGTTGTCTTGAATGTAAGACATGACAGAGACACCTAGCAAACTGCCACAGCAGATTCCAAAGTACCACCATTGGAAGAACAAGCTCTTCTTGTCTGAATTCTTCTCATCATCGGCGTTGGTACGAGGCAAATCGAGCGGAGAGTCGAGCTGATCCGCGCCGAATGCTTGCAGTGAAGGGTTGTACCCTCCTTGGCCCATTGAGATTAGATACAGAGACCATGATAGAGATGATATTGAATGCACTTTGTTTGAAGATGAACTCCATGGCCATCTCACTGAAGTTGATGTCAAAGCCAGTAGCCCCTGAAGAACACATTAATTAAGCTAGGTTGTCTTAACTTCTTGATTTTGACAAAATTAATTTAATAAATGGATCAAGATTTAACACTATTCTATCAAAGCTAACATCCCCTAAAAACACATTATTAGAATACATAATCTTCACAGCATTAATATAATAGTTAGATCAAAATCAAGATTAAGACACCCCCACACACTAATTTGTTGCCTCCATTGAAAAATTACTCTATCAAAGCTAATTAAAATCCCCTAAAAACACATTATTGGATACATTATTGGGTATCAAAATTCAGATACCCCACATTGAAATACTACTATTTGATACAAAAGGTGGCCATAATCATATCTTGATAGATCAAAATCAAGATTAAGGCACCACACTCACACTAATTTGTTGCTTTAAATTGAAATACTATTTTAAAAGATAGTCAATCACACACACACACACACAGTAACACGCGAGATTAAACAAAAAGATGAAGTGGAAGGTGACTAGAACGCCATCATGGTCTGCATGTAGACCTCCACTAATTAAGAAAAATCACAATTTTCTTGAATGTGCAAGAAACTCTAATTTCCCTCACAAAATTAATATTATTGATGTTGAATTGTATGGGAATTGTACTCACCACAGCGTAGAGAACTGCAGAGGCTAAAATCGTGGAGTAACGATCCCAGTAAGAATCGGCCAACGTGGACAAGATCAAAGGTAACATAGAAGTAAATCCAACCCAATTATTCACAAATTTTGCAGCAGAAGAATTGTTCATCCCCATTACATCTGTGAGGTATGTTACAAGATTTGAAGCCACCCCTTTGAATGCAAATCTCTCCATCCCAGAAATTACTGCAACATTATTTTAATTTAATTATGGTGAAATTAATTAAATTTAAATAAAAAAAAATGATCATGATAGAGAGAGAGAGGGGGGGACTTACTTATGAGAAGAATACAAGGTTTGTTGAGTGCCATTGATGAGTGATGAGAGGGAGAGAGAGAGGAACAAAACAAATATAAATTTAAGGATGAAATGGAACAAGAGAACAAGAACAAGAACAAGAAGAGGAGAATTAGACAAAAAAATGAATGACAGAAAAGATTCTAGCAGAATCAGATGGTGGTGTTGATGAGTGTATGAATGTGATATTTATTTGTTTAATTTCCATATCATTTCCCACTAGAATAAATCCCACTTTCTTTTGTCTATTATTTTTTCTTTTCTTTTCTTCAAATTAAATGTTTTTATGTATATTGTTTATATCTACGACACATGTATTGGAATGGAGGATCTTGCAAGTAATATTCATTGTTTTTTCGTGTTGTGGTGAACATTAGACAATCACTAACTAACTATACAGATTCTCTTAAAATGAATTACATTCCATAGTTTGATTAATTGAAATATAAATGTTAAAAATGGACCATCGTCTTGCATGTGAGAAATCATGAGATTTAATACATAAAGTTCATTTCATGCATTTTTCTAACTCCGGTAACTAACAATTCGGATCTTCTATATTGTAGTATTTCAATATTATATCTTCTATTCCTAAATGAACAATAACTAAAGAATTTCATAAACAAAAATATTGATTTAAATTTTTTTTTTTTACCACGTGGCAAACATCTAACAATACAATAGAATATAAGACGTGACACCAAAATGCAAATAGGATCCGAATCGCCGTAATTATTCCATTGCACGAGAGAATTAATGGGGACTTAACTTAGTTTTGGTGATTATTTGAAGATATATTTTTTTTATATATTTATTACTAGTATAGTACCTCATTACATATGTTGTTTTATAAGTGATGACACTATTACAATTAATGAACACAATATATTCATTTGCATGTAACAACTAATAATAGTACAGTATATGATTTCCTCATCGACCAATAATTGTAAAAATAAAAAATAAAAATAAAAAAGTTCACTTTTCACCTCGAATTGAAAAGATGTGGTCAAGATGTCGACATATTTACTAGCACTTTTCATGTGAGTGAAATTGCTAGTTTAAATGAGTGCAAAATCCTACTATGTCAAATTTTATGAACTCATTTCCTAACTCAGAAATTTGAGACGTTACATTTTAACCTAAATCAAGAAAAGGTTACCACAATAAAAATCTTAGGATTTTTTGTTATAAGGAAAGTGGACTATTACGGCATAAATGTATGAGGAAAAAAAATGAAAAATAAACAACTTTCCGCATTATAAAGGACGTGGGAGTTGCATGTGGCCGCTCACGATTAATGCGTGCATACAAATTGTTGTCGCTAGTAAACCAAATTTACTTTCCAAATTTATATAAATGAACTCATCTGCACCTATATTATTACGTGGACAAACACTTTTTTTTGACACCTAGAAAAAAAAATATACTTCCTCCATCTGTCTTCCATTTACTGACATTTTTACTATATTGGGACGTTTTACATTTATTAAACATTTTCATTTTGGGTCGTAGACCCCATAATCACTTTAACACTTTATCACTCTACTTTTTAACACTTTAACACTTTAATACTATTAAAAAAATTAAATGGACCCACAATTATTTTACTTTAACACTTTGGCACATTAATTTATTACTATATCATCAAAATGCAAAAAAACTTGTGCTCAGAATTTTAGTTCACTAAATGGAGGACGGATGGAGTATATGTCTTTAGTTTAAAATTGGGCCCAAGTTTGAGGAATAGCTCGAGGTATCAAATTTAGCCCGAAACGGCCCAACCCGATGTGTGATTTTGGTTTGTCCGCATAAACCTAGAGCCCCGTTGAAATTTTCGGCTTGCACGGCCTTGCTTAAAACATTGAAAAGCTAAATGAGCTCAGGCTAATCGATCGGCCTTATCATTTTTACTCTATAAATTGCTAATTAGTCGGGTTTGTGCTGTCATTTTTGTGGCTTGATGAATTTTCAGGCGGCCCGATCCAACTTTTGTCTTGGGCCCGATAGGTTTGGGCTTGGGCATGGACCAACTCAGCCCGAGTGTTTGATAGTTCTATGAATAAGCCAATAGCAATTAGTAGTTGACATTTATCGATATAAGATATCACAATCTCCTCCGTTGAATAGCTCGTCGCAAACTCTTATGCATGACTGCTTCATGACCCAACAGATTTGCTCGAGGTGACTCTGATACCATTTATAAAGCTCCAGGCCCACAGGTAGAAAGCCTGTAACGCTACAACAATAACAACGGGTCCGTTAGCAACCACGTGATATACATTCTCATTGTTAGTACAAATATTGCACCATTGGATATTGTCAATTATGTAGACAATAGATGTTCATGACATATCGCCGAGACATACCAAAACATTATCGATCTGTAACAAATTGTGTAACAAACAACTCTAATATGCCCGTTTGTGTCAAGAAGTATATTTGGCAGTTTTCTTATTGGAGTAAAACTCTTGTACATGACAAGTTCTACGTACAAGGAAAGACATATGGTCGAATCTCTTTTTAATTGCTGTCATCCTTGGTATAGATAGTGCGGAGATATGAATTATCATATGCAAATAGAAGATCTACATAATGTTGGATATTTTAGTATAATTGGATTGACTTGTTTGATCAGTATCGTCATAATAATACATCATATAAGTTTGGTGGTGCAGAGTGCACGCTTATATGAATTTATTATGATTTTAGGGGCAAAGCCCCTAAAGGACGGGGGTTCGGGGGCAGCGCCCCCGATAGCGGGGTCCAAGGGCAGAGCTCCAAGGGCAGAGCCCCTGGCTGGGGTCGAGCTGCCAAGTCAGCTTGGAAATTTTTTATTTCCGATTAAATTGCTGTGTAGAAAATTCATCGAAAATTTAATTTTCGGAATTTTGAGGGACTATTTTGCAATTTATAAAAGTTGCAAAAACTACATATAACTGATTCTAATCAGTTTCTCGTTAAAAAAAAGCGTTGATCATCTTCTTCATTTTTCTCTTCCGGGTCTGTACTCTCTCAAATATCACATACTAAAGTTCGAATCTCTGAATTGTATCCGATTGAATAATTCGATAGAACCGTCGAATTGATTCGATCTGAAAGTGTTTTTCACGCCTTTCAGAGAATCTGTTTTGTTTTGTTCGTTTATCTGTCTTTTCCCCAACAAAGATCGAATCAAATTTTGAAGATGGCGAACAAGGAGTCTGCGAAAGACATGACGAGGAATTTCAAGAAGTTGGACAAATTTGCTGGGCAGGATTTCAGACGCTGGCAGAAGAAGATGCACTTCATGTTGACGAATCTCACGGTTGTGTACGTTCTGAGTACTCCCAAGCCCGAGGCTGTTGAAGACGAAACTCTGGAGCAAACAAGGAGACGCTTGAAGTGGGAGAATGATGATTACATATGTCGTGGCCACATCTTGAATGGTATGTCTGATTCCCTCTTTGATGTGTATCAAAACGTAGAGTCTGCAAAGGAATTGTGGGATTCCCTCGAAGCCAAATACATGGCTGAAGATGCCTCGAGCAAGAAGTTTCTTGTTGGTAATTTTATAAATTATAAAATGGTAGATTCGAGGCCTGTCATGGAGCAGTATAATGAACTGCTTAGGATATTGGGACAATTCGCCCAATATGATATGAAAATGGATGAATGTATTTCTGTTTCTAGTATCATCGATAAGTTGCCACCCTCCTGGAAGGATTTTAAGAATACTTTGAAACATAAGAAGGAGGAACTGACTTTGGTTGAACTTGGAAGTCATTTCCAAATTAAACAATCCATACGTGATATGGAAAAGGTTTCTGTTGGTGATACTAAAACAGTGGCTGGTTCCTCTGTGAACATGGTGGAAGAGGGTGAATCCTCGAAGGCTGGCTCCAAGGCTGGTAAAGGGAAACGAAAGTTTCAAGGGAACAAGAGTAAGGCTCCTAATAAGAAGTCTAAGGCTAACTTGTTGGAAGTGTGGTAAAACCGGGCACTTCAAGAAGGACTGCAGGTCTGGAAAGGGTGGAGGAAAAAGGAAAAATGAGGATGGTTCAAGTGGATCCAAGGATCCCGGAAACCAATCAGGTCCGTTTTTGATACCCTATGATCATTCTGTTGAGAATTATTTTCCATAATCTCTGAAGCATTTTATGTGCAGGATGATGATGTCTCTTGGTGGGTTGATTCGGGTGCAACATGTCATGTATGCAAGGATCTTCAATGGTTCAAGAACTTCAAGCCAATTGAAGATGGATCTTTATTAAAGATGGGCAATGTTGCTACCGAACCAATCAAAGGACTAGGAACTGTTAGTCTAGTTTTTACCTCTGGAAACTCTTTGTCTTTAAGTAATGTTTTGTATGTACCTGGTATTCGTAAAAACTTGGTGTCTAGTATTATGTTGAATAATTGTGGCTATAAGCAAGTGTTTGAAAGTGACAAGTATATCTTGTCGAGACATGGTTCCTTTGTAGGATTTGGTTATCTGAATGGTATGTTTAAGTTGAATTTGGATATTTCTTTTGTTAAGAATTCTGTTTGCATGGCTTCTACTAGTTCTAGTAATAATTTTGGCAAAGCAGAATTATGACATGCTAGACTAGGACATGTGCATTATAAGAGATTGAAAGATATGTCGAAAATGAGTTTGATACCTGCTTTTGAATTGAATGCTGAAAAGTGTAAAACTTGCATGTTGACTAAGATTAATAGACAGCCTTTCACTAAGCATGTTGTTAGAGATACTTCTTTATTAGAACTTGTACATAGTGATTTATGTGATATTCATTCTACTCCGTCACTTGGTAATAAAAAATATGTCGTTACTTTTATTGATGATGCTACTAGATATTGCTATGTCTATTTGTGCCATTCGAAAGATGAAGCTCTTGATAAATTTAAAATCTATAAAGAAGAGGTAGAACTTCTTCATGGTGTGAAGATTAAAACTCTTCGCACTGATAGGGGAGGTGAGTACTATGATCCAGTATATTTCAATCTACTGGTATAGTACATCAGACCACAGCTCCATATACACCACAACAAAATGGTGTAGCTGAAAGAAAGAATAGAACATTGAAAGAAATGGTTAATTCAATGTTGTGCTATTCTGGTCTAAGTGAAGGTTTTTAGGGTGAGGCTATGTTGACAGCCTGTTATTTACTGAATCGAGTTCCTAATAAAAGGAACAAGATAACCCCTTATGAACTTTGGTATAAGAAACCACCAAAATTGAGTTATCTCAGAGTTTGGGGTTGTAGAGCTGTGGTGAGACTAACTGACCCTAAAATGAAAACCATAGGCCAAAGAGGTATAGATTGTGTATTTATTGGCTATCCTGAAAATTCAGTTTGTTATAGGTTCTATGTCATAGAATCTAATGACTATGTAGCTGTGCACTCTATTATTGAGTCAAGGGATGCTGATTTTGGCAATGAGAATAGATTCACATCTTTACCTAAACCTGGAGACATGATTGCAAGCTCTAGTAACTCTGGTATGAGTGACCGAGTGACTGATACACCTCCTGAGCCTAGGAGGAGTATTAGAGCACGGAAAACCAAAACATTTGGTGATGATTTCCAACTGTATTTGGTGGAAGGATCAAGGACTGAAATTAACTTTCAGTATCAATATTGTTTCAATATTGATGGTGATCCAAGGACATACAATGAAACTATGGCTTCTAGGGATGCTGCATTCTGGAAAGAGGCAATCCAAGATGAGATTGACTCTATAATGCACAACAATACTTGGAAATTGACTGATTTACCACCTGGGTGTAAACCATTGGGTAGTAAATGGATCTTCAAAAGGAAGATGAAGGTAGATGGAAGCATAGAAAAGTATAAAGCTAGATTGGTTATCTAAGGCTTTAGACAAAAGGAAGGTATTGATTTCTTTGACACATATGCTCCTGTGGCTAGGATTTCTACCATTAGATTATTGTTAGCACTTGCAGCTATACATAATCTTGTAATTCACCAAATGGATGTTAAGACAGCCTTCTTGAATGGTGAATTGGATGAAGAGATTTACATGAAACAACCCGAAGGTCTTGTCATGCCTGGTAATGAACATAAAGTTTGTAAGTTGGTAAAATCTCTTTATGGACTAAAGCAAGCCTCTAAGCAATGGCATCAGAAGTTTGATGATATTGTGTTGTCTAATGGTTTTGTACTTAACCAAGCAGACAAGTGTGTATATAGCAAGTTTGATACTTCTGGTAAAGGAGTAATCATTTGCTTATACGTGGATGACATGTTGATCTTTGGTACTAACCAAGATCAAGTTGATAAAACAAAGGAATTCTTATCATCTAAGTTTGAAATGAAAGACATGGGGGAGGCTGATGTGATACTTGGAATTAAGATCACACGTGGAGAACATGGTATTTCTATTTCTCAATCACATTATATTGAGAAGGTATTGGAAAAGTTTAATCTCAAAGATTGTTCTCCAACGGGAACTCCTTTTGATCCTAGTGCGAAACTCGTGCCTAATAAAGGAGTTGTTGTGAATCAGCTTCAATATTCAAAGGCTATAGGTTCTCTCATGTATGCTATGATTAGTACCAGACCTGATATTGCCTTTGCTGTTGGAAAACTGAGTAGATATACTCACAATCCGAGCTTAATCCATTGGCAAGCAATTAATCGAGTATTTAAATACTTGAAAGGAACTATGGATTATGGGTTGACTTATTCTGGATTTCCTTATGTTCTTGAAGGTTATTCTAATGCAAGTTGGATTACCAATTTGGAAGATCATTCTTCTACGAGTGGTTAGACATTTCTTCTTGGAGGTGGTGCTATATGTTGGGCATCAAAGAAACAAACTTGCATCACTAATTCAACAATGGAATCTGAGTTTGTGGCTTTAGCAGCAGCTGGTAAAGAGTCTGAATGGCTAAGAAATTTGATTTATGAAATTCCATTGTGGCCCAAACCGTTGTCACCAATCTCTATCAGATGTGATAGTGCAGCTACCTTGGCTAAGGCGTATAGTCAAGTGTACAATGGGAAGTCTCGACACTTAGGTGTTAGACATAGCATGATACGTGAACTTATCACGGATGGTGTGATATCTGTGGAGTTTGTGAGAACTCAACACAATTTGGCCGATCATTTAACCAAAGGGTTAAGTAGAGATCTTGTGTGCAAGTCGGCTATAGGGATGGGTTTAAAGTCCACTAGAAATCTCTGATATTAAGATACCCAATTCCCATCTAGTATGACGCTAGGTGCTGAATTCAATGTGGAAAGCTTAATATCTAGAGATTGGAACACATTAAAGAATTATCCCAAGGTATGTGTTCGGACCTGCAAGTTAAAGAGGTTGAATGTATAAATTCTTAATAGCTCTTTTGACAAATTGCATATGCAGGTGCAAGAATAAAAGAGCTACCTATATGAGCATGAGGTTTAGCCGCTTCAAGAAGCTGGGACTTGGCTTTGATATGCTTATGAAGGATAAGGACACAGGCTAATAAAATATAGTGTCAAGATAGAACATATAAGTATGTAAACTTTTGTGTACATTATCTTCGTGTATTCAATATGAATTCACATGGTTCAATCCTTAGAGATACCCTGTTATTCGAATATATGGAATGTGTAGTGTACTAAGGTGAAATTCAATCGTCACGATATTTCATTTATGCAAATGTTTGAATGTTTGAGATGACTTGTTTTAGTTAATCAAGGATTACACTAAAATAGGAAAGGATTGTTGGATATTTTAGTGTAATTGGATTGACTTGTTTGATCAGTATCGTCATAATAATACATCATATAAGTTTGGTGGTGCGGAGTGCACGCTTATATGAATTTATTATGATTTTAGGGGCGAAGCCCCTAAAGGACGGGGGTTCGGGGGCAGCGCCCCGATAGCGGGGTCCAAGGGGCAGAGCCCCTGGAATTTTTATTTCGATTAATTGTTGTGTAGAAAATTCATCGAAATTTAATTTCCGGAATTTCGAGGGACTATTTTGCAATTTATAAAAGTTGCAAAAACTACATATAACTGATTCTAATCAGTTTCTCGTTAAAAAAAAGCGCTGATCATCTTCTTCATTTTTCTCTTCCGGTTTATCTGTCTTTTCCCCAACACACAAGAATAAAAGTCTTTCTAAGTCAGTATTCTACATCAACAAGGAAATTATCACTTGCGCAACAAGAAAAAATCTAGGGCTTGGAAGCTATAAAAGAAGACTCACACACGTTCATGCAAGTGCAGGTTTGAGAGCTGATATTGTTATCCTCACACCATATATGTCGAGTCATATTGAGTCTATTGGGAGTCCCCTCTATTTGTCCCAACAATGTTATTGTAAGTCTAGCACATATCGTGGTACATGTAACAAGTTCTGTTTCAGAAAATTTATTTTGTCTTTTTCTTTGTTAAGGGTAGATCTGTTGGTCCCAAAGCGAGTCACACACATAGGGGGGTAAATACTTGTGTAAAGGAGTGTTTAACTCCTTTTTCGATTTTCGGCCTTCTTATGAAGTGAAGCGCTTTAAAGTTTCACGCTTACTGAGTGCGTGTACAGTGTGGAAGTGTGAGCCCTTTTATATTCACTTAATGAATCTTGCAGAAAGCATAGGTTTCCTTTAGAACATGTGTGTGAGTATGCTAAACAAAGCGAATAAGTAAATAAAGCGTAAGGTAACACACACAAACAGTTATAGTGGTTTGGAGCAACAACACTCCTACGTCCACTCGTCCGTGCTCGGACAATTCACTACCACTTGTTTTATACTTTCAAGCGAAGTGATTTAAAAGCCAAACTTGACTTTAAATTCTCAGAGATTCTAGTGGGTTCTCGAGAGACCTAAACACAACAATATAACCTAGATCTCGACCTTCGACTTAAGTATACAAACTTCAGCTTCACAATCTTGATCAACAACAAACACAAAACACGGCTTACAACTCGATCTAACACAAATAGACACGAACTTGGGTTAGGGTTTTGGTTTTTTAAAAATCCTAACTTAAGAATCCTTTTACAAGAAAGATCAAGTAGAAGGTAAGGATTCTTCCTCTAGATTTTGGATGAAAAACGGCTTTTTTAAATCTAGGGCCAGGAATAGGTTGTTGCTTGACTTAGAAACTTTTTAGGGTTTCTAAGGACTCAACTACTACTAAGCTGAAGAACGCTAAAAGAAATTTCGAACGCTGAAAGAATTGCTTGTGAGCTTATGAATAGTATCAGTGGTCTTCAAATGAGTCGAAACACCCCTATTTATAGTTGGAGAGAGACAACTTCCCGTTAGAAAGAAAGCGGCGCATGCTCTTCAATCTCCCTGAATATCTGCGAAAAAACAGATCTTTATGCAGTCAATCTTGTAGAACAGAATGTCATTTTCTTCATTTTCGGCGCAAACCTTAGCTGTTACTTGTTGTTCGGGTTTTGATTTTAGCTCCATTATGTAACTCGCACTGCATTTACGTTCTGTTGAGCAATCCCGCGTTGACACCTCAGACTCTGACACTGGCACATTTAATGATACGTACGGAGGATGCATGCCGCTTATCAATTTGAATTTAGAGCGTGAGTCAACTTAGCTTTGAATGCGGGTTACCTTGCGCAATGAATTGTCTTTAATGATACGCTTCTCTCGGATTTGAAAGACTACACTACGCTTTAAGCTTGATACGCTTTGAAATCTTAGAGCGGCAAGTGCTGAGACGTTTCCAACTTGAAACATGCTGTGCGTTTTGAGTACGCTCGAAGGCTTCTACGCTTTACTCAAAGTTAAGTAAAAATACGCTTCCTAACATATAAAGCAATTCTAATAAAGAGTATAACTAAGCATGAAAACATAAAAAATAATAAGAGAAATTTTCTAAGGTAGGGTTTTTGGAATCTAATCAAAACACTTTGAATGAAGCGTTGATCCCCCCTTAACCTAATATCCCAACAAGATCTCTCAAGAGTAAACCTAAATCTTTGCGGGGATTAGGTTGCTAGCTAGAGAGAGTTTAGCTTCAATTCACTTAAGGATGGCATTGGAAAGAGAAGATATATCATAAATCATTTGTAACTCGAGCACTATAATAGTGAATTGACTCTTTGGGCGCTATCCCCCCCCCCCCCTCTCCCCTAGACGTAGGTTGCTAAACCAAACTGGGTTACCAACTCTGGTAATTCTGTGTTGATTTACTTTTGATACATATTGTATGTTTTGTGGCTGAAGCTCTCACTTCACAAGTAAAATCATATGTACAAACGAATTTCAAAATTTTCACTCATATTATCAAAATACTCACCCCATCTCACCTTAAATGTCCCATTTTCTTATTAATATGTAAGGTATATTTTAACAAAAGTGGTCATTTAAAGTGAGACAGAGAGATTAGTTAACTGCTCAAACTGCTAGCTAGAGAGTCCATTCAACTTTTACGTAACTTTTTAATCAAACATTACTTAATCCATGTAACTAAGTAAGAATCAATGCTACATAGTAGTAACTACATATATATATTTTTATTTTTAAAAAAAAAGCTCTACATAAAATAAATATCATATCATTGCATAAAATAGATATCATCATAAATATACAAACGACGGCTATAAGTATAGAAGTAAAACTTGTTGAACGCAACATAGGATTCAAAGCAGTACAAAATAGTATATTCATTAATTTCACTCTATCATATCATTATTTTATCTTAGCACTAATACATCCTAATCACATGATAATTGTACTCATTCTATGTGCCACGTGGGCTTTATAAATCAACACGTCTTCCTCCAAAAGAAAAAAAACAATTGACACTTCAAATCAATAAATTGTGACATGGAATTTTCTGTACAAATTATATTTGAAAAGGATAGATGTGAAAGTGGAGCGTTTAATTTGCTAACAAAAGAGGCAGAAAAAGATAGTCCTCCAAAAGAAGCCCACGTACGTATAGAGGCTTCATAATCCAAAGTTGGATATGAATTAAACTTTATTATAGAGGGAACAAATGTCATTAGGTGCACTAATTATGTGGTCATTAATTAATCACTAATAAAATAAAATAAATAGAGCAGCAGTCACAACATTGTTCTCGTTGATTTCGACGTTTTTAGTGTTTTGATTTATGTTGTGTTTTTTCTTTTTCTTTTTTCTAGGTGGATTTGTGACAAGGAAAATCACTCCTATGAGGACTCCATTATTGAACAAAAGGAATTCTATTTTTTGAAACAACGAGGACTTGAATTTATGGTCGTTGATCGTTTTCATTTAATTAAACTTTTATTTTTCTATGTTGCATAATGTAATTATGTAGGTGTATGAACGAAGGACTATGACGGGAAAAAGAAGAAATAAAATCAATTTCATTTACTATATACATACTCCACAAATATGAATGATCTTTTCATTCTTTTAACTAATAATAACCCTACCAAATTACGTGATCTTGATCCATCTTTACCCACAAATTACGTGATAGTAGATTTAGGGAAAACTAGTTATGCACCCGTGCGACGCACGCGGTATCCTGAGTTATTTGCATATTTTGAGAATTATGATTATAATTAATGAAATTTTAAAGATATACATAATTATTTTATTGTTTAATCTATATAAGTCATATTTGGTTCCAAATTTAAGAATCCGGTATGTGATAATAAATTGATTTTATAATTATAACATCATTGATCAAAAGAAAAATGAATTATGATTCATTGTTATAGATATTTTTTTAATTTTTCCGATGGACAATAAATATGTTAAATATTAATATTAAATGATTTTTACATCTTATTTTTAAATTTATTTTTGGAAATCAATTTTACAGCATCTTAAATAAATCCAACTTTATATAATTTGATTAATAATTTATGTTTATTATCGATACATGTATGTACTTTATGAAGAAGAAGACAAAAAAAATTATACTTTATTTGTGGCAAGCTTCTTAACCGCAACATCAACATATACAACTTCAAGGAAAAAAAACATTGTCTCTATATCATAGACAACAACGAAATAATTATTGAAAGTTGAAAATAAATTAATAACAACAATGTTCTAATTTCAAAAAATAAATAACAAATATCTCAACTAAATTTCCATTCAACATCAAAGACATTTATTGGAGTTTATGAGAGATTTAACTTTCTTGCCATCTATTGGAGTTTATAAGAGATTTTTTACACTCCAATCTTCTTCCTCTGTGGTGATAAAACATAAAATTAAAAAGTAGGTGAAGTGTGTGAATGATTAGATAACATTTTACTGAAATTTTTATGCATAGAGCAATAGAAAATTAGGATTTTTTTTTTTAATAATTTCCATGATTATTGTTTTTGTAACGTCCTATTAATTGTTTGATTATAAATTATTATTATACAATTATGATATACCTTTATAAAAAAGTATTTCCAAAAATAGTACATTAACAAAGTTAAGTTACTAAAAATGACTTTCAGTAACTGTTATTATTATCTTGATAATTGAAAGCAACATATATACAAAAAAACAATGTATAAATTGGTCATTTATACCCACTTATATGTAGTAGTAGTATACAAACAAAGTCTTATGGATTTTACTATGAAATAAACAAAGTCTTATTGATTTTACTATGAAATAAAATTATTTCAATTTTATAATTTAATAATAAATTCAAAAAATATGTTTAGTTTATTTTGTAGGTGTGGTGCCACGATTAGATGTGGTCGAGAATAAAAATAACTTTAATATTAAGTGATATTATCATCTAATAGTAATTTTGAAAAATAACTATTAATAATAGGGTTTTTGTGGGTATATCTAGAATTGTCTATACATAATTTAATGTATAATTTATTGGTTATAATTAAATAATGGCATAATTAGGGTATGGTCCATGATTAGTGCCCAATTTGTAGCTCATTTGCAAGATTTTTGTTCTTGTAAATAGTAACTTATTTTTCTATAATTAATTTATATTCTGATTATTGATTAATTATTCATATATACATTAGTTATTATGTACTGGCTATTATTATAAATTAATCATAAAGTTTGTTGATATAAATGTACATTAATTATTCTAATTAATTCATTGACATGTTCTAAAAGCCTACTATTATATATTACCTCCGTCCATGAAGAGTAGACATAAAATTTTTGGCGCGGAGTTTAATGCATTGTGATGATATATTGATAAATTAAAGTGTTAAAGTATTAAAATGTTAAAGTAGAATAATTGTGGGTCCTTTTAATATTTTTATGAGTGTTAAAGTATTAAAGTGTTAAAGTTGTAAGGCTCATTACTAAAAAAAGAAAGTGTCTATAGATGGTAGACTGTCCCAATAAAGTATTAATGTCTAAAAATCGTAGACGACTGTAGTATTATATAGATATATAAATTGACATTTAATTCATCCTTTAATTACGCATGACATCAAGCATGCAAGTACATTATAATTAAAATTAGCATAATTCATTCAATTTCTATACTTATAGCTGGGTTTTAATTAGAAAAATCTTGTAATTCTATAGCTTCTTGTTCAAAGTCCATGTTATGCGGCCCATGTTTTTTTGTGAGCCTCAGGACTTGCACATCTTCTTATATATAAGAAGCATTGACTTGCATTCACCATATATTGAGATTGGAATGTTGTATAAATTGAGTAAATGAGTACATTAAATTACTTAACTATTTTTTTTTCAAAAATTAAAAGACATACAAAATTTACTAATTATAGGATAAATAAGTTGCTCAATATGATAAATTGACAAGCTATAGCTCATATTACGATATAGATGAAATCTATATTGAAATATTGAGGGACTCGGATGGGTGTATAATCCATGTATTGTGTTTTTAAATGAGGGACTCGACATGTGTGAGTAATTTTGTACTATTATATTAACAAATTATAATATATCTCATAGTCTACATTTTCATTTATCATTACGATTTACATAATTTATAAAAATAAAAAAGATCAAAATGACATGGACAATTGTTGGTGAAAACGTAGCGAATTTTGCTCTAACTCCTTTTATGGATCTTTTTGTGTCTGACCTTACGCACTTGAGCATTGTTCAAAATTTAACGATTATGATTTTATTCTTGCAACATCTTCCGCATCAATCTTGCATCTATTAGAAAGAGAAAGTGAGTTGAAGGATCAGAAAATAACTGTGAGTGTTTTAGCTGACAAATTTTATAATTTATAGGCACAATACAATGATAAAATTAGAAAGAAATTAATCGCGTACCATAATTGTGCATTTGTAACGTCAAATATTAATTATATAATTAACATAATTAGTACACAAATGAAACCTACCATTTATACTAATAATTTCTAAAAATGACATACTAATAAAAATGAAAAACCGAATTACTAAAATCAGCACGTAGTTATTATACATATAGATATATATTAGAAGAAAATGTTAGTAATATGTTATTTCATGGGCCTATAAAAATTTAAAATAAAAAATGACAAATTTTTGTCATTTACAATAGTTGTAATTGTAATTCTTAAACACTTTTCTTGCATTCAATATCTTACCCTCACTAAATTACGTGAACGATGTAAATACCTAAAAAAATTTAAAATTTCAAGATCTAAGTTTTTCTTCAAGTCATAATTATTATAACTATTAGAATCTCTCAAATTTTATGAGTTTAGTTTGAAAACAAAAACTGAACAAAATTACATAAAAATTGTTGTAGAAATTTAATTAGAAAAAAACAAAGATTATAGTAGAAGAAAAAGAAGATCACCACAAACTGAAATCATAATGTCATTATTCACTATTTCTAAACCTTACGACAGTCTTGATCTTCTTCCTATTGATTGTAGAAGAAATTTGTCATCCAAGTTTCTATTTCACAATGCTCCATCATACTTCTCATTTTGATCTACCATGCACTTTATCGCCAAATTATAGATCTGCAAGAATCAAGAGCAATTTCTGTTAGTACCGTATATTTGTTTAAATATAAAAAATAAAAAGCATTTGAATTGTTTGAGTGTTTTTGATTGTAGAATTCCTGATTATATCGACATAAAAAATGATATAATAGGAAAAACATTAATTTGTAAACATAAACTTTGCTTTTGTAACGTCTACAATAATTGATTGATTGAAACTTATTAATGTATATTTATGATATACTACTAATTATAATTATAATTTCTAAAAATGACAATTTAAAAAAATAAAAATATAAAACTACTAAAAATAGCTATCCGTATTGTAAAATATAATTTTACATATATACATATATATATATATATATATATATATATAGTATTTAATTACATATTAATTACAAATTAAAGTTTGTAAACATAAATGTAAATAAATGCTAGTAGTTAATGAACTGACTTACCATATAAGGGCTTCCGTAGCTACTATTATATAGTATATAGATTATTATCAATGCATACAATTAAATCATACTAAAAAAAACTAAACACTAAATGAAAAAATTATTGACATGACACTGTCACATCAGCTCTGACACATTAAGTGTGTTCAAGGTGGGTAGAAGAGTATTTCCGTAAGATCATAAGCTACCACTTAGTACTATAAATATTAGAAACGATCATCCGATGATGTGGCAGCGCCATGTCAATATTTTTTTCATTTAGAGTTTAATTTTTTATATAGTTTAGTTTTTTTAATTAGGGTTTGATTCATAATAATTTTCTTTAACTATATCATCGTCACGTCAATCGTAAATAAAACGTTCGTCTTTTAAATATATACGTGTTTTACTAGAAAACATTACGTAACTATGAGGTATAACGATAGCTAAGCTTTAGATATATGTCTATATTTTATATACGGCTATAAAAAAAAGTAACTCTGTTCCTTTCGTCATTACTTAATTCTTTCCCTGGGATATTATTGCTCGGAGTAATTAAACATCTCAACCATAAAGTTATTTGATTAACAATAAGTTCATGTTTGTTTCAACTTTTTTTGGTATGGAAAGGAAAACAATTAATTAATTCCATTATATTTTTTTTTGTTTGAATAATAAGATATCAATTTCTCTTATTTGAGGGTAACCCAATATATCCACCAAATTATTACCTCTCAAAAAGGAGGGGAAATAAGGATAAATGGAACCCATCTCACAAGTGACTTCCTTTCTACTATTAAACCAAACATTTAATAAAAGTAACCATTATTATTATCATTTATTTACTTAACTTGATTTCACTCCCTTTCCATTATCGAACTTGAACCAAACGACCCTAAAAGTGTATACTTTATAGCATAAAATACAAGAACGATAAGGTATCTCTTGCAAAATTTAAATCATTCAAAATTAACTTCTATTGCAAGCAAAGAGCCAAATTACTCCACCCGGCCCACTGTGTAAATGCAAGAATCGTGATTTCACAATATTGGAGATTAAATGCATGAAAAAATATCTTACCTTTTTGGATTATTTTTTTTTGGGTGTGGAGAACAAAACAAAAAATTGAATTCATGCTGAAAATTCTTAGTTCTAGTCCAAGTCCAAACCCGCTCGCTATCCAAAATGGGGCCCAAGTCCAAACCCATTGATCCAAAATGGATCCTCAATTCAAACCCGCGATCCAAAATGTAGCCTAATTTGGAAATTTCACTACTAAATTTTTTGGCTAAGCTCACTAGCAAATAGGCTAATATCTATGCTAACAAGATGAATAAAAATGGATAGTTGTCTTTAAATACACCATATTTTCTCAAATTCGTATTTTTTACACAAACTTTAAATTTTACATATAAATACATAATATTTCGATTTGATTTTGCATACGAATTCGATCTTACCCAATTTCATGCCAACTAGGAAGCTAGATTTATTTAGGTAGACAAACATGAAAAAACATGTTAGTATGAGAATATTAGAATCTCATTGATAGTTCGATGAAAATCGACTTCTATATCATCATGAAATTAAGGGAAAAAATAACCTCACGCACAAAATTAGGCACAAATGAAAAGTTATGATTCATATTCAAATTTTGAAGCTTGTGTGCAAGATTTTAATTTGATTAAAAAAAAGTTGTGTATTGCAGGGACAATTATTAAATGATATTCAATTCTATTTAATATTAAATATGTAATATTTCTATGACAGAAAATATTAGCGCATCGAAATTTAGAAGAGCAAATGTATCAAATATGCAAACGCATTTCGCCATTTCACATACAAATGGTAAAGTTTGATGTATAAAAATGTGTGGTATTGACTCATTTTGTAAGACGTGCCCATTCAATTTCTAAGATGATAAAATCTTTAAATGTTAAATTGGAAAGGGAAAATAAAAAATAAAAATCCACGCATCAATAAAAAGTTGAAAGAGTATTCCATCTATAGGTTAAGACAAGTATAATTTTGAGAAGAAGACCCATGTTTTTATTGACCAACAAATAATTGATATTGTTTTTTGAAACGACAAATAATTGATATATATTGACATTATAATTTAATTAATTTTCCTATTTCAAGTTTCAACTTTCTAACCTCTTCACTAGGGCTGACTATCGGTTCGGTTCCGGTCAACCGGAATTGGAAATCCAGGTACCCGGAACCTTAAACTCAGCGGGTAATCCCATCTGACCTGGGGTCGCGGTCGAAGGTGAGACGCTATTCGCGACATGCACCGTTGGGTCGTTTGTGGATTCCCGTACGGCGACACGCGCACGACTGCGAGGAGAGATTGAGATGTTCAACCACCACTTGTCGTGACGCCAATCGCCCGGGGATCGCATTTGGGCCGGCTGTGCACCGATGCGCACGGAAGGCCAATCTCCGCCCCCAACCGCCCGGCTGTGCGCATGGGGATGGGGGGCGACGCGATGCGTGACGCCCAGACAGACGTGCCCTCGGCCTAATGGCTTCGGGCGCAACTTGCGTTCACGTTTTTTAGAAACCGGTATCGGAACCAGATAAGCTAGTCAGTTCCCGGTTCCGATACCGGTCGGTACCGGTATACCGGATTACCGGTTAAGATACCTGAAATTATTATAAAAAATCAAAATGTTTTTTTTTTTTTTTTTTTTAAGTCTAAAACAAATTAAACAATGATTAAACATAGAATAATAATAATATATAATTTATTTATAAAAAGAATAATACATAATTAAGGATTTAGGGTATTTAAAATTTTTAGTAATTGTTAATATTAATATAATATATAATTTATTTATAAAAATATATTAAAAATTAAATATTAACCGGTACCCGATTCGGTACCAGTTCGGTACCGGAATTTTGCTTGAGGTTGTAACCGGTTACCGGACCGGAATCAAGTTATCCGATACCGGTTCCGGTCCGGTTCCGGTTCAGTACCGGGAATCCCGGAATACCGGATTCCCGTGTGACAGCCCTACTCTTCACTACGGCGCTTGCCGTCTGGGCCGGGCTTAATCATTCTTCACCGGCGACTTCGATTCACCCGAGTCCACTCCTATTAATCGAGCCCTCTCTTTCTCCTCTCTCTCTCTCTCTCTACACTCTCTCTCTAAACTAACAATGGCCGATCACCACCACCACTACCATCACCGCCCGAACCGCATCTCCCTCCCAACGCGCGCCGCCTATGCCGCCGCCGCTACTCCGACGCCCCGCCCCGCATACCCCGTCTTCCCTTACACCCCATCCACCCCCGCCGCGACTCCGTCCAAACTCCGCCGCTCCCGAGTCTCCGGCGCCTCCGCCGCCACCTCCTCCTTCTCCTTCCTCTTCCTCCTACTCTTCTCTCTCCGCTCTCTCTATTCGCTCTTCCCTTTTCTGCGCGCTTCACCTCCCTCTTTCTCCATCTTCCCTTTCTCTTTCCTCGTCTCTCTCCTCTCGTTCGTCCTCACCTTCTCCTTCTCTCTCTTCGCCTCCATTTTCAGTGGGGATTCCATCACCCGGAAATCTCCCTTTCTCTCTCTCACTCAAATCTCCCAATCCCAAAATAAGCTCCTCGCCGCCAAGTCACTCCTTCTCGCAGTGGTTTTCCTGCTCAGGTTTCAGGCGTTAAGGTACTGCGGCGCCGCCGCGATGATCCTAGCCGAATTGGCCGGAACTGTGGCGGCGCGTTTCATGGCGGAAGGTAAAAATCGAATCCCTACCGATCGGAATTCGATCGGTTCATCCAAGCTCCGAGGGTTTATCGCACTTTTATCTGGGCTGATCTTGTTATCCGTTAGCTGGGATCGAATCGAATGTTTTCCTTTCTCACATGTGAATATCATGAGCAAAGGTTTTGGAGCTTTTCCTAGTTCGAATTGTTTGAGGATTTGGCCAATGCTGCTGCCATTCTTCTCAGGGTTTTTGGGTTGCTACGAAAGGGTTTTATTGAATTGGGGGGCAATTCGTGAGCTTGGACAGAAAAGAGTTAGATTAATCACTCTGTTTTACACTACAGTTATACTGTTCATACCTGCTTGTATTAGTATGCTTGTGTTTGAAGTCGAAGGCGACACCATTTCTCTCTCGATTTTAGGCTGGCCATTGGCGAATACTGTGGTTTTTGGTGTACTTTTGAGTGAGAATTACACTGATGAGAGAGTAGCTGCATCTAAAGATATTCAGAAAGAGTATTTTGTCACATTCCTGTGTACTCTTGTGTTGGAATTGTTCTATTTTCCGGAGCTTTCGTTGTGGGGATTGCTTATATGTGGTTTATTACTATGGATAGCAGTGAGAGAGCTTAATCTATTTTATATAAATTATCCAGAACTGGGAGTTGACTCGTCTGGATCATTCAGTTTTGATGTGATGAAACCTATTAGGCACATTTTGAGTGAGAGGAAATCTAGAAAGATTGCTCTTTTTCTGCTGATAAACACTGCTTATATGGTAGTTGAGTTTGCGGCTGGTTTCATGAGTAACAGTCTTGGGTTGATATCCGATGCTTGTCACATGTTGTTCGATTGTGCTGCTCTTGCTATTGGTTTGTATGCTTCATACATTTCACGTTTACCAGCGAATTCTCAGTTTAACTATGGGCGTGGGAGATTTGAGGTTCTTTCTGGATATGTGAATGCTGTTTTCTTGGTTCTTGTTGGAGCGTTGATTACTTTGGAGTCCTTTGAAAGGATTTTGGATCCTCAAGAGATTTCCACTAGTAGTTTGCTATCGGTTTCGGTTGGAGGATTGGTTGTGAATATGGTGGGGCTTGTTTTCTTTCACGAGGAACATCATCACGCCCATGGTGGATCCGGGTCGTGTTCTCATTCACATCAGGAAGAAGCTCACTCCCACTCCCACTCCCACTCTCGCTCTCACTCTCATCACCATCATCATGATGCACATGAAAATGGTGAAAAGCATCAAGAACTCGTGGATACTGGTGAGAAATTGTGTTCAAAAGATAAGGCAGGCCACAAATGTGACGATCATCATCATCACCACCCAAAGAATGAACTTGATACGGGAGGCCTCCAATGTGATCATCATAAACCAAAGAATGACCTTGATGTGAGAGGCCACGAATGCAACCATCTTGATATGAGAGGCCATAAACATGACCACGATCACCATCACCTGAAGAATGGTTTTGGTATGGGAGGCCATAAGCATGACCATGATCACCATCACCCAAAGAACGATCTTGATACGGGAGGCCACAAACATGACCACGATCACCATCACCCAAAGAATGATCATCACAGCCATGTTGAACTACACGGCCATAGCCACCATCATGTGAGTGTAGACGACCATCTCCACCACCATGAGCATGACCACAGCTCTATTTTGGGAGAAAAGGAAAAGAAGAAGAATCATCATCACCATCACCATCACCACATTGATCACAACATGCAAGGAATTTTCTTACATGTCTTAGCAGATACTTTAGGAAGTGTTGGAGTTGTGATCTCGACTTTGCTAATCAAGTACAAGGGCTGGCTCGTAGCTGACCCTGCCTGCTCAATATTCATTTCTGCACTAATCGTTTCATCAGTGATTCCATTACTGAGAAATTCCGCAGAAATCTTGCTCCAAAGAGTTCCCAGAAACTCCGAGCATGATCTCAAGGAAGCTCTGAATGACGTGATGAAGCTGAAAGGAGTACTCGGTACTCAGAATGTACATGTCTGGAGCTTCACTAACTCAGAAGTCGTTGGAACTATCCACCTCCATGTTTCAGCCGATTCTGATAAAACTTCTATAAAGAGACAAGTTTCACACATTTTACATGAAGCTGGGGTGAAGGATTTGGTGGTGCAGGTGGAAAGCATGCCCTCAAATATGGAGTCGGTTCAACCCTTATGAGTTCACGCATAACGTGTTTGGAGGGCAAAATAGGTTTTTCAATTCTGCTATGAGCAGAATGCGGTAGACTGCTCTGGTAAGTTGGATAGTTCGATTCAATAATCCTTACACGCACTTTACTTCCTTTTCCTAACTTTCTTGATGTAGAGTTTTAGCAGAAAGCATGAATGCCATTGTTTCCATCGAATTTTCATTGATTCCAACTTCTCTAATGAATGAATAAGATTATATTGATAGTGCTTGAACTAGTCTAACTAGTCTAGTTGTCGATCCCTTGAGCCTAGACTAAGGTTTATTTGTTTTTTTCGTGGCTTATTTTTCAGTTATTGGGTCGAATCTGGGATGCTGTGGAAGGAAAGTATTTTTGATCTGAAAGAATGGAATGAAGCTACTAAAAGTAGGCTTTACTTGTACAGTAATTGTTCATAGAACTGCTTCTGCTACCCTATAATTTCTTGTGGAATTTTTGAGTGGCATAGATCACAAGGAGAGAAGGGCTAATTTTTGTTTTTTGTCTAATGCAATGGTGAGATTCTTCAATAGAATATAAGTTTACCTTCTGATGCATGACAGAGAATGTAACTATAATTCTTTTTGTAGAAATGAACATAAGTTATTTAATTGAGTACATTAAATTTGCTGTTTCTATTTTGATTTGCGTGATGATCTGTGGTAGCCATTCATTTTGTTTGCTGAATTGATTTTATTTTTGTAATGTTCTTGAAATTCTTCAGCTGCTGCTATTTGATAGTGGTGCTTTGGAGTTGATTTTGAAGAATTTATAAATTCTTAACTTTTACTACTTTTTTAAATAAGGAGGTAAATCTTATTTGAATTGTATATCTTGCAACACTATTCATGATGGTAATGGATCCAGTGCTGTGCCCCTTGGCACAGCAAATGGTGCTGTGCATAAAACGCACTCAATTTGTGCATGAAACACACACATATTTGGTTTTTTCTTTTTTACTTATTTTTCAATTATTTTCATTCTTGTTTTTATATCAAATAATAAAAGTAATAATGAAATGTATTCACAACCCCTAATTATGAAAAAATGAATCCAAGAAAAACAACTATCCAAAATTCAATACTAAAAATATAAAATGGTTTCACAAATGATTTATTATTATTAATTGTATTAAAATAAAATTAAATAATTGAATATATGCAAATAATTGTGCGTTTCATGCACAAATACATCACCGTTTGCTTGGCACAACAAATGGTGCTGTGCCAAATTACCATAGTAATTTTTTAAAGAAAAAGAGTAGTTCCTTTACTCTTTTAAGGAACTAAAAAGATAATTACTTTGTATATCTTGCAACACTATTGTTGATAAACTAAATCAAATGAGAGCTCGGCCGGCAAGATATACAATAGTGCACAAATAGTGTTGCAAGATATACAAAGTAAGCGGTTTGCACCTCGGCCGGCAAGGAAAACTGTCCGAGAGAGGGAGGAGAGTAAGCGGTTTGCACCTTTCTTAATTCTGTTCTGCTAAATCCAGATCTAAATTCTGGAAAATTTCAAATCTACAAATTCAGATCTGGATTTAGGCAGAGAAGTATCTGGATGGTGGAACTATATTATGAGAATGGAATGGAGGGAATGGAGAAGGAACGGTAGCAAAAGAGGATGACTTACAGTAGATGAAGAATTGGAGATAATTCGGAAAACTCATATTCTTCTTCTTTTTGGGGTGGATGAAGAGAAAAGTTTGAGAAGAAGAATTCTTCTTTTTAGGTTTAGGAACGGAGGTGTGTAGTGTAGAATTAGGTTTGCATTCTTCGTTTTATAGGAACCTCTAACCCCCCCCCCCCCCAAAAAAAAAAAACAAATGACCTTTTCTGCGGTAATTATTTACTACCTACATCCCATTATATTAGTCACATTTACTATTTGATACGCTTTTCTACCGAAACCTAGTACGGGTTTTAAAATATAATTTTGTAGTATTATTTTTTTTACGGGATACTATGAGTGTCATAGTATCCCGTAAAAAAACAATATTACAAAATTATATTTTAAAACTCGTACTAGGTTTCGATAGAAATACGTGCAAAAAGTAAATGTGACTAATATAATGTGATAGAGGTAGTATTTATTTATGTCCCAATTTGGACTAATTCAATTATTACTAATAAGTATAATAATTAATGTTTAGTACCTTTCAAAAAATAATTAATGTTTAGCAAAGTACTCCCTCTTTTTTTTTTTCTTTTTTTTTAAGTGTCCTAGTTACTACTGTATTTTTTGTTGTTTGTTTTTAAATGTCCTATTTCAAAATTTGATAACATAATAGCTACATTTTTTCTAATGTTACCCCTATAATTAATGTTATATATAAGGTGGTGTGCAGAAAAAGAAAATAATAAATGAGGTTAAAATGTAAATTTACACATTTCCTTGTTTGCGATTTATTGATCGGGATATTTAAAAAAAACGGAGAGAGTATAAATTATTCTTCAATCCTATTGAACAAGTCCCATAACTTGTTAGAGCATCCACAGTAGTGTCCACCCCGCTCAAAATTGTACAAAATGGTAGGCACCTATATGGAGCTGCAATAGAGCCTAGGCACAATTTTTTTTAATTTTTTATTTTGTAATAAATAATCTGAATTTAATTAAAAAAGAGAGGAAAGAAAAGAGAGAGGAGCAAATAACAGCATGCCATATCAGCTTGGTTTAGTCGCATCATTTGGGCGCAATCACGCCTATCTTCTCCGCCCATCGATAGGCGGCAACGCGAAAATAGTAGGCGCCTACCACAATTTGCCGAGCACCCACGACGATATAGTTGGTGCTGCGGATACTGTTACGTGAATTAATTGTTGCCAAAAAAAGAAAAGGGGAGCCAGAGAGAGTATTATTTTCATTTTAATTGTGCAACATTTAAATTCTTATATTTTTTAAAGAGATAATAGTAATTACAGTTGTCAACTTATTTAAAAAAACTTAGATACTACGGACCATATTGTGAACTTTCCTTATAGTAGTATAAATATATAAAATTGAACCATGAATGAAATTATTTTTTCACCTTCATTTAATTTAACATTTATTTAGTGTAATATGGAAAAAGATAAATATATATTGTCCCCAAGCATGCACAACATTGTGACTTTAATTTGTTCCCCATTTAAATACACGTACATAACACCGATATGCATTATGTATAATCAACATTTTGACTGTCAAATACTACTACATTCACCCCACCAATTAGGCTACATTCACTTTATTGACTTTTCCGGCATGCGTTTATACCGAAACCAAGTATAGGTTTTAAAATATAATTTTGAAGTATTTTTCTTTTTACGGGATTCTACGCGTGTCATAGTATCCCGTAAAAAAAAATACTTCAAAATTATATTTTAAAATCCGTATTAGGTTTCGGTGGAAACACGTGCCGGAAAAGTAAATAAAGTAAAATAGCCTAATTGATGGGATGGAGGTAGTAATATTGATTCAAATTATCTAAATACAAAAATTATTGTAAACACACTTCCATAAGATTTTGTTAAAAACTTTAATATATATAATTTTCGATAATCAAAAACCTCAAATTGTAGGAAAATAAGTGTTACATAAAATAAAATAAAATAAGTTAATCTCGGGAGTATAAGCAAACAAGTTGTGAAAAAAAGAACATTCATACAAAGTTTAGCAAGGTAACTTCTAAATTATAAACAAAAAATGAACTGAAATAACAACAGAGAAATAAACTATACTACTCCCTCCGTCCTACGATAATTGTCCACAAGGAGGAATGTGAGGTATAAAATTATAAATGTGGACAATTGCTACGGGACAGAGGGAGTACATTGGAATGCTCTTTATTTTTCTCAACAATATACTTTTGTAACACCCTTTGTCGTTCTTTGCATGAACTAATTTGTAACAGATTTTCACATCTTTATTAATTTTGAAGAAAAGGAAGACACTAATTTCCATGTTGCTTGCAGATCGGCACAAACTCAATGCACAAATAGAGAACCACAAATTAGAAATATTATACTCTCTTCGTCCACTATTTTTTGAACTTTTTTTTGGCACGCTTTTCTACGCCTCTTAATGATGAGTTTTAATATAAATTTTTGATATATTTTTTCTTTTACAAGATATTAAAAGTGTTGTAAAACTCATCATTAAGACGCGTGAAAACGCGTGAAAAAAAAAGGCAAACTTTTGGTGGACGGAGATAATATTATCATAAGAAACAAAAAAATAGTATAAGCATAGCAAAATAAATAAATTGAGATTTTGAACTTTGCAAGTAATTCGATCCAAAATAAAGAAATTGATATTTTTAATTGTAATACGATCGAAGAATATATATTAAAAAAATTCATACATGTTCATCAGTGAAATATGCTTCCGAAGGTATTTAGCTCTTTCACATTATTTTTCATAAGCTTGCCATAATATCGTAGTAATCTAGCTCTCATCGCAAATACTCCCTCCATCCTGTTTTACTTGAGCTCACTTTTATTATTTTAAGTCTATTATTATAATAAAATAGCTGGACGGAGTATTGAATATATGAGAGAGAAATTTGTTGAAATGAATTTTCATTTCAACTGACAAAGAAGAAAATTCCGTACATGCAAAAGGAACGTGAACAATATTTAAACAACAAAAAATAAACCCAATGCTGACACAGCAAAACGACAACTAAACTTATAATAAAAACGTCATACTTAAAAAGGCAACTATAATTAGAAATGTCTTCATTTTCATCACTGCAACTCTCCTAGCTTGGAAACTCGATCAGCTTCTTCCACAACTTGCCTTCTCTCCACCTTTCTCCTTATTCAAATCTGTAGCTTCACACTCCCCCTCAAGATGGGCTTGTATTTCACGAATCGAATGACAGTCGATCTCAATGTGTTTCATTCGCTCGTGAACGGCTGGGTTAGATGTTATATACACTGCCGCCTTATTATCACAAAAGAGAGGTACAGCCTTCAAACACTCCACACCAAACATGCTAGGATCCAATGTTGATGAAGAAGAAAAGAACAGTCCAAGACCAATACAGCCCTTAAAATAACGAAGAACTCTATGAGCAGCTGAAAGATGATGCTCACAAGCACCAGATAAGAACTGACTAATCTTATAAGGCCTTCATACAGAGTCTTTCAATCGACTTTAAGGCCTACTGCCCATGCTTGGATTGTCGAGTATATCGAATATAGAGGCAGCAGAACCTTTAACCTTGTTCACATCCGGAGCCATGGCAATGGAATGGGTGAATCCGGTTGCGACGAAGGTTAGGGCGAAGAAAACCTGCACAAAGCATCAAACTGCACAATGAATGAATGAATCACCATTAACAGAAAGTAAAGATAATACATTCCTAAATGATGCTTGACCATGATGAATAAGAACATATCCAATGTAGAAACAAAAGGCCTGTGCTAAATAGAGCAGCAAAGAACTAACACCAAAACTTGCTCCAAACTTGTTCGGAGTCCTATGGCTGTTTCAGTAGCTTAGTTAGTTTCATATAATAAGTTTGGCAGTTTATTGTTAGGAATATAAAGGAACAATACTACTCTGTTTTGTTTTGAGTACACAAGTTTTTTTCCTATTGGTTGCAAAAACTTGTAACCAGCAGTAAGGGATAAAATGGATATATTTCATCTAGTGAACTATTTATGAGAAAGTAGAATTTTCCACATACCATTTTATCTGCTTCCACTCTTGGTTTCATGTACATATATGTATAGTAAGCTGGAAAGCATAGATGAGAAAAAACCTATGAAGAATTGAATAGAACCATCATTCATATCAAGACTTCATATTTATAAGGATTCTCCCCAGAATATAATCACTTGTCGAGATATAGTATATGAAGAATCTAAGTGGTGTTTGTACAATATATTTTCATCTTCCATCCAGAGGCAGAATAATTGCTTGCAACGATGCCCGGGGACGAATGTTTCATCACAATTGTAGCAAAGACCTTTAGCGCGTCTTTCAGCTACTTCTGTTTTCTTGAGTCGCTTGATAGGTGGGGATAAATTAGTGCGAGTGGAAGGAGTAGTGGCTGCTGGAATATGGGTTGGTGTAGGCAGTGGCTCAGTTGGATACTTTGAAGCTGTGCGGGACTGTCGGGCCTGACTTGAAGTCCAAAGCTGTAGCTTCCTCGCAAAAAGTCTTGCCACGCTGATGGCCATAGTCAGGTTTAATGGCTTGTGATATTCAACATCAAGGCGCAAAACTTCATCCAGGCCTGCTGTAAAAATCGAAACTTGGTACTCCATATGTAGCGGTGGAACACGAGATAGCCGAGTTTGAAAATCCTTGATGTAGTCCTCAACGGGGCGACCGTGTTGCTTGAGGTTTGTTAAATCACCTAGAGGATTATCACCACCCGGAGGTCCAAAACGCTGGATACAATATTCTCAAAAATATTCCCAAGAAAGATGAGGCTGGTCTTGGCGTAAGTGATGATACCATAATTGGGCATCTCCAGTTAGATAGTAAGCTGCTATGGAGACTCTCTTTGCCGGTGGAACATTTTGATTCATGAAATATAACTCACAACGATAGAGCCAACTGAGTGGGTCCTCTATGCCGGAAAATAGAGGAAAGTCGAGGCGGGGTCCTCGATCAGTGGATCTATAGTTGGCCGGGTTGGGAATAGACAAAGCTGGATTGACAGAGCTGTCGTCATCAGTTGGAGGGTCTTTTTCAGTGATCAACTTTTCCATCATTTTTTCAAGACAATTGATGGATTCCTTCAGAGTGGAAACCTCCTCTTTGGATACAAATGAATCGCCCATGACACCGGCAACAGAACCAATGATGTTGGCTGCTCTCGTAATGGAACGCGTCATGGGCCTGCGCACAGGTTGCAGGGGATTTTTAGAACTAGATGGTTTAGCTATGATTGCGACTAAAAGAGAGATTTAGGAAATATGAAGAGATCTGCAAATTTGGGTAGTAAAGAAGTAGGAATTTTTTATTGAGAATCCCTGCAAACTCCCAGAAGGTTATTTCTTTATTACTTCAAACTTGCATGTCTTCCCTTTATTCCACTAAGCCTTTATATAGGCTTTACAGAACTGGTAAAATATAGAAGGAAATAAGAAAAAAGGAAACATAATTATTCCTAATAAAAGGTAAATGCAATTTTCTAAAAATAGCTCAATCTCCATGATTCATGATCCCCGATTCTGCCTGTCAGAATCCTTTCCAGAATGTTTGATCTGATTTGCTTGATTTTTGTCTTCTTTGATATTGATGTCCTATGAATGCATCAGAGTCTTTCCGCATTTTAGTTTTACACCATAAATCCATCCTTTGTCAAGTTGGATCAGCTCATGAGTCAAGTTCTTACCCCCTTGAAGTGAATGTATTTCCATCTTCTTTGGTACTTGTTCAAGAACTGTGTTTGTTTATCCTCTTGACCTAACACCTCAAAGGCTCGTGCAATTCTTCTAACAGAATCTTCATCAGGTTTTACTCCTATCTCCTCCATGTCAGCAAATACCTAAATGTTTAATAACCAAAATTATTCATCATCATCAAAAAACAAAAGGAACCGAAAATTTGTACCTGACAATCTGATTATCAAATACTCCTTATCTAATAAATTAGTAGAAAATGATGAACAATCACCTCTATAACATTCTATTCTCAGGTAGATTATGATGGTCATACAAGGATATCATCCTCGAAAACAGCCTCTTTAAAATAGATCGGCCATGTGCCTGTAAAATAATTTCCCATAACATTTTTGCTTCGTCTGGCCTTCTATCCATGTCGAATGCCAGTATAAGACTATCATAAGTTGCTATTGTTGCACCTCGACCTTTGCTCAACATCCACTTGGCAACCTGCTTAGCTTAAGGAAATTAGTCGAAACCTACTTTCTGTAAGTGATTAGCATATACAAGTAGATGGTGCAAGTGAATCATTTAAACACATAATAAAAAATAAATAAAAAGAAAAGTATATCCAGAATGTCCATCGAAACACATAAAGCAATCTACTGAAGCACATAAAACAGTAAACATCTCCTTTAAATGCATATCTCGGAAACATTTGTGAGAAGCATCTATCAATCATATTACTCGATATTCTTTCTCAGCTATGCTCAATCTCTATATGGAACTTCAAAACAAGATGACTTTGCATTTTCTACGAGTTATAAGTTCAGCACGAGCTTGATATGGGAGAATTCATAACCAAGCCTTCATACCCGAATAATCCTTTTCCACTTACTCCTCTACCTCAAGATTCGCAGAGCCTTTGCTGCAGCAATTAATGGAAACTCAGTCTCCCAGGCTATCCACTCATCGAGAGCGCTATAAACAGCCGCTTTCTCATATCCATGTAGAATGCTCTAAATAGAGCACCAAAGAACCAACACCAAAACTTGCTCCACTAATTATTAGTGCAGAGGAGAAAGTGATGAAAATGTACGAGAAGAAATGTGACTTTCTCCTATGCACTGAATGATGCCACTGTTCTCATGCTCATCATTTGCTATTTGACTACCCTCTTCATACATCACCTTAATACCATCAAAATTACCATTACTATTAGACTCACTAACAATTATGCTCTGGAATCATCAATAACAAACACTTAAAGCTCCCTTAAACATACATACACACATTTTGAGAAACACATATACAAAAGAAAAGAGTAAGGAAAAGAGAATCGAACCCGACGGCAAGTAAAACTGTCCGAGAGAGGGAGGAGAGTAAGCGGTTTGCACCTTTCTTAATTATTTTCTGCTAAATCCAGATTTGAATTCTGGAAAATTTCAAATCTGCAAATTCAAATCTGGATTTAGGCAGAGAAGAATCTGGATGGTAGAACTATATTATGAGAATGGAAAAGGAACAGTAGCAAAAGAGGATGATTTAGATGAAGAATTGGAGATAATTCTTCCAAAACTCATATTCTTCTTCTTTGGGGTGGATGAAGAGAAAAGTTTGAGAAGAACGGAGGTTAGTCGCCATAATTCTTCATTTTATTTATTTATGTAAGAGTTGTGGCGCAAGGTTAATTTGGGGAAGAAGGTTGCGGATAGGTTGTGGATGGGATTGGAGTTGGGCTGAGTATATTGGATTTGGGCTTGGGTCAGAGTTAAAAGGTGAGGAGAATATAAAAATTGTTACTACCTCCTGTCCCCCATATATATATATATATGTGCTTATTACCCGTTTGGGACATCCTCATATATATGTGCATTCCATAAATAGAAAGATTCTCTTATTAAAATTACTTATTCACCCTCACTTTATTCTTACTTTTTCCACTTTCTTCCTACTTTATCTTATTTTTCCCACTTTACATCAACTTTATCTTAAACTGCGTGTCATATCTCTCTATACATATATATGAGGGACAGATGGAGTATTTGCTAGTATTACCAAAAATGCAATTGTGGAGCAAGTTAATTTCAGCAACTCTTGGTTTCTTTCTATTCATTCAAGTTACTGTAGTTATGCATTGTGGGTTTTCGGATTTTGTGGGATAGAAATGAAATTACATCTTTTCCTATCTATCTTTCTCTTTTTCGAATTCTCCCTAATTCTCTTTGCTTTTCTTCTCTAATTTTCACTACATCCAATTTGGACTAACTAGCTTGTATCCCGTCGAAATTCGACGGGATATCACCTTATAGTATATTTTATAAATAAAAGTATATCAAAAATAATTTATCTTAACCAATCCGAATCGAAAATAGCCCGAAGGGTTTGCTAGATTAACCGAAAGTTTTGAAATGATGTACATCCTGTGTCTAATGTATTTTTAGTTATGAAATATTGACAATTATAACTATCGATACATACTAAAAGAATTTCAAAAATTTCTTGTCCAACGGGCCACCTCAAAATCGATTTTTTGTTTAACATATACTACTATATACTTTTTTTCATAAATTTGACAAACATATAATAAAAGATTTTTTAAAAAAAATGGCATATGTCACGGAAGCGCAGCTCAGTTGGTAAGACGTTTCCCCTCCAACCAAGAGGTCAGGGGTTCGAGACACCTTAGGTGCGTGTGTGTGTGAGTGTGTGTGTTGTTTGCCTGATAAAAAAAATGGCAAATGGGCCACCTCAAAGTCGAATTAGTGTTATTGTTGGTCCCAGAAAGAGTAATTTGGTGTATGCGGGGGGATACACCAATTGCCAACAGTTTGTATCTAAAAATTAAAAATTATTTTTTGTTACAAAAATTTGACAATTATAGTTATCAATACATACTAAAACAATTTCAAAAAAAAAAAAAAGAATTCTTGGCCAATGGGTCACCTCAAAGTCGAAATAGTATTCTCGAACTGAAAATTGGTCAACGTGCAACCTCAAAAACTTCAAAATAGGCCGTCGTGCCACCTCAAACTCACAATTGATTTTGTATCTAATATATACGGAGTATATTTTTTGTTGCACAAGTTTTACAATCATAGTTATCAATACATACTAAAAGAATTTCAAAAATATCTTGGCCAACGGGCCACAAATTCATTTTGTATCTAATATATACTCATATTTTTTTGTTGTAAAAATTTGACAATCATGGTTGGTACATTACTAATAAAATTTCAAAAACTTTTTAGCCGACAGACCACCTCAAAATCGAAGTTGTGTTAAAGCTAAAATATTTTAACTTAAAAACACTTTGCCCTGATCAACCCGAGCTAAAAATAGCCCATAATGTTGTATCCCATCGAAATTCGACATGTATCAATTTATAGTATATTTTATAAAAAAAATATAAAATAGTATGATTTTGCCCAAAATATTTTAACCCAAAAATAATTTATCCTAACTAACACGAATCAAAAAATTTCGAAGGGTTTGCCAGATTAATCAAAAGTTTTGAAATGATATGATGCTCCTTTTGTATCTAATATATTGTCAATTGTCTTAAATTAAACACATAGTATATTTTGTTATAAAATTTTGACAATCATAATTATCAATACATACTAAAGGAATTTCAAAAACTTATTGGCGAATGAGGCCACTTCAAAATTAATTTTGTGTCTTATATATTGTTTTTTTATTTAAAGAAATTTGACAAACGTAGTTAACGATACATCTTAAAAGAATTTTAAGTTGTGCTAGGGACAAAAATATTTAAACTCAAAAACTTGAAAATAGCCTGAAGGGTTTGCCTGATTAACCGAAATTTTGAAAAGAAGCTCATTTTGTGTTAATATATCATCAAATGTCTTTAATTTATTTATTTTTTTTGTTACAAAAAACTAACTACCCTATAAATCGATATATACTAAAAATATTTTAAAAAATTATTGGCCAACGGGCCACCTAAAAATCAAAGCTAAAATATTTTAACTCAAAAATAATTTAGCCTGATCGACTCGAATTGAAATTTCAAAACTTATTGGTCAATAGGCCACCTCAAAATTGATTTTGTGTCTAATACTATAACTTTTTTTGTTTAAAAAATTTTACAAGCGTAGTTATCGATATTTACTAAAGGAATTTCAAAAGCTTATTGGACAACGGGGCACCTTAAAATTAATTTTATAATATAATTTTTTAATTTTAAGAAATTTGACAAACATAGCTATTGCCGATACATATTAAAATTGTTTTAAAATCTTCATGGCCAACGGACCACCTCAAAATTGAAGTTGTGCTAGGGACAAAAATATTTGAACTCAAAAACTTGAAAATAGCTTGAAGGGTTTACCTAATTAACCGAAAGTTTTGAAACGATGCTCATTTTGTGTGTAATATATCATCAAGTATCTTTAATTAAAAATATATTTTTTTTGTTACAAAAAGCTAACTACTATAGAAATCGATATATACTGAAAAATATTTCAAAAACTTATTGGCCAATGGGCCACTTGAAAATTAAAGTAGCATTAGAGCCAAAATATTTACACCTACTAATTAATGAAGTTAGATCAATGAAGGAAACATTTCTCAGTGTAGTCAGACTTATTTCGAGTGTCGAGTGGCCCGTTAGGAAAGTTAGTTTACTCAAACAGGGCGAGCCAACCTGAATAACCCGACAAAATCATATACCCGATCGACCCGAGCCCAATAGGGATGACCTAAAAATTGAATGTGTTGTCTGATCTTATATACTCCCTCCGTCTCGCTATCTTTGACACATTTTCTTTTTGGGACGTCTCACTATGTTTGACACATTTCCTTTTTGAGAAATAATTAACACTCCCTTATTATACTTAACTTTCTATAATTAAATCTCACCATCCACTCACTTTTCACTTTTCAGCACATATCTCAATATAATTTAAATTCTAAAACTTTATATTGTCATAACTTGATCATTTGTTCTCGGATTTTTATTATTTTTATACCAAATTAAAGGTCTTGATACGATCTTTCATTTAAGATCAAACATGAATATATTTTTATGCATCTATGATGCGCTTGTTTTAAAATATGTATAAATACATAAACATCACCATATCCCTACACACATTACACTTTACACACTAATCACTTCCGTCTTAATTCCCGTGCCGAAAAGAAAAGTGTCAAACATAGCGAGACGGAGGGAGTATATGATTCTGCAATAGAATATATTAAATCACCTCGAATAGTTGGTTGTGATAATTTATTGAAAATAATATTTTACGCATTAAATTATATTAAAAATAAATCAATAATAGATCATTTATAGAATAATTGTATTCGTTAAGTATCTCGATCATGTGTTATCGAATAAAAAAAATTAAGTAATATATTTATAATTTAATTTAAAAATATGTATACGGTAGTATAATTTAATAGAAGTATTTCTTCATGTACCATAGATTTGATAGTTTGTACCATAAATAATGGTTGTATAGTTAATTACTAATTAACGTCGCCTTTATTTTCGGATTCTAATATATTGATGCAGGAGGTGTCATGTAGGCACGTGTAATTCGACAATAAAAAATCTTGAAAAAATATACTACTCATAATTTTAGCCAAAAGACCAAAATAATAATGTGTAAATATATTATTCTCTTTTTATACGTAACTCTATGTATTGGTTAGCTTTGAGATTTCAATGTGGGACGACACATTTTAGATAAATAGAAATAAAAAATAGAGAAAATTCCACGTAGGCATGTGGATGAACGTGATGCTCCACATTCACAGCAAAACGTATAATATATTGATTTAATTACTAATAATTATAGTAATTAATGTTTAGAAAATTATGATTTATTATTTTCATATTAATTATGCGGCATTTAAATTCCTACTATTTGAACAGATAATACTACCTTCATCCCATTATATTAGTCTTATTTTCGTTTTGGTCCATCCCATCATATTAGTTTCATTTCCTAAAATGGGGAAATTCTATTAGGGGTGTAAGTGCACTACCCCAACCCATTTATTCTAGGCCATGTGGCAGTGGGCCCAAATTATTTTTTAAAACCAATTCTCCTTAAGTTTTTTCATTTTTTTTTTTCTGAATAATCACGCCTTAACGGTGATTTCCTCTCTTCAGACGGCGTGAACTCGACTCTCCATCTTCTTCAATTCAAATTTCTTCCGCCATTATTCCAGAAGGCGCCATTATTCCAGAAGCAATATTCACTCTAATGACGACGTGAACTATGGAAAGCTATGGTGAATGCTGGAATAAGTGTGGATAATGTTGTTTCTTACATGGAAAATGAAGCACAAGGGCCACAATATTTGGGATTTACTAGAAAAGATGCTTATAATCACCTTGATCGATTGAAAAGGCATACGAGAGTTGAAAATGGTGATGCTTCTGCATTGATTCAATATTTTATAAACAAGTCAAATAGAGAATCCAACTTTTATTGGAATGTGCAAGTTGATGATGATGATAGAGTTATGAATTTTTTCTTTCGAGATTATAGATGCTTGGTTGATTACGAATACTTTGGTGATGTTTTATCAGTTGACACCACATATAGAACCAATAGGTACAATTTAGTATGTGCACCTTTTGTTGGGATAAACCATCACAGACAAAATGTGATGTTTGGGTTGGCTTTCATGTCTGATGAAACATAGTCTTCATTTGAATGGTTGTTTAGAACATTTCTTGATTCTATGAATGGAAAACAACCTGAAACAGTGTTTAGTGATCAATGCCAAGCAATGATGAATGCCATAGACACAGTGTTCTCAGATTCTCATCACCGTCTATGTCAATGGCATATCAACCAAAATGCTCCTTCACATTTTGGGAGTTTGAATGGTGATAAAATGTTCAAACAATTGTGGCATAAATGCATGAACAAGTGTGATACCAAAGAAGAGTTTGAAATTACTTGGAAGTTTATGATTGACAAATTTGATCTTGGGGAGCATAAATGGTTAAGTGACATGTACAAGATACGACATAAGTGGGCTACCAATAGCCGTACTACCAATATCCGATGCAAAGTACTGGAAACATTTATGTTGGATTACCGCATCCATTTGGGTATCCTTATCCATCACAAGTATGTTGTTTTCTCATTCTTACTCTTTCTTTCCATCTCTCTAATATATACATATAGATGAAAATATATATACTAAATGAGTGTATTGTATATAAGGAACATATTGCAGGCAATTTGAGTAACCTTTCAAAGATTTACGACCCCAAGATTCAAGACCAAGCATCTTAGAAGGCAGACATTGTGGGAAGAAAATTTTTTATATGATTTTTTCTTTTTTTTTTTTTTTTTTGGTCATGGTTGTGGGGGAAAGAAATATGTATTTTTGGAAATTCTAGTTTTTGTACTTGGTTAGAAACTCATTCTCGTTGTCCCTCTCAGTTCATATTTTTGTGAAATACTAAAAAAATTCCAACCAAATTTTTATCGCTGCGTAGTTTATTGATTCATAGGAATATTGCTTACCTTTTGAAATATACTGTTTCTCTTTCTTTACATTTGCTCTCCATACTTGTTTCCCAAATTTTTGTTTAATGTAATAGGCTCTTGTTTAAAAAAGATTTCACCCCTTAAATCATACTATGAGAGTTCAAGACAATAGCTTGCTATGAAGAGGGGATAGCTTTTTTCTTGCAATGGAAATAGCAAGAATGGAAATAGCACATATATAATAAAGCAATGAGAACATCACCTTTACTCATAAACACAATAACAATTATCACTCTAATACATAATTGATGTAATGAAGCACATTTGTTGTGCTTATAATTTGTCATCAACTGATTAAAATGTCTCAAATCACTAAGAAATTATCAATCTAATAGTACATGACAAATTTTGAATTTCTATGCTGGTGGCTACGGAATGCTCGCACAAGCTGGTAGCTGATATTGAATTCCTTTTCCGCATTTTCACAAACAGCTTGCGTGCACATTGTTTCCTAGGATAGTTACAGAAAAATAATGGTAATGATATGACCAACAATTATATTAGAAAGGAAATTTGTTTCATCTGCCTCAATAGGAAAAAAAATGTATAGAATTCTTCTCATATTTTTTTATTGAAGGTATAGATTCCTCTCAATCAAAGTAGCTGGTATATATAGAAACAGAAGGCGAAGTAGGTTGAATAGCAAAAAGATAGGGATATGTGGAAACAGGGTAAGGAATGAGGGAGGAAGAAATTCGAATGAAGAAGATGAGGAGTCGACGAGTTCACGTCGTCATTAGAGTGAATATTGCTTCTGGAATAATGGCGGAAGAAATTTGAATTGAAGAAGATGGAGAGTCGAGTTCACGCCGTCTGAAGAGAGGAAAGCGCCGTTAAGGCGTGATTATTCATTAAAAAAAATGAAAACTTAAGGAGAATTGGTTTTAAAAAATAATTTGGGCCCACTGCCACATGGCCTAGAATAAATGGGTTGGGGTAGTGCACTTACACCCCTAATAGAATTTGCCCCGACAAAAAATATTTGATTACAATTAACTCTCTCTCCTTAGAATTGATTATAGCCACATATCTCTCATTCTTTGGTTTCTATGTCCAATCTAAAAGGGACTAATAACATGGGATGAAGGTACTAGTAAGTTGTCAATTAATTAAAAAAAAGAAGATAATACACTAAAGTAAATACAAAACAATATTATAACTTTAAGATTTGACAAGTTGACATGATAAAGCGCAATTAAAAGTAAAACAAACAATTGGAAACTATATAAACCAGAAAATAACAATATACATCAAGTCCTAGTCTCCCAAATTGCAAATAAAAGATTTTTTTTAAAAAAAAAAAACAGGTGAGTTGGATATTCGATTCAATAGTCCTTATACGCACTTTACTTCCTTTTCCTAACTTTCTTGATGTAGAGTTTTAGCAGAAAGCACGAATGCCAGTGTTTCAATTGAGTTTTTATTGATTCCAACTTCTCTAATGAATGAATGAATGAATAAGAATAGATTGGTAATGCTTGTATTAGTCGAGTTATCGATCCCTTGAGGCCTTGACTCGACTAAGGTTTATTTGTGTTTTCTCATGGTTTATTTTTCAGTTATCGGGTCGAATCTGGGATGTTGTGGAAGGAAAGTATTTTTGATATGAAAGAATGGAATGAAGCTACTAAAAAGTAGGCTGTAGTTGTTCATAGAACTGCTTTTGCTACCCTAATTTCTTGTGGAATTCGTGTGTGGCATAGTACATCATAAGGAGGGCTAATTTTTGTTATTGTTTTTTTTACCTTCTGATACATGACAGAAAATGTAACTATAATTTCTTTTTGTAGAAATTTATTATTCAATCTCTACTTTATTAGTTTATTTACCATTTGCATGATGGTGGACCCATGATTAAACCACAGCGATGGCTGATCTATAAAAAAAAACTATATATCGTCATAATTGGAACGTAAAATTTCAAGTAAATAAAAAGTACACTAGTAATCAGAACGGAATTGTGCAGGAAGCAGCTTCGATAATGGCAACGGTCTCAATGCAAAGTAAGAGTAAGACGTGATTGTGGTCCAAGTAAGTCAGTTAGGAAATGTCCTGAATAGATAGCTATTACTATACGTAGTGTAGTACTGTAGTATATATATGGCATAGTAGGTAAAGAGAATCACTAATTAAGCAGTAGATGAAGAGAGAGTTATTAGTCACTAATTGTTGTGACTGTGAGTTGTAATATTATACTCTAACAAAGAAAAGAACCTTCCTCATTTGATTTCATCTACGTACATTGAATTTTCTCTTACTCTGACGCTACCCCCAGCTTAACTTTTCTTTTCGGCCATGGAATATCGGAAAAAAGAATGGTCATGCTCTACCTATATAGCTAGTCGTCGTTAATCACCTCGAGATCACTTTCCCATATTCTCAAATTAATCAAACCCCAAAACCAAAACTGTTGTGTAATCGATTAGATTTTCGGCGATTTCTTCGATCCGATCCCAGCTGTTTCTCCCGATCGGAGTGGGAAATTCGCCCGCGCCGCTGTTCCATTTCTGATTGTTATAGTTATTTGCATGTTTTGGCAGATTAGATCTACTTCAGATATACAATTCTGAGTAAGCACCTGACCATTTTCCTATTTTATCTTTATATCTTTATCTTTATTTTATTTTATTTTATTTTATTTTATTTTGTGTAATGAATATATGAATATGAATATGAATCCTCAACGATTGGTACCAAAAACGGATAATTCATATATAAACGAACGGCTATTATATTGGTGTTAAAACATAAGTCATGACTCATGCAGCTGAGCTTGTAGACTTGTACGTAGTTAGTGTTCTCGCCACTCTTTGCTGGCCCTGCCCGCTTTAATTTCTTGCTTAATTTCAGTTCCGAGTAATTGGATCTCATTTAGTACTGTATTTTTCTACCTTTTGCGAATTACCCTTCTTCTTCTTCTTCTTCTTCTTCTTCTTCTTCTTCTTCTTCTTCTTCTTCTTCTTCTTCTTCTTCTTCTTCTTCTTCTTCTTCTTCTTCTTCTTCTTCTTCTCTCCTAGCTATTTTTCCTCCAATTTTCCGGTTAGGTCAGGTGGTGCCGACCAAACTTACTTCTCAAATTGTTTACTCTCCCAAACACTTGTTTCATTTGTGAAAAATTTACCGCAAATATGTTTTGTTTTAATATACTGTAGTAAATAAATAGATGCATTATTTTTACATGCTGAGAAAATCTAAATAAGTTTAATTTCGTAATAAGTAATGGATTTTTGGTTCTTGGTTACATAAAAAAGATACTCAAATGGAGTACTAAACGTTTTCTGTTTCAAAGAAATTTAAGGATTTTATGTATGTATAAGTTTTGATATATTTGTTTAAACTTTTTTTCGTCCTTTTTTTTTCGTTGTGAGAATAATAATATCGTATAGTGATTATTAAATAAATAAATAAATTTAAATAAGTTGAAATTGAGTAGAATATAGGCTTTGCAGTGCTGAAACTTTGTGGAAAATACCCATAAAAGTTTTATTGGGCCTCCCAACAATATACATTACGCCACTTAATTAAAATAATGAAATGCATTGTGAAGATAAATAGTTAATACTATAGACATTTGAAGATAAACGGGATTAGTTTCATTTCTCATTAGCTCTATATTTTTTCTCATAGGAAACCAAATTCATGTAGATTTCCAATAGCATGCAGCTTGAATAATGAATATTTTCAACAAACTACCAAACTAAAATTCACCGGCTATATAATCTATACCCTATTATAAAATTGTGTTGTTTTACAAAATTTGATTTGCATTTTTTGTCCCTACTATATAATTTAATTTAAGGTTAATAATGTAATTTGAATATAATTAATATCTCTTGTAGTAGTTCCTTAATACGCTTTTGATAGGAATGAAAGAGTTATTCGTATTACTGAAGAGTTATTCATTAATTAGATTTATTTGTTAATTACCCTTATCTTTGTGTATCAATATAAATTTTAATGTCTCGCCTTCACAAAACAAATGATAAATATGACTTACATGTCTTTTTTTAATATAGATTATGTCATCATTTGATACCTTTTAATTCTTGAGGAAATGCATGGTTTTTGCCCAAATTATAACAAATACACAAATTTTGCCATTTTTTATCAAATGGGACTAAAATGCTCTTGTATGCTACTCCCTCCTATTCAAATTAAAAGTCGTTTTAAGTATTTTTGTGATTTACAAATTAAATGACGTTTTAAAATTCCATTCCATAATTGTCCTCATTTAATACTCCAATTTACACACATATCCTCCTCTTGGAAAAGAAGACAAGGAGTTTTGCTTCGGTAATCTATTAAATATGAGTATCATTAACTAGGGTTAATATAGGTAAAATAATTTCTTATTAATATGTGTGCACAAGTCCAAAACGACTTTTAATTTGAATAGGAGGGAGTATTAGATAAAAAACTCATTTCTCTCCCATTTTGAATTCCACATCTCTCTCTCTCTACTCCATATTTCTTCTTCTTCAAACTAGAGAAGCTAGGGTTTCGGCCCCCTTTCTTCATGCTTGTGCCGGCATCAACACCATCGTCGCCCGTAGGTCTCCGAGAGGTGAAGGTCTTCATTGCCGGCTCTTTCTCTCTTCTCTCTTCTTTCTCTCTTCTTTCCGAGGGCTAGGGTTTTTGGAAGGATGGCTTTTCGACGCCGACGAGGATGAGGAGGGCGGCAGCCATAGCAGTCTCGTGCAGGACGAAAGGTAAGCTTCTAGGGTATTTTACATAGATCTAGGATTTTGTACACAGATCTAGGGTTCTTCTTCTTCTTCTTCTTCTTCTTCTCTCTCTCTCTCTCTCTCTCTATATATATATATATATATATATATATATATATATCTAGGTTCCAGATCTTGATTTTTTTCTAGATCTAGATTCGAACTTGTGGTGGAGGACGAAGGTAAGGTGTTTGATGATATTCCTGAATGAAGTCGTAATTTTCTTATTCTTTTGCAATTAAATCTGTGGTAATAAAATGCAAAATTATCGGTAAGAAAATTGCAATTTCATGGTAAGAAATTTTTATTTAGGGTTTAAAATTAATGATAATTGGTAAGAATCTGACATTTTTCTTACTTTATTTCGTCTGATTTTGCTATAACAAATTCTAGAAATTTTAGGGTTTACGAATTGACTACTTCTTTTTGGTAAGAATCGATCGAAGATTATTACTATAATTTTAGTGATGTGAACACTGTGCTAAGATAATTTCTTACATTGTTTTGGTAATTGATGATAATTGATAAGAGTCCTGTCATTTTTCTTACTTTATTTTGTTTGATAAATTGGTAAGAATCTGACATTTTTCTTATGTTATTTTGGTAATAAAAGACTGAGTATTTAGGGTTTAAAATTGATGATTATTGTTGTTCTTGACCTGTTTTGTTGCGGTAGTTGCAATTTCGTGGTAAGAAAATGCAAAAAATATGACTTTGGTCCGTTAAAGGGCTGGGATTTAGGTTCTAATGCATGTATTTGATAATGATAGTTAGCGAGAATCTGATAATTTCTTACTGTTTTTCAAGTTATATAAGAATTGCATCATTTCTTATTGTAGGAATTATTCGACTGACGATGGCTATGAGACGCGAAAGACGAGAAGATATCAATTTCTTACTATATCTGTAGTTTTTTTTGATATTTTTTGCGGTTTTTTGGTTAGAAAACTAACAATTTTCTTACCAATATGTGTAATTTATTATCATATCTGAAACTAATAATAGTGCCTTAATAAATGACTAAGTGGTTAGAAATGTGATGTAATTTCTTATCAATGTGTGTGATTTTCTTACCATCCCCTGTACAATTAAATACTTTTTTTTTCTTTTTTTCAAGAAATTGGAGAATTTGTCAAATTTGTTACCAAAATTTTTCGTAAGAAATTTCTAAAATATTATAAGAAATTATAATATTTCTTACTAAGTTATTTGGTAAAACGTAATGAAAGATAAAATTTCTTACGAAACGAGTAGAAAAAGATAAGAAATTGATGATTTCTTACCATGTTATTTGGTAGAAAAAATCAAAATATTTTGGGACTTCTTACAGTATTTATAAGAAAAATAAAATAAAAATAAAAAAATGTGCTGAAATATGGGAGGGAGAACGAAAATTGAAAAAAGAAATGATTTTGGCTTGAGGGGTATTTTAGTCCATTTTAGTCCCATCATACAAAAAATGGGCAAAATTTAGTTTTTTATCTTCAAAAGGGACAAAATCTATGTTGCCTCCACTTTTGATAGGAATGAAAGAGTTATTCGTATTACTGAAGAGTTATTCATTAATTAGATTTATTTGTTAATTACCCTTATCTTTGTGTATCAATAGAAAATTTAATGTCTCGCCTTCGCAAAACAAATGATAAATATGACTTGCATATCTTTTTTTAATATAGATTATGTCATCATTTGATACCTTTTAGGGTCCGTTTGGTATCCGTATACGTATATCAGGTATGAGTATCAAAATGGCCCATACCCATACCATGTGTTTGGTATATCAGTATATGAAAATTCAATTGATATCTTTGATATACGCATTTCCCACTTTTAACATTCCTGGATATACTATTTTCACCACCGGTATCACTCTTTCTTCACAGAAACTTTATATTTCTTTTTTGCTTCTCCTCTCCCAATTTCTTTGACGTTGCTCCAATTTTTTCAAGAACTTCACGATTTGTCGCTCATCATAAAAAATAAAAATAAAAATAAAAAACTTTTTTTTTCAAAGTGGAAATTTGAGGTTTTTCTTCTTCCCTTATTTCAATTTTATTTTCCCTCAATTTGAAACTGTACATTTAAATTTGTGAATCATATTTCCCTTCGTTTTGCAAATTGTTTAACGTAATGAGGCTGGAATTTTATTTTCAAGCAAATAGGTATTTTGGGATTTCTTGTTGGGATGGTGCTACATTAATTGGGTTTTTTTTTTTTTTTTTTTTTTTTTGCATAATTATTATTGTAGTAAATGGGAAAGGGTAGCTAAAAGAAGAAAATTGATTTGACATGTTTTTTCCAAATGTGATGAAAATAGCTTTTTTGCTTGTGATTGCAAGTCATTTTAACGGTGTAAATTTTTTATAGCTTTTGCATAACTTACTATTATTTTTATGAATTTGTTAATGTCTTGGATTGTTTTTAGTTAAGAATTGTAAGTTTGGAACAAAGAAAAAGAACATATGAAGAAAAAAGAAGATAAAAGAAAGAAGAAATAAAGTACAAAATTAACTTATAATAATAATAATAATAATTATTATTATTATTATTATTATTAGTTAACTTTTATTAAAAAAAAAACAGGATTTGATATCTGATATCGGAAGATATCAATCTCATACCCTTACCTGATATCTCATACCCATAGCCTCTCATACCCATATCTGATACTTGATATATTAGTATATGAATACCAAACATGCCCTTAATTCTTTACATTATTATAATTTGTCGAATAAACATATTTACAAAATTGCATTATCCAAAAGTTAGTTATGAAAAAACTATAGAGAGAGAGAGAGGGGCGATCAAGGATAAAAAATAAGATCAAAGTTATGATATAAAATATTACATAAATAAGTAACATTACTATACATGTGATAATTTTTATTTGATATTATAATTGTAGGTGTAAAATAAATCATAATATACAAGGAATGTTATTATAATGTACAAATTATAATATTTGACGAAGTTTCAACATTATATGTAAGAAACTTTGAACATATATCATCATTTTAGTCGGATGTATAGCCAAATTCGGATGTATAGCCAAATAGCTCCCCCCCCCTATATAGCCAATTTTAAAATTCTAACAAAATCTTACAAGATATGTAATTTTAACAAGTACCTTCGTCACATATTTAAGAGCAAAGAGAAGAACAATCATTCTTAAACTATTAATGTCAAACAAGAAAAATTTAATACACAATGAATTATTTATCTCAATTTAAGTGTTATAAATATGTTGCAAAATAAAAGGCAATACTAATATACATCTAATAAGTTGAGTTTATATAATTGTAGACGTAAAATAAGTCCAAATATACATTAATTGATGAAGTTTCAACATTATATGAAGGAAACTTTGAGTATATATCATCAATGAAACAATTGTACAATCAAATAGATTTTTCCTTATGTTATCCATTTTAAATATAACAAAATGTCAAAAGACTTCTAATTTTAACAAACATTAATTCACAAGTCCAAATAATTTTCAATCTTATGAAGGTTAGAATTTATAAAAAAACAGAAAGAAAAGGGGGTTGTCGATGATGAGAATTAATAAATTTATACCTCAAGGGTGTTTGGTATGATTGAATAAAAATGAGATAGAAATGAAATGGGATTCAAAATGGAATGAACATAAGAATGAAGTGGAATGAATGCTTGATTCCTATGCTTGTGATGAAGAAGGAAAAAGAAAGGAATTTGATCATTATTTTATTTTAAAATTATAATTGTGTTTTAAAATTAAAACTATTTATTTAATTTATTGGCTTCATTTTTTGTGATGAGAGAGAAAATGTAAAGAGAGAAGAAGTAATGAGAGAGAAAAAACAATATTAGGTACAGAAAGAGATGAGAAGGAAAAAAATTTAGATAAAAAAAATGACAAGAGAAAAAGTATGTTGAAAAAAAGTGAGACAAAAATATTCTAGAAAGAGAAAAAACTTTTAGAGATGAATTTTTTTAAAAAGAGAGAGTTATAAAACGGAGAATTTTCGAAGAAATATATCAATAAGAGAGAAAGTGATGAAAGATGAAATATCTATTCACTAAAAATCATGATAGATTATAATTTCAGAGGAAAAAAATTGACGAGAGAAAAATTTTAGTCAAAGAAGGTGAGAAAGTGAAAATTTCAAGAGGGGAAAATCTTCTAATTGTTAATTAAGGTTCATTAATTGAATTAAAATTTATGTTTCTTTTGGCATTTATTTTGTTTCATTAGTTAAAATAGAGAATGTGACAAAATTCTGAAACTAAAATGCTATCCGAATTTATTATGAAATAAATTTCATTTCAAATCATATGCACATAGTAATTGGTAATATAATATAGGTGTTAATTTAATTTTCACCTCTTTATTGGTGATATTGGATATTGAGATGGAATGCAATACTAATGTCAATTACTATTATCATTTTATATATTTTTTTTCACGCGTTATTAATTTTTTTTCTAATATTAATAATTCATTACACATTCAAAAGTTGTATACCAATAACATCCAATTTAATTTATTTAAAGAAAAATTATGTGACACATATAGTACTACTATAATTTATGAAAGTTATTATTTTTACTCTATTTTTTATAAAATTTATAAATAAAAAATAATTTACGTACAACGCACGTAATAGTAAATATAAAATACTGTATCAAATAAAACCAGACATATTAATTTCCAGAGCAAGGAACATATTACACTATTCCATTCTTTCAAACAAATATGGAAGAAAAAGAAAGGTTAATTACTCAAAATTCCAACCAAAACCAAAAGAGAGACAAAGAGAGAATAAAACAATCATCATTGTCATAATCTAGGTATTGCGAGGCTTGATCAATCATACATTTGATGCATGTGAGTCTCTCGTAGGTGACTGAATGGCCTTACTCATTCAGACATTTTCTGCAGTGACCATAGCTTGCACAATCGGGCTAGCAATTGCATGGAAACTCTAGTGATGATAACAGTTCAACCCCTTGTCATAATCTGTTTCTAAATCGGAGGAGCCCTCCTCAAGTACATGTCAAAAAAGTCCATCAAATCTCAAGAAGAGAGTAGCAAGCTCGCAGCAAAAGCAGTCTCGAACCTTTGAACTGTCGCGGCCTTCTCCTCCCAAGCTCGAATCCTTGAAATGCTCTAAAAATCTCAACAAGGGCCATGAAAGGACAACATTCGACAATCTTGGTATGAGGTTTATGCTTAGGAACTTCGCAAAGTCTCATAACTTGCATTTGAGCTTTGGATTTCTAGTATGGTGAAAAACTCATAGATGAGGGTTTCACTGGACCAAGGGCATTTTTTCAAACTCTCTTAATTTTAGAGGGTACGGGTCGAGTAATAGCCGATGCTGAAACTATGACTAATGATCTAGTTAAAGGTGCCGATGCAGTAGAGTCGGTGTTTGCAGTTTTGGATAGGCACTCTTTGTTTGAGCCCGAGGATCTAGAAGGGTAAAAGCCTGATAAACTAGACCAGCGTGTTGATCTTGAAAACATCGATTTTTCCTATCCGGCTAGGCAAGGCTCGATGATCTTCAAAGGGTTTTCTTTAACATAGAGGTACGGAAATTGACTGCTTTAGCAGGGCAAAGTGGCTCGGGAAAGTCAACGATCATAGGCTTGATCGAAAGATTCTATGATCCCTCGAAGGGCGTGGACAAGATCGACGGAACGGACATCCAATCTTAGAACCTAAGATCCTTGAGGAAGCACATTGCTCTAGTGAGCCAAAAGCCTACACTTTTCGCAAGTACCATCAAACAAAATATAATGTATGGAGCATTCGAAGGCGTGGACGAGCCCGAGGTTCTAGAAGCTTCCAAGGCTGCAAAAGCTTACGACTTCATCTGCGGACCAAATGATGGGTGCGAGATCTTATGTGGAGATAGGGGGCGGACAGAAGTAGAGAATCGCTATTACTCGAGCAATATTGAAGAATCCAGTCATCTTGCTCCTTAATGAAGCTACAAGTGCATTTGATACTCAGTCTAAGAAAGTGGTGCAAGATGCCTTGGAAAGGGTGATGATAGGAAGAACAAGCATAGTTATAGCACATAGGCTGAGTACTATACAGAATTGTGATACAATTGCAGTTCTTGAAAATGGAAGAGTGGTGAAGAAGGGAATTCATTCTTTTATGTTGAGTAAAGGTCCGGGAGGGTGTATTATTCTCTCATCAGCCATCAGAAGGGGACTAGCTGCACTTAGATCATTATCTTTTATTATGTTTTTATAATGTTTATTTTCTTATGGCTAATTAACCCCGTTTGTATCCTCTTTATTAACTTTGAGAATTAATTATAAGATAATATTATTTTACTTGACATTTTTATATTTACTAGTAAATATAATGTGCAAATGCACATAAACCGAATTATTTTAAATTTTAATGAAATAAATTTTGACGAGTGCATTTTATATTATATTTTGCTTTAATAGCAATATTTATAATTTAAGTATTTTGAATATTGCTATTAAAGTAAAATATAAAATATAAAATGAAATCATCAAAATTTGTTTCATTAAAATTTAAAATAATTCGGTTTACTTGCATTTGCACATTTTATTCGCTAGTAAATATAAAAATATCAAGTAAAATAATATCATATTATAATTAATTTTGGAAGTTAATAAAGAGGATAAAAACGAGGTCAATTAGCCATAAGAAAATAAACATTATAAAAACATAATAAAAGATCACGATGTAAGTGCTGCTAGGCCCCCTTTTTAAGGCTGATGGGAGAATAATACGCCCTCCCGGACCTTTACTCAACAAAAAAGAATGTGTCCCTTTCTCCACCACTCTTCCATTTTCAAGAACTCCAATTGTATCGCAATTTTGTATAGTACTACTTAACCTATGTGCTACAATACAACTATACTTGCTCTTCCAATCATTACTCTTTCTAATGCATCTTGCACCACTTTCTCAGACTGAGTATCAAGCGCACTAGTAGCCTCGTCAAGGAGCAATATGGCTGGATTTTTCAATATGGCTCGAGCAATCGCAATCCTTTACTTCTGTGCGCCCGAAAGTTTGTAACCCTCTATCTCCATAGAAGGTCTCGTACCTATCCTTTGGTCCGCAGATGAAGTCATAAGCGTTTGCAGCCTTGGAAGCTTCTAGAACCTCAGGCTCGTCCACATCTTCGAATGCTCCGTACATTATATTTTGTTTGATGGTACTTGCGAAAAGTGTAGGCTTTTGGCTCACTAGAGCAATGTGCTTCCTCAAGGATCTTAGGTTCTAAGATTTGATGTCCGTTCCGTCGATCTTGACCACGCCCAGAATCTTTCGATCAAGCCTATGATCATTGACTTTCCCGAGCCACTTTAAACAGTCAATTTCCGTACCTCGATGCTTAAAGAAAACCCTTTGAAGATCATCGAGTCTTGCCTAGCCAGATAGGAAAAATCGATGTTTTCAAGATCAACCCGCCGGTCTAGTTTATCAGGCTTTTAACCTTCTAGATCCTCAGGCTCAATCAAAGAGTGCCTATCCAAAACTGCAAACACCAACTCTACTGCATTGGCACCTTTAACTAGATCATTAGTCATAGTTCCATCATCGGCTATTACTCGACCCGTACCCTCTAAAATTAAGAGAGTTTGAAAAAATGCCCTTGGTTCAGTGAAACCCTCATCTATGAGTTTTTCACCATACCAGAAATCCAAAGCGCAAGTGCTAGTCATGAGACTTTGCGAAGAGCCTAAGCATAAACCTCGTACCAAGATTGTCGAATGTTGTCCTTTCGAGGTCCTTGTTGAGATTTTTAGAGCAATTCGAGGATTCGAACTTGGGAGGAGAAGGCTGTGACAGTTTGAAGGTTCGAGACTACTTTTGCATCGAGCTTGCTACTGTGTTCTTGAGATTTGATGGCCTCTTTCAACATGCTCTATAGGAGGACTCTTCTTATGTAGAAGCTAATTATGCCGTTTCGGACCACATATATGAGGTCGGAAGTTGCAGATGGTGGAGAGGGATGGGCGATCATTCGGAGTCGGCATCAATTTTTTGTTTTTTTGGCCTCCAGACGTTTGTACACCCCCTCTTACCTACGGATTTGGTGGTGCAGGTGGAAAGCATGCTCTCAAATATGGAGTCGAATCAACCCCTTATGAGTTCATGCAAAACTATAATTTCTTTTTTTGTAGAAATGAACATCAGTTATTTAGTTTAGTACATTAAATTTGCTGTTTTTATTTATTCAGTCTCTAATTTATTTACAATTTGTATGATCTGTAGTAGTTGTTCAATTTGTTTGCTAAAATGATTTTATGTTTGTAATGTTGTTAAAATTCTTCAGTTGCAGCTGCTATTTTATAGAGGTGTTTTGATTTTGAAGAGTTCATAACTTCTTATTTATTTATATATATAAGGTGGTAAATCTTATTTGAAACTGAATTGTTGGATAGCGTTGTAAATCTTGCAACACTATTGATGATTACAAAATTATTATAGCAATTTTTAAAAGAAAGCATTTAAAAAGATTATAGCAAGTGAGAGTTTTCACAATTCAACATTTTTCTCAATTCAATTTTTAATTACTTATTAGTTTTATATACGTACATTCTAAAAAAAAAAACAAAAAAAAACACTAAATTATACGTAGTATACTCCACTCTAGATTTCGTGGGGATAGTAAGTTAGTAACCTAATACTCCGTATAAAGGAGAATATTGAGATTTTTATAAACAAAATACTGATATGAATAATTTATAGTGTAACTATTTAACTTAATTCTTAATGAATTATATTAATTCAATTAATATAATAATTAAAAAAAATTAGATTTTTTTTTTGTAGAAATGTAATAGGCCCAAAAAAAAAAAAAAAAACAGAGATGACAAGAACGAACGAAGCGACGACGTTTTAGGGGTGAAAAATCTGTTGATTGTCAATTCAGCTAAACTCAACTCATCACTGCAACTGTAATACCGAAAAAAAATCGATTTATTTAGGGTTTAAGAGAGGATTTTATTTTTTACCCTTTCCTTGATCGCCGGAAAATGGATGGCGCCGATGAGAAGGTCGTCGCCGTGATCTTGGTGGCTGGTCCTAGTAAAGGTGCTGATTTGCTAATTACGTTCTCAATTTCCGTCTATTCAAACATTTATCTTCTAAATTTGCTCTCTGTTCCCATTTTCATGGCGATTTTGCTCAGGGACTCGATTTAGGCCGCTTTCGTTCAATACTCCAGAGCCATTATTTCCTCTGGCTGGGCAGCCAATGGTTCATCACCACATCTCCGCCTGCAAAAGAGTATGTTTTCAACTATTTTTGAAGAAAATAATGAGTTATAGCTAATTTTATTGTTTCATTTAATCGTTTTGGGAATTTGCGGAGTTCTAATTTATCATTTTAAGAGGGAATTATGCAGAAGTTGCTTTCCTTGCTTTTTGGCATCTTTCATTTTTGTTGCAAATTTACAATGCATTAAGCTGGATTCGAGTTTTGTTTTGGCTGATAATTGATAGTGTGCAGATGCCCAATCTGGTCCAAGTTTTTCTTATAGGATACTACGACGAGAGGGAATTCGCTCTATATTGCTCGTCAGTGTCGAATGAGCTCAAAGTTCCTGTTAGGTGATTGTAAACAGTTATTTTCTCGAAATGTGGTTTCTAAGGATTGAGTGATATGAATCTAGTAAATTTGTTATTTACGATGATTATTTTGTTTGTTAGATATTTGAAAGAAGATAAACCGCATGGTTCAGCTGGAAGCCTTTATTACTTCAGAGATCGAATCATGGAGGAATCCCCTGTATGAATAACTAACTGGTTATAGAGTCATTACTTATTGAGCTGCCTCATCAAAAGTCAACTTCTTTCCTCGTTGTATTTTGACTTCTGAGTGCACCAGTTTTGCCTTTCTATATCAAATTTTATGCTTTGGTTCCTGCAGTCGCATATTTTTCTGCTGAATTTTGATGTCTGCTGCAACTCTCCCCTGCCTGAGATGCTAGGTAATCATCCGCTTTCCTTTTGTCTTGTGTTTGTATTTAACATCTTTTTTGCAATTGTCTAACTGCGATTTCTGTTGTTATCTAGAGGCCCATAAAGTTTATGGTGGGATTGGCACGTTACTAGTTATTAAAGTGAGGCTCGTTTTCACTAATTCTTTTGCTCTTCTTTTAAGCCGGCTTATTGCTCTAGAGACCTCAAGTTTTTTTCTGTGAAATTCGTGTCCTTTTACCTTCAGTCTCTTCTCCACTTTCTTAAACTCACTTTGCCATGCAAAATTCTCTCTTGAATTGATTCTTCAGGTTTCAGCTGAATCAGCCAGCCAGTTTGGTGAGTTGGTTGCTGATCCGACTAGTCAAGAAGTTTTGCACTACACTGAGAAACCAGAGACGTTTGTATGTATTACAATAAAACTCCATATGGTTTAGTTTAGTAGTTGACTAGAACAATTTTCTTGGGTTTATAACAATTTTCTTCATTATCATAATTACAGGTAAGTGATCTGATTAACTGTGGCATTTATGTGTTTACGCCAAACATTTTTGATGTCATCCAGGAGGTATATCAACGTCGGGAAGACAAATGTGAGTGGCACTGGATTATAGTAGTACTTATTTTATTTTATGACTACTTCATCAACTTGCCAATGACTTCTTGTTAGGAGTAAATAGTTACGTTGCTAAAATTAGGTCTGCTGTCATTTGCACTTGAATATCTTTTGTGATTGGATTCCAGAATGATATAAAAGATTGTGAATTTACTGCAGTTTTAATTTGACTTGTGACTATGATATTCCAATTGATGATTTTGTGGTATCTAATAACTGCAGCTTATATGCGCCAGATATCAAGTTACGAGTCTCAGCAATTTGCTATAAGGTATTCAAAGAATCAAGAATCTTACGGTTTTGCGTCAAGTATAATTATATGTAGATCTCAGTCTCATTTTAGTTACTGGGTTGATTAATCTTTCATTTAGGTCTCTTCCTACAGATTTTGTTAGGTTGGACCAAGATATTTTGTCACCTCTTGCTGGTAAGAAGCAATTGTTTACATATGAGACCACAGAGTTCTGGGAGCAGATCAAGACTCCCGGGTAAATTAATTCTCAGACGTGGCTAGTAATTCTTTCGTGGATCTCAACTCTCTAAATCGTCTTAACTGATTCGAACTTGGAACTTTTCAGAATGTCTATCAAGTGTTCTGCTTTATATCTTGCTCAAGTTCGTTCATCCTCTCCACATCTGCTGGCTAGTGGAGATGGGAAGAGAAACGCCACAGTTGTTGGAGATGTCTATGTTCATCCATCAGCAAGAGTACATCCTACTTCAAAGGTAATTCAATTAATATCTGCTGCAAGATGATTATCATTAATTCTTGGATAGTTTCTTGATTTTTTTTTTCTTTTCTTAATACGAACAGATTGGACCGAATGTGTCAATATCAGCAAATGTTCGTATAGCACCAGGTGTAAGACTTAAGAACTGTATTGTCTTAGATGATGTTGAAATCCAGGTATGTTACAGATTTTCTTAAGAAAGAAAATAAAGAATGAAGTTCACTGTATAATTCGAGAAAATTTAACTTTCTCCACTAGGAAAATGCTGTCGTAGTGAATGCAATTATTGGGTGGAAATCGTCTCTTGGAAGATGGTCGCGAGTCCAGGTACTACTGTACTGTAGTTTTAGCTCAAAACTGAAACTCTTTGAAGTTGTGTGGGATAAGATGCAAACACACCCTAAACATTTATAATGGTACGAATAAATTCCATCGTGTACTTTTTCAGGCTGATGGAGACTACAACACCAAGCTTGGGATAAGTATATTGGGTATGCCTTGTTTAACCACATCTTTACATGAAGTTTCTTTGTTCTTAGTCGAATTAACATTGAATTCTCATATCTTTTGCAGGAGAATCAGTGACTGTGGAAGATGAGATTGTTGTGATCAACAGCATAGTTCTTCCGAATAAAGTGCTCAACTTAAGCATGCAGGAAGAGATCATCTTGTGAAGGACTCGACAAACTTAACTCGATTAGACGATAATTTTCGCTACTGATATATGCTTACAATACACCATTACATCGAAAGAACACTCGTGTTTATCTATTTCCGGCCAAAAATTTTGTTGTATGATATTTAATGTCAGGTGACAATCTTGTTGTCTGAGAATTGAGTTATTATTCTTCGCTTCCAAGAAAAATTATTTCTCGTTTTCCTTTGGTTTTTTAATCGAAACTAGTCTAGTTCGCGATATAAGCATATTTTGCTTGAAATCTCTATAGAGTAAACAGCTATATTCATCTATTAAACATTGTAAAAATTCAACACGAGTGAAATATTATCCTATTTCTCCTATAAATTGGTTTCTGCAGGGACTATAGTACACATCTACATTCATCTATCACATCTACTTAACATTCAACTCGAGTAAAAACATCTCATCGGAACTGGAGTAGTTCAGCATACTCGATTCTCCTCGAGAAAATATCCTCAAATTATGACCAGTGAGATTCTCCATTCTCAAGGGGGGGGGAGGGCGATGATTTCTACAAAATTTTCAGCATCCTCAGCTACAAGATCTTCGACTCCGTTTCAACTTTACAAGTTAAGAAAGCATCTACTTCTCTCAATCGGGAAGCTGTGCAAATCGAAGAGAAGATAGCAGTGGAATGATACCTAAGAGTCGAAAGCATTATTCCCCAGGCTTTAGCTGCAGCTTGTAAGCCTGTATTTCCATGGGGGGGATAACGACGTGGCCTTCTTGAGCGCCATTTCCGAATTGCTCGCTATACCCAAGGACATCAGTATCTTCGTGTAGAAGATTAATAGAAGTCGCTTTTGCACTCAGAACAGTAATCCCTTGAAACATGTCAAACAGATTTATCGGTTCATCAGCTATAGTTGAACAACTGGATCTCCCTTTACGACAATACGAAGAATCCCAGTGTCGCCTCTGCAGAATCAGAGCAAACCTGGGCTCGTCGAGGGGGAGCTGAGTGTATTTCTGAGGTCGGGGAACCTTAAAGTTCAAAACATGCAAATCACACGGAAGAGAAGCCATTAACGGAGAAAATGATCTGGGAGGTGGCTGTACTGATATCGACTCAGGGCTTTTAGCAATGAACCCGTGAATTGGATAGTTGAGGTGGGCGCCGACTAGCTGAGAGAGAAGAGAAGGACTCGAGGGGCGAGGATTAGAAACAGGATCTGAAGATGAGGAAATGTTCTTCTCCAAGAGAATGTGGAAAAGCACGTTCATGGGTCGATTATCCATCACTCCTTGGCCCAGACCACGACCATCATCATTCACGAGTCTTCGATCGAGCATGATTTCCAGCCATCCATTTTTCAAACTTGCTACTCCTAATGACTGTTTAGTATGAACAGAGAAGCGTTCACCGCCTGAATCTTGCATAAATGTAAGAGAGGGCATTGGGTAGTAATTTCCCTGAAGAGGTATCTTGTCATAAGTTTCTCTGCGGCTCATCTGGAATCCGTTGAGATCGGAGTAGAAGATTCTCTTGTTGTTCATATCTGTTTTATACCTTGCTATGATTTCCTTATCATTGAATTCCTGACCAAGAAGCTCGACATGATACTCTTTCTCGATGACAAATTCCTGTATTGTACTTTCACCGTTGTACAAACGGGTGCTGTGGGAGATAGGCGATTTTTCCCACGCAGTTTTAGGATAGCAGTACACTTCCTTTACCAAATTTCCCTCTGAAAGCACCATCACTCCATCAGCTTGTGAAATAGGCTCTGCATCGCCATTTGGTTTGAAGAGGTAGGCCCCACTCTCACTACTAGAATACATACCTATTTCTTCACCAACAACATTCGTGTCACCATCAGTGTGAGTTGTTTTCAGAAGAAGTCCATTGCTTACATTAAAAGATAGGGTCTGATGTTGATTGCTGATTTCGACCGTGTCACTCTCGATATTTGAGCAAGCGTAATGGCCAGGGCAAGAAAGCTGCTTTGATGGAGAGAAAATTCTCACACTAGCTGGTTTTGCCTTCTCACATCCCACAAATCCATTCGCCACATAATAAGTCTGCAATCCCATGGGAGGAATAGAAGATTTCCAATACAGACGGTGTCTCCCAGTAAATACTTTGTTATTATCATGGCGAATTTCAGGAGATATCTGGCTCTTGACACACGTCCAGTTTGAGTCGAGAACTGTAACATCAGGTCTCTCGACAACTACCATCACCACCTCGTTTCTTGTTTGCTCCAGTGGGTTGAAGAGAACAACAGTCTGGACTGTACTTTCTCGAGCACTAATCGCTTTATGCACAGGCTGAACATCATATCTTGATCTAGTTTGTGCTGGTTCGAAATTAGCCGGAAGCTGATCGTTTTTCTCATGGCGAATTCCAAGAAGAACTTCGATAGCTTTAGACATGAAAATTTCTAAATCTTGCAAAGCCATATGCATCCGTGTACCGTAGTCTTCGACAACGTGATCCTTGGCTGTACCAGTAACTCCATCGTGATGCTGGAAAAGAGCTAAATTCCTTCTAGCAGAAATCAACTTGTATGAAAAACTGGTAGGCAGTTTCTCACATTGCGGTTTCGGGCAATGTCCTAGCAAAAATGCCATCATCATCTCAGCACCACGGAGCGTTTGCTCTAATACTCGGTCCACAGCCTTGAAGAAAGGCCTTGATACATAATAGCCACTCCAATAATCTTGATTTCTGTCAGCGTATGTAAAGAAATCACCTGACAAAGAAGGGAAGCCACCAATCTCACCTGAGCCAATTTCCCCAGTAACTGAATAATTTATTCTGTCAGCCTCTTCACGCAGGGTGCGGAAATAGTCATCTAATGTGCCAAATTTAGCTTCAGCATTCAAGCTAGGATCAGAATTGATATAATCAAACAGCAATTGGTAGTTTCTGAACTGAGCTTCCGCTTCATCAATACTGATGTAGCGAAAATCGTCGCCAAGGGGAATAAGGAGTGTGTTTGTTCGATAAAGCGTGGATTTCTTCCGGTACTGATCCAACAACTTTATTGCTCTCTCCTTAACGTTTTCATGGTCAGTCTCCACAGGATGTTCTCCCCAGGGACAGCGTTCATATACAAATCCACGCATTCGAGCAAAGTCGAACTGGCAACAAACAGCAGGCTCTGGCCCACATGTATGTGGAATATCATACGAATAAAAGGGCATCATGTGGACAAAGATATCGGTTGATTCCTCAGAATCCCAGCTTTGCCTCCATACGTACTCCAGATTCTTGTGCCATGCCAACTCCTTCTTCAACTCATAATGTGTTCTCTGTATAAGCATGTTTTCAAATCCCATTCGACGGAGAAGATAAGCCATGGTGGATGAATAGCCAAATGGATCGATTGACCAAGAATTCTTAGGGATAACCCCAACAGTTTCATTCAACCACATGTTTCCTTCTGTCATCTGAGACATACAATTTAAGATCAATACTGAGATAGGGAACTAAGTCTTCGACAATCAAAATTAAAGCCTGACCCAGCACCCAGCACTATACAAACATGTCAACAAAGTTCAAGTATTTATCATAACCAACAAATGGAAGTGCGTGTATCTATATAGGTAGAGTAACTATAATGTTCCTTTTTTCTTTTTCTTTTTTCTTTTTTTTTTTGGGGGGGGGGGGGGGGTTGGATAAGATTCAAGATTCAAGACGGAACCATGATGTGATTCACTGCCTGCCCCTGCCCCCATAACCAATAAAAATTATATAGATATCCCAGGAAATTAGACGCGTTTGATTTGGAGCTTTTCATTCTATAGAGTATTATAAGAAGGGGAAGAATCAACAGAAGTTCCCATTCTAGATTCCGCACTCTATAATATTCCGAAGCCAGAACTAACAAAGAAATTGAATAATTACCTGCTCAATGATGGCAAAATAGTGTGAATTAGCCTGTAGAAAAATGAAAAACAAAAAAAGTTAGATTTTGCCTCTTCCAAAACCAAAAGAAAAATAGGTCAAGATCAAAAACATGATCCCGAGTACACAAAACTACAATGACAATTAAAATAAGATAGTAATTGAAACTGAAAGAGGGGGAGAGGGGGAGAGCGAGAATGCACACTGGTTTCCATAAGCTTAAGTAATTACCTCGTCATTCATAACCCATCCACCTGATACAATTTCCAACTGTCCATTCTGCACTAAATTGGTGAAGGATTCTCTTTTCACATCTGAAGCATCTCTCCACCACCTCTCTAAATAAGACATCTCTTCCCATATAAACTTTCTCCGGTTATCCTACATATAAATCAGCCAATCAAGCATAGTTTTGCAAATTCCTAAATCCTCACAAGCACAAATCAAACTTTAGAATGCCAATCAAAATCAAGGATAAAGCAAGGCATAACTAGCTCAGCAACACATAAAAACATGGTCTCGTTACAACCTTAAAAATCAGCATGAAATTATACAGCTCACTACTTTAGGCAGCAAATATGTGCAATAAAAGAAAAGCCGAACTGTATTAAATTTCGTTCAGAAGCTTACTAGTTAGCAGTTATAAACAAAGAGCATAATTGATTAGCAAGTGCGCTCCATAGTTAGATAGAGAAATAATCCTAACCTTCGACAGCGTTTCGACTATAGTATCGAGAATATGTCTAGACTGCCGATCATAATATTCTTCAACAGTGAGCTTCCATCCAGGATCATTATGCGAATGCGGTACCACAAAAATCTTCAATTTCTCTTCATCCCACTCATTCCCCTTATAACTCACGCGCCACCCCTGCTTCCACGGCCCGCCGTCCTCATCCACAAACTGGATCTTATCATACAGCTCCTTAGTAGTAATATCCACATCCGCCGCCAGAATGGTCCCGTTTGGCGACTTGTGCACGAGCGGCTTCCGCGGCCGCGCGGCGCGCCCCCGCGCCGCCGACGATCGCAACTGGAGCGGCCTCGTGACGGCGGCGAAGCGGAACAGGATGAAGAGGAAGAAGACGAAGGTGACGCAGAGGCCGATCGTGAAGAAATTCGCGATAACGAAATCGCGGAAGGCGGCGGTGGTGCGCCTCCGCGACTTCCGCGGCTGCTTGGATGCGGCCTTGGTGGCGGCCGTGGGGAGGAGCGACTGCGCCCAGCCGCCGGCGCCGCGGCGGTTGGAGAATGCCATGGCGGTGGAGCGAGATCCGTCGATCGAGAGCGAATTTTGAGGGTTTCGGTCGTCGTCTCAAAGTCGACGACGATTTTTATGTGCCGTTTGTTTTTAGATCTGTTTATCACTTCACTACACACTACGCAGCTAAAAGCATTACATAATTCTTTTTCTTTTCTTTTTTCTTTTCCCAAATGTAGAAAATTTACATTTTTTTTTACTTACGAGGAAATGTTTAATTTCATTAATAATGTTTAAATAAAAGAAATACTTATTTTGTAGTATTTTTTTTTTATACTATAGTATTTTTTTTTATTGATTTATAGGTTTGCGCAAGCATAAAATGAATAGCTATAAAGTTTAGGGGTAATTGTGTCAAATAGAATAAAAATTTTATTTAGAAAAACTTGATCGGGACAGAGCTATCCGAGTAACCAAACACGCCCTCAATTTATAAGGCATATCGCTCGTGCGTGCTTTATAGAGTTGTATACGAGAGCGATTCCCTCCTTCCATTCAGCTCTAGCGTTTCTCTCCTCGCCGATTTTCTCCCCGCAGCCGATCTGATCTTAAGCTCCAATCGACATTTATCTGGTAAATCCTCGCTTCTTATCCTTATTAAGTTCTTTTTTTTCTTAAATTGTTTAAATTCCGATGGAATATTATTCTTAATATGTTTGATCTGTAAATTATGAGATCTGGGATTGGGAAATCGTAGATCCGTTTCATTCAGGTATAAGCATGTTGTTTATGATTATTTATCGAGATCGAGGTGGTGTGATCGTTTTTTGGTTTTGGAAAAATTTGTGTGTTCATATTGGGGGCTGGGTTTTACTGTACTGTTGGTGTATGTTAATTGAAGAAGATTTGAGATTCGTAGGTTTTTGCTTTTAGATTTTGAGAAAGGTTGAAATTAGTCTGTGGGTTATTTCATTTTCATTTTTGGGGAAGGGCAACGATCTTATCTAGTTTAGCTGCTTGAAGAAGTTAATTCGATATTGTCTATGAGTATGCTTGGTTTGATTTGATTTGTTATAGTCATTCGAAACTCAATTGTGAGAAATGTATCCTTGGATCTGTGTGCTTGTTTGTTATTTGGAATGTTAGGCTAATTTTCTCGATATTTATCGGTATGAATTGGAATATTTCGTAGACGGAGTGTTTTGTTAAATGCACGTGTTCTGATATACAGGAGTTTAAAAGCAAACCTTAAAGCAATTCTAATAATAAGGTGAAGGCGTATAACCAATAAGAAAGATGCCTCCACAGAAAATAGAAACTGGCCATAATGATGTTGTTCATGACGTATCAATGGATTACTATGGGAAACGCGTAGCAACAGCTTCCTCTGATGGCACCATAAAGATAATAGGTGTGAGCAACAACTCTTCTCAGCATCTAGCTACCCTGACTGGCCATCAAGGCCCAGTATGGCAGGTATCTTGGGCCCACCCCAAATATGGCTCGACGCTAGCTTCTTGCTCCTATGATGGTAAAGTCATCATCTGGAAGGAAGGAAATCCGAATGAATGGACCCAATCTCATATTTTTAGTGATCACAAATCCTCGGTCAATTCCATTTCCTGGGCACCTCATGAACTAGGATTGTGCTTGGCTTGTGGCTCTTCAGATGGGAACATCTCAGTCTACACCTCTCGTCCTGATGGTAGTGGATGGGACACTACGAAAATCGACCAAGCCCATCCAGTCGGGGTAACCTCAGTGACATGGGCCCCATCAATGGCTCCGGGTGCTTTAGTTGGGTCTGGAGTTTTGGAACCGGTTCAGAAGCTTGCTTCCGGTGGCTGTGATAACACGGTCAAGATTTGGAAGCTCTATAACGGTATATGGAAAATGGACTGTTTCCCAGCTCTCCAAATGCATTCAGATTGGGTGAGAGACGTTTCCTGGGCACCGAATTTGGGACTTCCGAAATCAACTGTGGCGAGTGCTTCCCAAGATGGGACTGTTGTTATATGGACTGTGGCTAAGGAAGGAGATCAATGGGAAGGGAAAGTGTTAAAGGATTTCAAGAATCCGGTTTGGAGGGTGTCGTGGTCTTTGACTGGAAATCTTCTTGCTGTTGCTTCTGGTGATAATAACGTTACTCTGTGGAAGGAAGCAGTGGATGGAGAGTGGCAAGAAGTTACCACCGTTGATCAATAGAAAGTCGGAGTTCTCTTATCAGTCCAAACGAAATGAAAAAAGGGAGAGATACCTTTGGTTTGTTATATTCATCCATACAGGTTTGGGCGTTGTTGAAGACCAATGTTTTCTAATTTTCTTGTACTCTAGATTCATTGTAGTTGAATTGCATTAGATGATTATGGGAAGGTAATGTGATTATGGCGATCTCCTCGTTTCCAGCTGCTGCACGCAGGTACTGTTTTATGTTCGTTTTGTATACGTTGTTGGGATTTTCCTTTTCCATTTATTGAATGCAAATTTACATTTTCGAGGTATCTATGCAATGATCAGCCTTTCTCTGCATCTTAAATTTCTTGTTCTTCTTGTGAATGATGCAGTGTAAGGGTGTAGTATTTGGTAAGAAAACAGCAAAGTTCATATTTTGAAATTGATGAATTTGGACTTATCCCTTTACTTTGAGAGGCAAAGAACTTGAACACATTGTTCCTTTACCTTAATATTGATTTGGGGACATCTAGTTCTAGGCAAACTTCAATTCTTCTCTTGGTGAAATCTATTGCTTAAGCGCAAGATAGCGAAATCTCTTATGACAAGCTAAAAATGTACCAGAAAGTGGTAATATATCAATTAAGCTATAATCACAATCTCAAGGTCAAGCCAAATTATGAAAAAAAATTGATAAACGTTTTAACCATAACCATTTTGTGTCTGCTTCAAATCACTGCCTATAAAAATGTCATAGTTTATTTATTTATTTTGTGATTGGAATATCACTCATTGCATAAGAACATACAAATTTAGGTGAGAAAAACATATCATTAAAGACAATGGCGGAGCCAAAAAATTCTAACTCGGTGGGTTAAATTGTAATTAATTTTTTTTTTTGGTACAATCTTTCCTTCTCTTTGCCACGGCGACGGCGATGGTAGAAATTTCAGACGATTATCGAGTTATTAAAATGAAAAAATAAAATGAGGGTGGACTTTGGCCAACCCTAAGCAAAGGTTGGCTCCGCCACTGATTTAAAGATGGCGTTAAATGGAGATATAAAAAGAAGTTTATTGTGTTTTAATTAGAAATGCTCCCCTATTCACGGTGGGTACACTTAATGTGCCCATCGGTGATGTGACAATGTTACGTCTGCAATTTTTCCTTTTAGGGTTAGTTTTTATGTTAGGGTTTAGTTTTTATAGTAGGGTGGTTTAATTATTTTTGGTAGGGTTTTTATTAACTTCCATATATATTCCAATATCACGTCATCCGTGGGCATATTAAAACATGCACACGGTGGACATTGGAGCATTACTCGTGTTTTAATACTCAAAATACTTCAACCAATGTATATAATATATAAAAAAAATGATAAATTCACAAAAATATAATAATAATGTTGTATTTGTGTAAATACTATCTTTATTTATACAAAAAAATTACCCATTGTGGAAATAGTAAATTACAGTATCAAATAGTAGGGATAAGATTCCGTACAAAAGAGATTTTCTATAAAAAATAAAAAATGATGTATCTTATGCACAAGTATAATGCATGATATGTACAACTATAATGCATCGACATCATAATGCATTGTCTACAATCATAATACATCGGTCATCATAATATATTTTTAGTGTAATCATAATGCACCATGTTAATCTTGACCGTAGATCACACTAAGATCAGTGGTTCAGACCATTTCTCATTTTTTACGGAACATATCTTTTGTACGTGATCTCTCCACTCAAATAATAAATCATAATTATAGCAAGAAAAAAAGAAAGAAAATGTACTAGTAATTATTATAGAGCCCGCGCTTGATTCCGAATTCAAATTCCCGCGACCCATTTACACACAGACATCACACTCCCCTTTTCTAAATCTATAAACCTCATTTCCTCAACTTCGCAATCCCTAATTACGCCATGGCCACCAGTTTATGATTCCACCTCCATCAAAATTCAACCGAATCTAATCATCTCTCCAGTTTCCGAATCTGAGGTCGTTTTGTTGCAATGGCGTCTCGTGATTCTCACACGAAGGGCCGGCTTTACTCCCGCAAGGATAAATCTCTCGGTCTCTTGTGCACCAAGTACTTCGGAGTTTAATCATCTGCATATGTTAGAACACACACACACTCACACGCAGAAAGAACACACGCGCGCACCTTCTGTGAGTGTGAATGATCTAAGGCGTTTTTTTGTTTTGGATGATCGTTTTGGTATTCTGCAGTTTCCTGAGGATCTACGATCGCAAAGGAGTGGAATCGATTGGATTGGACGATGCTGTTCTTCAGTTAGGTATAATTCTATTCTTCAAACTTGATGTTAAATTTTCTAATATGATATGTTGTCGATGATTTTGAAAACTGAACTGAGTTTTAGAAATCATAGAGCTCGATTAAATTACTTGAAATCAATTGCTAGGATGAAATGAAGAGGTGCTAATTCGTATATCTCATTTGTTTAGACAAACTGAACTGAAGTGCCTTTTGTAATCAGTAATCATCAGCTTTTTAGTCAAGGAAAATGAGATTTGGATCGAACTTTCATTAGCTAACTCAATAGCCTAGTACGAACTCCGATTGAATGCTACCTTTTTGTTTTGGATTTTCCATCTAGGTGTTGAACGGCGAAGAATATATGACATTGTGAATATTCTGGAAGGCATTGGGGTAACTTTCTTATCTTTTGATACAGCCAAACTTAAAATGATGAGAAGTTCTAACTAGAGGAGATAAATGTTTAGGTTTTAGAGAAGAAAGAGAAGAATAAATACACTTGGAAAGGTTTCGGTGCGGTTTCGGGGGCTTTTGAGGTGCTCAAGGTAGTCTTCTTTTGACTGGTTTCGTGTTACATAAATAATCCAATGAACGTGGCACTAAGTCTTAATGGCTAATTAGTTACTTTGTTCTGCATTGTTTCTTTACAGGAACAGGGACAGAAAGAGGAGTTCCATACCTATATCACTAATGTATCTTCCTTATAAATTTATTAAATTTAAATTGATAGCTTGGTTTCTTTAGCTTTTCAAAATTTTCCTCATATTGTTGTAAGAACATGCATACCATGTTCGTAGTCGTGTTAAATTGTATCATAAGGCATAGTCTCATATTCTCCTCACAACATTTAACTATGCAGATTTCTGTTCCACAGGTCTCGAATCAGAAAGAGCGTAGGCAGCTCTCTGAGTCAAACGCGGGGAATAAATGTTCTGAATCAGATAAAGGTGGTGAACCACGTCTCTAGTTTCTGTCAAGCTATCATATCTGCTCATTTAGACCAATGCCTATATTAGCATTTGGGGTGAAATGATGCAAATTATATCATAACCTCTCCGTCTAACTGAATTTGATATTTGTTCATGTGGTTCTACAGAACACAGGAGGGAAAAATCTTTAGGGCTACTTACACAGAATTTTGTCAAGCTTTTCCTTTGTTCTGAGGTGAGTAATGCTTCTGTTTGAATTTCAGAAATCAAGTGAATGAACTCAGTTTGATCAGAACCTTCTTGTTCATCAATTAAGGTGGATGTAATCTCACTGGATGGGGCTGCACTAGCTTTGCTGGGGGATGCCCATGACCCAACAGCTATGAGAAGTAACCATAATCTTTCTCTGAGTTCATTCACTTCATTATGGTGGAAATGTGAGTATTATATGTCGCTTTTCTAGTCTCAACATTTTGCTTTCGTATGCAGCAAAGTCTAGGCGGTTGTATGATATTGCTAATGTGTTTTCATCCATGGGACTTATCGAAAAGGTCAGTTTGTTTACAATGCTGCAACTAATTGAAGAAGCTTAAATTCAAAGTATCTTCTCTCTCTTTCCAGTCTTTCCCTATATCAAAAGTCAATGTATCTCTGCAAATGTTGGTATCTCTTTAGGTTCGTGATCCTGAGAGTAGAAAACCAGCATTTAGGTGGATAAGCGTCGGAAGAAGCAGAAGAAATGAATCTTCTATTGCATTGGATGTCAAGAATTGCAAGAGGAGGGTATTTGGAGCAGATATCACCAATGATACTTCAGTGAAAAAATCCAATACTAATGCCTCAAATGAGCAGCATCAGAAACATGGCTCGAAGCAATTTGTATTTGGTCCCTTCGCTCCCAATGTTACAATTTCAGAAGGCTATGAAATCCAAAAAGATGGGCAGATTCAAAACCGGGACAATCTGTTTTGTGCTCATCGACAGCAGTATAACAACAAAGGTAATAACTCCTAATTCTTAGCTCAGCTTACCTCAAAGATTATATATGTATATGTATTTATATTATCTCAATCAAATGAAACAACCATATTCAAGCAATCATATTTCTTAGTAGTGTTTCATTCTGTAATGGCTTGAACCATGACAAGTTGCATATCTAATTGTAGTAGACTGGATTTTCACATGTTGAGCTATGAAAGTGGAAAGAGTTGCCTGAATTTACAATTTTACACAACTTTTAAAACATTGCAATTACACCACCACTAGCAACAAAAGACAATGTTTCCAGTTGTATATAAAGGAGCAATACAGATGGAAACTTTTGTGAAGTTAGAATTGGCAAAATGATTCAAAAAAGGTGGTGTGTTGCAATATTTTAGAGAATGTGTGAATATTAGAAATTAAAATAAATGTATAATCATTTTTCTTCAACAATGAACCCAAACTAAAATATCATATCAATGGAGTTGCAGCTGCTGGAGACCTTTTTCATCACTTTGCTGAAGCATGGAGCTACTGGCGTGGTAAAACTAAAGATAAGCAGCATGAGGTAGAGCCTAGACCTTGATGCGCGTTTGCTTCCTTATAATGTAAACGACGTCATGTTTCACCTCTTAAGGGGTCGTTTGGTTCAAGTTGGATAACGGAAAGGGAATAAAATCAAGTCAAGTAAGAAAATAGAAACAATAAGAGTTACTTTTATTGAGTGTCTGGTGCAATAAAAGAAAGAGTCACTTGTAAAAGGATTTCCTTTCTCCTTGTTTTCCCTCCTTCTTGAGGGGGTAACAATGTAATGGATTGTGTTACCCCTAAATAAAGGAATTGATAACATAATATTCAAATCAAACAAAAAATAATGGAATCAATTATTGTTTCTCTTTCCCTACCCAAAAAAATATGAATCAAACATACCAAACATGGGCTAAAACCTTTAGGGAATAAAAAAAAAAAAAAACAAAACTCATCTTTGGGTTTTTATATCTAATTCTGGCAGCAGAAAGAACCTGGACCGTGAATCCTTTTTCACAAAGACTGGAGACCAGAGATATACTAGAATGTAACATTTGATACAACATAATTTTGGTACCAAATTTATGAAGTTCAGAAACAATGTTGGCTGTTAACATTCCTACGTTCGATCATTTTCATACAAAATATAACAGAAACGAAATAATTTGACAGGAAATGAATGATTAAACAAGCACTAAATGAACCACAGTACCATACTAGTTCATAGGAAAAGGGCAAGATATGAGCCAAGATCATTTAAAAAATGTTGTGAAGAGATAGATATTGGTTCTGTCACACTTATTTGTGCTCAAATTCAGAGCCAAATGAATTCAATTTCAGTCACCAGTAGTATCTTGATATCTTCAAACAATCATAATTTCAATAGATCAATATTTGGGGTCGGAGAAGAAGCCGTTAATGTTTGGCATGATCTCGGGGGATTTGTTGCGGACGTATTTCCTCAGAGCGTGTTCCTTGTACTTCTCCCCTTCGGCATGGTTATCTAAGATGCCAGCAGCTCTGTTTTCCTTGGTCACCCTATATTTGGCAAAATTGAGGCACATGTCAACAATCTCATCATCTACGTTAAATAGTTCGAGCAAAAGAGAACGTGACAATCATCAAAAAGTAAAACAAAAATGAAGCATACATACTCTATCAAGCACTAGCTATTTCACCATAATACAATTGTACTCTATTTTCCTTATCGTAAGAGATTGATTCAAGAATAATTATCCTATGATGATGATTACAAGCCTCTGCAATGCTGCATTGATTTAAAATATTATCAAATATGACTCCAGGCCTAGAATAAAGAGAATTCCCATTCTCGATATAGAGAATGGCACCTCAAGGCCTCGACTTTCAATTGTTTTAAGATAGAGAATGGCACCCTCGAGGCCTCGACTTCTCTATTGTTTTAGGACGAATCCGATTTCCATCAACCATGAACGAATTACCAAATTATTATGTGATTGATTCTACATAAGATATCATGCAACTACACTAGTCTGTAAGCCATGATTTAATTTCTTCATTACTCGTTACATGATTTTTCTTCATGAATTTGATGAACCAGATCATGTTAATTTCATGCAATAAATTCAAAAAGCACACAAATAGATTTACTTTTTAATTGAAAGAAACCCACAAAAATAGAATAATTTGACAGCATAAAATTGGAGCGAAATCAAAGGTTGGTATTCATACGAACAAAGAACAGAACCAAAATCAAAGGATAAAGGCTTAAGACATAAAATTTCCAACATCACCATTTAATTAATTAATTTCATTTTTTTCGAAATATCAAAATTTGCAGGACATAGACTAGAGCACGACTCCTCCTCAAGCCAAGCTAGCAAATAAGATCTACTATTTAATCTTCATACGCAACATTGAACGTCCATTAAAACGGAAAAACAAAATTTCAAAAGAAATCAGCGTAGCTCAGGTCAAATACAATACCTGACTTCAGGATTTGAACAGATGTTACGAACCAATTGCATTCCGCAAATCCCCACCGCCACTCCCACGGCGGCGAACAACGGGTACACCTAAACATTAAAAAAAAAACCAAGATCCAATCAGATCACCCAAAAATACAAGAAGAAAAATACAAATAACAATTTAAAAAAAAAAAGAAAAAAAAAAGAAAAAAGAAGTTGAAGTAGACGAAGAGAAGAAGCAGATCTAAGGCGGTACCTCGGGCCTGAGCCATCGGCTGAGAGCTGACGATGAAGCCATTCCGATTCAATGAAGAAACTCGAACGCTTCCGAAATTGAACGGAGAAAATTGTGGGCGATCGATTCAATGAATGTAGAGGGTTTAGAAGTTGCGTGCGTTTTATAATAATTTTATATTTATAAACAAATAAAGTAAAATAAAATAGTTGGAGTCGCACTTTTTTCCTCCGCGGCGGAATATTCGGTGTGGGGTAGGTTGCTGCTCTCCTTCTCCTAGTCAAACTCTGCTGCTTTCCTACGCTAATGCACTTTCTTTTCTCTAATAATTAATACTTTCATGGATTTTCCGAAAAAATTGGGCCGGGCTGCTATTTTATAGGCCCAATGGGCCGATGCATGAAATTAGTCAAGGACCTAGTTTTGATATAAGTAGAGTGTAATAATTCATTTTTTTTTATATATTAATAATTTAAATGATTCATCTCTACTTGAATAATTTTTTCTAGCATACATTTCGAATTTTTGTAAAACATTTTATTTTTATGATTTTTTTTAGGTAAGTGAAGCTCCCTCAATTCAGGATAATGTGGTTTTAATTACGTTTTCGGTTATCCACAAAGAATGTGCTTCGTCATTTTTTTAAACGTGTATTTCATTATTCTCTTTCCATCTTAGAAATCAACCAAAATTCATTTCAATATATAATCCACTTTAATATGCACTCACATTAAGGGGTGTGTTGGTTTTCAGATTGTGTAGGATTTTTTTGGACTTTCAAAATCTGGGTATATTCAATTCGGATTTTTAAAAGTCATTAAAAATCCTGAGATATTCAATATAGATTTTTAAAAGTCATTAAAAATCCTGAGGTATTCAATAGATTTTAAAAAGTCTTAAAAATCTTTAGGTATTCAACAATCTATGGACTTTAATACTCCATGAATTTTAATTGATTCTCTTTCAAAAATATATACACATCTCACTCTCCAAAATCTCTTCTCAAAACAAGAGATTTTTAAAATCCATGAGACCAAAACAATTAAACCCCCGGAAGAAAAAAAATTAAACATTTGTTCTTCAATTTATTTCACTCCATCTACTACAACAATTCCCACCATATCTACTACATTCTCCTCCATTCAAGAATCTCAACTTATGCTTGGGCAAGGATCACCTCTTGTGCACATAAACACAACACAAGGTCCAGTGCCTATTTCAAGCACAAATTTGTGCACTTTGAGCATATTTTTTTCCCATTTTTTATATATATTTAATTATGCTGAATTTTACAATTATAAAATTATTAATCGTAAGTAAATATTTGGGTCAAGTTTAAAAGTATATAAACCTAATGATGACTAATTAAACTTAAAAGTTTAAAATAAATGATTACCTATAAACATCTATTGACAAAAATAAATAATTTAAAACCCAATAAATACATGTAAAATATAGAATATTGATTAATTACTTATTAAATAAATAAATAAATGAAAATAGCATCACTTTGTGCTTGAAATGAGCACAACACCCTCTACTGTTTATGAGTACAGCAGAGGATCCCATCCCCTTATATTCAATTATATATGGCGGAGCTAAAATAACACTATGCCCAAATTCTCAAGCTCGGTCTCTCCTCCTACAGCGACGTCATGAGACCGAAATATAATGGTGATGAAAATGAAGATGAGAATAATAATGATGAATAATAATATACAATTTTTTTGGAACTAATGTATTTTTGGTATTTTATCTAAGCAATTTGAATAAATTTATTTTATATACGAATGTGTTTCATACACTTGCATCAACAGTATATAGCTAGAGTCTATGTAAATACCATGTAAATCAATAAATAAAATGTATTACACAATCTTGTCAAGTCTATGAAAATCCATATAAATCAATAAAAATATTAGTCAGACTCTGCATGGAATTTATTAAATCCATAAAAAAGTCAGTCAAACTTTGTATGGAGTCTATGAATTTTTTAAATCCATATACTTTTTGAAGTCCAAAAAAATCCAACTAAATCTCAATTGAATACACCCCCCTAAGTTGAACTCAAAAATTATTTTAACATCCAATCGTTACAAAACTTAAAACTCGTGCCAAAGATTTCAAACACATATACGGTGGACGGAGTATTACTTTGTAACCAGTATGGATAAAATAAGTATGATGGGATGTTCATTATAGGCAATACAACTATTTAATCCAACCGTAAACTATTGAAAAGCATGATAATTGACTATTATAAAGCGGCAAACTTTTCATGACAAGAACGCAATATTCCCCAAGAATTATCATAACAGTTTATTCGTGTTTTGAATTATCAGTCTAGATATTTAATCGCTGCGAAATTTCACGGTCTGCATAAATAGATGTCATTATCAATACGAATTCGTGCTTAAGATTGGTTCTACCAAATTTTAAAATCCAATCACATGGGACCCCGTCTAATATTGAGCTTTCATCTTAATTCTTTAATTTCCCTTTTGTAGAATAAGAGTGTGATAATCATGTTTTTATACAAAAAATAATAACTTATTAATTTTAAATAAAATTATGAAGGTTTTTAACTATAGTGCGAGCTCTATAGTGTGAAATCATCAAAACTTTGCAAGAAGAAAAAGAAAAACCAAACTTTTCCTCAAAAGGAAAACTATTTTTTTTTCTCCAATAAAGTAAAGTAAAATAAAATGAATCTTTTCCCAAAAAATACCTGTAGTACAAGAGGTCGGACCAATCAGAAACCAACACGACAACATATAGCACACGGAGAGGAGAATCTTTCTGCGGGGTGACGTCACTACTTTCGATGGCGAATCCGTAATTAATGTGAAGAAGAAGCCCAGATAAGTAACAAACGTCATCACCAAATAAAATCAACTGGAGCGGAAATTGGTGGGCTGAGACTCATGACGCAGATTTCGAGGTGAGAACGGAACGCCTCCTAACCACCGCACCGGCGCCGGCGAACTTCTTAAGCAGAAGCGGATTCATGGCGGCCTCAGCAGCGGCGAGGGCTGTCCTTATCTCACGCGCCGCCGATTTGTCGCTCAAGCCGACCTTGTCGGCTCAGCCGCCGCTCGCGCACCACCTGCTCGTCCGCCCCCTGCTCGCGGCGGCGCCGAGGAGGCGCGCGGCGATCAGCTGCCTAATTTCGGGCGTGGACGGTGGTGGAGTCTCCGACGAGTTCGTCTCCACCAGGAAATCGGGGTTCGGGCGCGAATTCTCCGTCATAGCGAACATGCTGAAGAGAGTCGAGCCGCTCGACAATTCGGTTATCGCGAAGGGGGTGTCGGATTCGGCTAAGGATTCGATGAAGCAGACGATCTCTACTATGCTTGGACTTCTGCCTTCCGATCAGTTCTCCGTCACGGTTAGGGTTTCGAAGCACCCGCTTAATCGTCTCATTGTTTCATCTATCGTCACTGGGTAATCAAACATTCATGGATTACTCCTCTCAGTAGTTGAATTTCTCCTATTGATGTTTTATCCTGCTACTTTGGGTATTTTACATGCGGTTGTTGATATAATAAATACAGGAAAGGAAGGATGTTAATGTTAGTTATTGTTGAAATTGGGAAGAAATGATAGACATCTGAAGCTAGTTTAAAGATTACCATGTTCTTACTAATGAACTGTCACTTTGAAGTTCTTCTAAGCTACTGAATATTACTGATTTCGTATATATATCTCTGTTTGGATTTGCAGGTATACTCTGTGGAATGCAGAGTACAGGATATCATTGATGAGGAATTATGATATATCGCCAGATAGTTCAAAAAGGTGTGATTCCCTGGATAACGATGGGGCCTCGAAGGCGAGGTGGGAGACAAGTGATGGTGCAGGAGGTGAAAACAGTGTTGGTGCGAGAGTTGAAGGTTGTGCTGAAGAATTGGAGAAAATGAATCTACAGATATTTGGGGATTTGCCACCAGAAGCATTGAAATATATTCAGCAATTAGAGCTGGAGTTGTCCACAGCCAAGAAGGTGAGTTCAGTTTACTTGTGGAATTTGTTGCTTAGTTTTGTTGGGGTTTGTTCTCTGATCGATGAATGTGTTGAAAAATGAGAAGTTTGATGTTTATTATGAGTTTACATTGTTGAGTCTCCATAACATGATTACGAGCACATGATAGCAACAATGCTTCCATAAGTAAGCTTAAAATCCCCCAAGTATTATAGCTTCACTGTTTAATTAGTAGTTGATTTTGAATTCTTTTCCTTTGGGATCATGGACTACAACTTCTTTGTCCCCTTTCTTTTTCTCTTTTTGGAAAATCGATTATCCCATTCAGATGTCGGCATATTATTCCCGGTTGCTTTTAATACTCCTTAAACTTTGTGTCTGATAGAATTCATATTGGTATGTCTGATCACTGCTTCTGACCAAATGTTTCCTCAGGAGCTCCATTCTCGGAAACAAGAAAACTTGGAAATGGAGCACATAAGAAAGAGTAATAATAATCTGCTGGAGTACTTAAGGTCCTTGGAATCCGATATGGTAATAATCTGATTTATCGAAGCATCCTCTTAAGTTATGTCTAGATATCTTGATCTCGACAGTTATGTATGCTTGACATTTTGCTTCAGGTAACCGAGCTATCTAGACCATCATCACCAGAGGTGGAAGAGATTATCAATCAACTTGCTCAAAATGCTCTTCGAAATTTTTTCAAGGACGAAGTCACCCCAGATTACGAGGAAGACATGGCTTTGAGCAGTATGCAGAACTACGAAGATACGGATACGGAATCAAGTGATACCATTAACACTTCACGCGATTATTTGGCCAAACTCCTTTTCTGGTAATTATGTTTCTTGAAGAAGTCTTTACCTTTTTAAGCTATCTTAGTTGTTTGTTGCTCAATTCGAAGCAAATTCTATGTGTGTGTGTGTTCCTCCATTGTTGTAACGAAGGTAGTATCGTTCGATGCAGGTGCATGTTGATAGGCCATCATCTAAGAGGGTTGGAGAACAGATTGCATCTGAGTTGTGTAGTTGGTTTGTTATAATGAAGCAAAAGAGAGGGATGTACATTCTTCTTTCACCCTTCTCATTATTCTGCCATTACCTTTTTTATTTTTCCCAGTTTTTATATTACTTTATTTCTATTCAAATAAGTTAAAAATTATATACATGTTCTGTAAATTTTGTGTGTGGAATACTATGAAGGATCATGTTACTTAGACAACAATTAGGCTTTTTAATGCTTTTGCCTAACAATTGAAGTAATCTTTTGTTTCACTGCCCATTCCACATCTTAAATAAGGGCCATCTTAATTATCCACTTTAAGAAATTTACCGAAATATTATACGTACGAATTTATTGAACAAATGTACCCTAAAAATGAGGAAGATTTATTTAGAATTTTTTTAAAATATTAATGATGAATCAAAAGCTAAGAAAGTTTATTTCAAAATTGACAAGTTCCAAACTATTTAGATAATTTTCTGAGTTTGGATAGAAGATTATAGTATTCAGGAAAAATCTTATCGCATTTTAACGAAGAACAACTCTTAGCTTCTGAAATTAGCATTTATTAGATCTTGCTTTAATTTTATTTTACTCATCTACTGATACTTTACTATTTGCTTTAATTATAGTTCAATAAAATTTTCAAAAGTTCCCAAAACAGAAAAATAAATAAGAGGAAGTGTACTCGATGCACATATTTTGTATATGTATTCAAGAAAAAATACTGAACAGTTGGAACATAAAAGAAATTTGCTATACTACTATTTCTGCCTATCCTCCTCAATTTGTAACTTTTACATTTCAAGTATCTGAATACAACACACAGCCCAAAAACTCACAAGGAATTCATTCTATCACAGAATAAAAAACAGGACAAGCCCTCAAAACTAATACAGTACAATCAAATTAACAAACACAACTCTACAATCGAGGTTAGGGTGCCAACCTCACTATGTACACAGAAACGGCACCTGGGCCCGTCTCCCTTCGTCTCAAGAGATGAACCAACTCCATGCTCCCTTGTGGTTATTTGATTCATCGACATAATAAATAAATTGCTGGAGCAATTATATACCCGTCAATTCCATGAGTAAATTCTGCCAAAATGGAACAGGACGCTAGTAAAACACTAACATAGTCAAACACTGTATATATTCAACCAAATCTGAAAGGATGTCTGCAATAGAAAGAAGAGCAGCATGCAGTTGTCATTTCAGGTAAATGAGAAAAATATGATGAATTAATACCTAAAGGCGTCACAGGGACTGCTAACTCACGGAAGACGCCAAAAACTGGCGAAATCGTTCCACCCTTGCTTTGGCTTTTTGTGAATGTCTTTCTTTTAATCTCTCCCTTCTCCTATCCAGACGAATGAAGAAGTCCTCTGTGTCGAGGACATACGAAATCTGAAATGTGTACGACAGGAAATGAAAAATTCAACAACCATTGACCAACTACACTCTATAAAGGGACACTTTCATGGAAAGATAATGAGATGCTAATCCCATGTCTTCTCTAAGAGGAAAACTGGGAGTTTTGAGAGAAAATGGCATGTTTGTGATGAAAGAGAAGATAAGGGTACAGTAGGCTGAGAGAACCAAACATGCAAGTACTGAGCAAAGAACAGCACGAGCACCTGATGAGTGAGTTATGAAGGTCAGAAATGGGAAAAATCAGATTCCTTTTTTATGGATATATTTTAAAAAATATTTTGATGTGTGTGTGGTTGTAGTGCATGTAGATGTATACTAGAACTTCCCGGTGTTTGATCTTCCCTTTTGGAAAACATAATCAAATAGAATCTTAAACAAATGCTCAAACCCAATTGGCAAACCCATACCTTAGATGAGGTGGCAGCCATTTTACATTCCAAACCGTTCATGATCATCACATTTTCTGTAGCCCTGCAGAAAGCTGTAGATTCATCCATATTACTATACTTGCGCATATTCCTGCACGTACCCCAAATAGATCAGAAAATGAATAAACCAATGCAATGATTGTTGATTTTATTTTAACCAATTAACTATCTCCTTAATAACCAACTTTCAAGAGAAACCGACATAAGAGGACAGGCACATTCATATTCTCATTAATTAATTTGCCTTTTAGTCCTTCTGATAGTATTATAAGAATACCTCTTCAGCAAAATTGCCGACGACTCTTTTTTTCCGTGATTAAATGAAAGATAATCGTTGTGAAGATAGGTTGCAAAATTAGGATCTACTGAAACTGCAACAACTTCAGACTTCTCACTTCCATCATCCATCAATTGGATGGATAAGCGGGTCGAATTAGATGTCTGCAACAAGCATATAAACAACTTAGCATACACATAAACTTCTCCAATGATGCATGGTATATATTAAAAGATTGATAGAAAAAAACTGATCCACATGAAACTTACAAATTCAAGCCGGTATATATTCTCTTCATGTAGAATGACATGTACATTTTCATAATAAACAGAATCGACATACTTTTCAGGATTCCTAGACTTCTCATACTCATACAACTGAAGCAGTTTGCAGTCGACCTCATCAGTTGAAACAGTTTGGAGCTGCAGAGAGAAACCCACATATAAATAATATAGGAACTGAATCTTCGGGAACCAAAATCGAAGCAACAAATTTTTATTAATTTTACCTGTTTCACCAACTTGTATATCAACTTATCCAATGTGAAAAGTACATATGACTGGTTTCCAATCAAAAATCGACAATCATCTTCAAATTTGGTATTATCAGAAGATCCATCAAGTAAGCTAAATAAAGCACTCATGAACCTGAAATAAACATGTGGGAAAAAAAATTAATAGAAAGATAGGTAGTTCTTGCATCTTAAGATGATAGAAAACTATATTACGAAAGTACATTACCTCTCGTAGGGATCAGAACTCGCTTCTTTCGTGGTTTTCCATTTTGATTCAGCAGATACCAAGTTCACCTTAGCAGATAATATTCTTTCATACAATGTCTGAGAAAACGGGAAGTACATTAAATAAATCTGCGGGAAATTAGGAGGAAGAGAATTGTATATTTATGTAGGATTGCAAGAGTGCATTATTACCGAAAATTATAATTTACCTGATGCAGCCTGAAGAGCACGTAAAACGTGTCATTCCCATAAAAAACCTGTTGATCCTTCTTCTCATCACCAACCAATGGGGAAGCCACATGCTTTGCTAGAGGCTTGCTGGTCACCCAAAATCGTTCAGACTGTGGCACTGATGCACCATCTCCACCATGATAGTGAGCTTCAATAGTATTCTCAGCCTCATCTTCACTCTCAACTTTACCATCAATGTCATCATGCTCTCCATCTTCCTCTTCCTCATGTTCTTCCCTTGAACATTCATCAGCTGCTGACTCACTGCCTGAAACATCTTCGGCAGCCTCAGAAATATTTTCACTGTCTTCATCATCCGCATCTACATCATTTTCGCCAGCGGCGTCTACACATAGCTCATCGTGACTTATTGCTTGACCTTGCATCCCATCATTGCCACGATTTTTCTCAGACGAGGTTTGCAAACTTCCATCTGGATATGCACCAAAATTGTCTTCAAACTCACCATTAGGAGACAGCTCACCCTCTTCTTTTTCATTTTTACAAGGATCAGCATGGTCTACATTATGTGAAGCAAGTCTAGAGCCTTCCGTAAGTTCTTTAGTCGATGATTGATTCAATCTAGATGTCACCCCACCCTATGGCAAAAAATAGAAACAAATTCATGCAATTAAAGAGACAATGTGAAGAAAAAGGTTGAAGAAAAAGAGGAAAAAGTAATCTATAACTGAAATTGTAAGTTAGCCCAAAACATGATCCATCATACCTCAGATGAAAACATATCTTCTGTACCAGGTTTCCCCTCGATGCCTTCCTCAATTGGAACACTCGCTCGTGAAGGATTTGCACTTCGCCCTTAAATTTCAAAATACATCCTAAGTTATGCTAAATACACGAAAACCCATAAAAGAGAATGATATTTTTCAGACACTAGATATATATAATGAACAGATATCTTCACAAATAATTTTAACTGCTCCTCCTTTGAGCATACCATGATTGACGTCGGGTGCGGAAGTACCAGCTATGCTAGAGTTTGTTAATCTTTCATCAATTGCCACAGCCACTCCTTCCTTGGTCGACGTACCCGCATTCATGAAATCAGTCCTGCTGACATTTGCTCGTTCAGGTGAACTACTGGAGTTACCATTGCAGTTTGATTTCGGCAGCTTTAAGTTTGTGGTTGTAGCATTCCCGTTAGGGCTGCCTTCACTTTCAACTAAGCTTGTTGTGCTGCTTTTCAATGTGGGATGTTTAGACACACCCTGATCTTCAGCAGTCTCTGAGTCATGCATCCGGGAATGAACACCAAGAATTGGCTCTAGAAAAGTTGTCCAGAACCTCAACACTTTATTCAATTGATCTTTCGTTGAGCAGATCTCCTCACAGGAGTACTTGATAATCCTAAAGACATCTTCATGAACTTCAGGATCCGTGTATTCAAATTCCATGTTTGGAATGATAGCATGCCTGCTTCCAGCAGCTATACTAAGAAGTAAATCATCCTCCTTCTGTCGTTTCTCCTTGATTTCTTTAATTTCTGCTACTAAAGCTGTCCACGAATAACACAAAGCAACATGAGAACGGTCAGAATAAATTAAATTAAAGGAAAGTAAAGGTGTAAACAGCAGCAGAGCCAAACTTACATTTTGTGCTCAAGCTCTTCGAGTCTTGTTGCTTGAAGTAGAAGCTGCGGTGGTCAAGAGACTTGTAGTGGTTTTTAGAATATATTTCAGCCCAAACTTTGTTAAAATCAGACCGACATTTGGTCCATTCCTCTTGCTTCTGCTTTAGACGTGTTAGGATAACAGGCAAAGACAGAGATGGATTTTTACGCAAGATGTCCACCACATCAAGACCATGGTCGCCATACAGGCGTTCAATGCATCTTAAATTGAGAGCTACATGAAATTAGAGGGGAAATCCACTAATCAATAAATATGCAAATACTTATCTGGAAAAACAGAATCATGTAGTAAGCGAAGTAGCTTTATTGCTTTAAGAGATGTTTTTTAGCCCAACTAGTATGGTGACAAACCTGTAAAATGGTTATCTATTCGTATTGGGCCATCTGAACCAATGGAATTATTATTGATACTGTTCAAAAGTTCCTCTACCCGTTTAGCAGTTGAGCTGACAGACTCCAACAACATGTCCAGCTCAAACCTGAATCCCAGAGGATAGTTCATAAAATCTTAATCCACACATGTGAGGAAATTCCAAGAATCCATGCTGAAAATAATCTAAAATCAACAATTAATACTCATAAAATATGACTATTCCTAGCAGATATAAAGTTCTTTTATCACCATTTCTTTTCATAGAAATCAAAATAAGGAAGAGATGAGGACAGTCTATGGTCCAGAAAACCACACAGTAAAAAAACATGAAACAACGACGAGGTTTTTATAGATAACAACAAAGAGCACATCAGTTGGTAAGATGCTTCCCATCCAACCAAAAAGTCAGAGGTTCGAGTAACCGCAGAGGGCATATGGGGAACCATTATTGATCCTCCTTACAGAAGGGGGAAAAAAAAAAACGACAAGGTTTTCATAGGTGTCATACAGGAGGGAAAGAATGAACCCAAAATAAAAAAGGTTTTGTACCTATCATCTTCACATCTGAAAAGGCTTTCTTCATACTGGTTTCTTCGCATGTGTTTAAAAGAGTAATCCTCACTACCAGATGTTACAGACACCCAGTGATCATTTAGAACCTGAGCAGCAAGCTCTGATCTCTGGCTAGCTGAAGCTATTGGATACTGCAAAGACAAGAAAGAAATAAAAAATAATAAAAGGGTAAAGAGAAAGTTGTAATGACAACATTTTAAGCTGATAATACAAAAAAGCCTGTTAAAACATTCCAGCCCATATTTTCAAATATACATCAAGAAAACTTACATCTTCAGGAAGAAGCCGATAACTGGGAGTGCAACGCTGACAATTGGTAAGGTCAAGTTCCTGAATGGACTTTCCCCAGTACTTTAAACTGTACCTTTCCTTCTCTTTCCCTCCTTCCACTTCACGCTTTGGTTCTTTCTCTTTTTCATCTATCCTCAAGGATTTTGAAGAATTTCCTTCATTCCATAATGTTTCTGCTGATAAAACAGATTTGTCGATCAAGGTATCCAAAAGCTGACAAGTTGCTAATAATACATAGTTACACTATTGAGAAGGGAGGGTGTAACTATTAGAGTTTGAGAAAGACTGTATCACTTCATAATTTTTGTGAAAGTTATTCTTAATCATAGCTGAATGAATACGTACTTTTCCCCATTACACCAGCCAGAAATCCATCTGAAAATTTGGAAACTAGTCAGCATTGAAACAGTATACAAAAGAAGATAAGACTCGAGTAACTGAAAATCAACGACTACCAATCCGCTCACAGCGCTCCAAAAACTCATTGAAGCCCTCCATAAGGTCTGGATATTTTCCAAGTAAATCGGCAACCTGAAAGCAAGTTGTATAAGAGCCACACAAAATGAGAAAAAAAAACTCCTTACGTTTATAATAATAATCAGAACGCCACTCCAACCCCAAGGGAGAAGGGGGTTAGTGAAAAATGAAATACTTTTACAAGAGTGAATAAATATATTAATATCCAAATTTTGATACCAAAAATCTTAAAAAAAATATGAAACAGTACTATTATAGGCGTATTGTTAGTGCAGATCATACCAAGCTCTGCAATTCCTTTCTAGTAATGATTTCTGTACTGTAAATGTGAAGGCACTTTAAAAATGCCTGGTAATCATCTGCACTACGCAACCTCTCTTTGACCTTTTCACAAAAAGTGAATTCATGGCTGTACATACCTGGTAAAAATAAAACAAAACTATATGTTATTCTAAAAGGCATACAAATACTGATAAAAATTGGTATGAGAAAAGGAGACTGAAGAGTATGATAATTTTGGAAGGATCCATGCTCATTGTTTAATTATTTGTATCATCAAAGGAATATAGCTGTTTTGAAGAAATATTAGTGATCAACAAATTATCTAAATTCAGAGTTGTTACGATCCAGCTTCCTAGGAAGATAACTTATAAGAGATCATCCCTTATGTGAAGCATTTTATAGCCGAAAAATGGAACTTACCGCCATCATGGTATTATATCATGATATTAAATGGGCAAACCTAAAGGCATGCATTAACTCACTTTTTACGTCATCTTTATCATCGTTCGGTGCCAAAGTCGAATTCCCACCAAAGTCTTCAACTTTTCGTGCAGACTTTCTCTTCTCTGAAAGTCGATGCATGCTAATGTCACCATTGTTCTCAGTGTCAGGATCTTTATCATCCCGATCACGACTTCTCCTTTCCCTGTTTTCTCTTTCGCCATGCTTCTTCTGCTCCTTGTGCAACTTCATAACTGTTTTATCATCATCTGTTTCTGGACGCTCAACGCTAAGATCTCTCTCTCCATTAGGGTCAATAACCCTATCCCTCCGATGTCGCTGCTAAAAAATGTAGACCAAAAGAATTCAGTCACAAGTAGATCACAAAAATAATCAAATTGAGAGCTCTCAAAATTAAAAAATAAGGTGAAGAAAAAAACCTTGTCTAAGTGTGTCTGTCGCATCGCAGGCAAGGCAGAGCTCCTCTCATCAAAACGATTAAAAGAATGTCTACCAAAAGATGCATGAGGAGCCTGAGCAGTAGCTGAAGTATCAGGCAAAAATCTAGTGAACTCATCTAGAAGATCAGCGTGATCATCAAAAAGCGCTGCAACCTGCAAACGATTAATCAAAACCCCATTAGAAGACAAAGAAGAAAAAAACATAGGATTGATTGCAGGGAGATGAATACCTCTTGGTAGACCTCAGTTATCCCCTTGTGTTCCTTCCGGTACATATTAAGGATGTCTAGGAATGATTTATAAACATGTTCATCATTTTGAAAACGTTTCTGCAGGTAAAGAAAGCAGAAATGTGACGTCCATTAGTGAACATGCTCTTAAACAAAATTCATAAAATGTTATTTTCACAGAGGTAGTAAAGACTGCACCTTAATTTTATTCACAAAACTGATAGCCTCTTCAAACTCTACTGTCCTTTTTGGTGGAGCTTCTTCCTCCTCAGTTAGGGTAATTTCATAACCCTTAGGCAAGAATGTGTTAAATCCAAGGATTAGATTAGGGTGCCCTTTAAACAATTCCTTCACCCTCCCAATGACACCAGCAGTATCAATTCTGTCAGGACAAAAGTTGATAGAGTTTTCAGGACATGGCCCATTCACTTCTCAAATGTACAGATCCTACCAAGAAAAATCTACTTACCTTTGAGCCTTAAAATCTTTCATCACATCAAGGAACCTATCATACTTTTCCCTTTGGTCTTGGAACATGTCCTTAACTTGCTTAAGATAACTCAATGCATCGTTCGTAGTTAACTTTTGTATAGTACCAGCAGCAACACCGGCCCCACTGGTGCTAACCCCAGCCCCACCACCATTGCTACTGCCACCACCAACTCCACCGCCGCCGCCGCCACTGCCACCGCCACTGCCACCGCCACCGCCTCCCCTCCTCCTCCTCCTCCTCCTCCACCACCACCACCACCACTGCTGCCTCCACTAGCAGCTTGTGATGGTCCATATCTTCATAAAATAAGCATTCCAAGAGAAGAAGATAAGCATTCAATCAAACCAAAAATATCAACAATGATTTTAACACAAAAAATAGGGGCTCCAGTTTAGCGTCGCCTGAAAATCTAAAACTTTCTTAAAAGACAATAGGATTTAAATTTAAAATTCAAGAGAACAGATATCGCAAAATTCACATTCGAAGGACCTTCTAAATCCAGAGAGAGGAAAAGAGAACCCTAAAATGATCGATAAAACCCTATAAAATGATTGATAATGCGACGCATAAAGATCCAAAATTTTATCCCCTTAACCCCAGACAACCCAATAATTTAAACCTAATTCACTTCCCATTCTCTTCCAAGCTCTGCGACAGCTACCAGAGACGACCTAATCCAACTTTAATACACGATAATCATAGGTCTCAACCTAATTCCGATCAATTTTTTTTCCACCAAATCGACTTCATGAACTCACACTAAACATCACAAAAAACCTCAGTCCTCATATGCTAAACCACAGCCTCAAAGCAACCCGGAAAAGAAAAGAAAAAAGAACCTCATTAACTCCACAACTAAATCACCCAATATTATGCAAGTTTAGGATGCCGAAAAATCTAAAAAATAACGAGCTTACAATTCCCCGCGAGATGACGATGAACCAAATGGCCGCTTAAACGAAGGGTTCGTAAACGCTTCATCCCTCAATCGCTTCATCTCTCTACACCCAGAGAGAGAGAGAGAAAAAAAAAATACCAACTTCAACGTCAACAAGGAGAAGAAAACAATACACTGATAAACATGAAACGCAAATTCAAACACTAGAACTGAAAACAATTCAAAAATTCTTCAAGTAGCAGAACTGAAGAATTAAACTGACCTGGCAAGTCTCCTCCCTTCACGAAAAGGGAAAAGATTAAAAACAGATCTAATCCAACACTGCACACAAATTTGTTCGGATCAAAATTGCACTTGGAAATTCTTATGAACTCTTCCTCTCACCTTCAAATTTTCTCTCTATACAACAGGAATGAAGTTGCAAGAACGAACGGGTGAATTTTTATTTAGAGGAAAACGAAATTTTCAGTGAAAGTTCTCTGCCAAAATGAATTTACTCTTACTACGTGACCCTCCAGTTTTTTTATATATTCATTGAAATTTCGAACACTTTTTAGGCTTTGGAGCGCCCACCTATTGGGCTTTATTAAAACAGTTTTTTTTGTTTTGTTAAATGGGCCGCTTAGTGGGCCCACTATCATGTTAAAGCCCATTTTCATTTTCGAGCCATTTCAATACTTTATATTACTCCAGTATTTCAGAGTATTTTTTTACTTGCTGAGAAATGACCATTTTACCCTTGAGAACTTTATACCGCTCACGAGATATCTGTGGAATTGACTGGTTTAAGTATTATTACGTTCATAATGTATTTAGGTAAAAAAGTTAAAACGATTTTGGTAGTGTTTAGTACTCACTTCGTCACATGGCTATTGTAACGTTTTTTAATTTTTTTTAATTTTTTTATAGTATTATGAAAGGCATATTTTAATAAAATGTTACAGTTGTTGATGGGTCCAGGATTAAATTATCGAGGAGGCTAATCTATAACAAAAATTCATCAACATAATTTGAACATAAATTAATACTACTAAATACCTAACGATCCTTATGAGTATATGGCTTCAACATGCGGTTGCCTTCACGCTAACTAGTTACTATAGCTAGGGAACGGAGAGAGTATAAATTATCCTACCTCTATCCTAAAATTAAATTTTCATTTTCATCGAGATTAAGATTATCTGTCGAGACATACAGAAACATAAGTACATGACTTAACTTTGAGAATAAGTGACTTTTGTATTTATTTTACTTATTTCATCCTATTTTAATAGAGTTAGCTCTACTAAAATGTGATGGAGAAAGTTTTTTTTTTTCCCTATCTGAAAATACTAAATATAATCTTAATAAGTCTGATACAAATTATGGGCCAACTTTGTCCCTAAGTAACTGTGGCCATTAAGGTTGAAAATGACGTGACATTTTTGTTTTGTACGCCATATTTTTGTTAAGTTAAAGCATGCACTGCACTTCTAGAATTATTAGAAAATTACACGTATGCTCCTTTAGTCCATGTAATACGTGTATTATATTGGTCCGAGTAAATTAATAGTACTCCATCCGTTTCAGTTGAATATTCGCTATTTTTTGGGCACGAGTTTTAATAAATAGTATGAGTGAAATTAATAAAAAGAGGAACTCATATCAATATGAATGAACTAGTGTGCAAAAATAGAATGTGCATACTTTAATGAAACGAAGCGAAAAGGAAATAACGAAATGAGGGCGGTAGTATTTATAACATCAACTTAGAGGTCATGAAATCTTATAAGTATATTTTCATATGATTATTACTTCCACATCCCACCTAATTAGTCCACATTTTATATTTATATGTGAAGTATAAAATAATAAGAGTGGACTAATTAGGTGGGACGGAGAGACTAGTATGGACATGATTATTGTAATTAAATTATATAGTATAGGCAAGCATATGAAGCCATAAATATATATATATTTCTTAATGTTAAAAAACACTTCATCGTTGTGGCCGACCCCACCACCACGAGGTCCACGACCTTCACTTATCCGCTAAATATTTCGTTCACTTTTTTCCCCCTCAAAATCATTTTAATATATAGTATATGCGTTATTTACATGCTGACAAAATCTAAAGAAGTTTAATTTTGTTCATATTAATTAGTTAATAGTTTTTGGGTAGTAATTAATGGATTTTTTGGTTCGTGTTCGGTGGTTAGATAAAAAAAAATGTATTAAAGCTTTTTTTTCAAAGGAATTTAAGGATTTAATGTATATCAGTTTTTGCAATATTTGTTTTAACCTTTTTTTCGTCCTTTTTTTTCGTTGTGGGAATAATAATATCGTATAGTGATTATAAAAAAAATAAGGGCGATTTTATTCATAGCCTCTTTTTTTCTCCTTGTAGCCCCCATTTTTAATAAATAATTAAAATCGTGCTAAAATTACCAATTTACCCCCATAACCTCCAAGATCTTTCTTTTTTTTAGGAACACTCACTCGTCTAGCCCCCATTCGACCTTTGCAATTGAAACACAGAAAACAAAGAAATCCAAAATTTAATCTTTCCCTTCCATCTTTGTTTGATTGACTAAAAACAACTACAAACATGTTCAACTACAAGAAAATTCAAGCAACAAAGATGCAAAGGCAACTGATAAAAAATAAAATAAAAAAATCTCTGCAATCAAAAATAAATATTCAATCGAGAGAGAGAAAACTTTGAGTGCTTTTTGTTCTTGAGAATAAAATGAGGAAAATTTATAGTTCCACTATAATCTCTCAAAGCTTTTTTTACGTATGGGTGGCTGGAGAGGAGGTTAACTTTGGGGCTATAAGGGTGAAAGAGTAAATGTATTAATCTTTTAATTAATTTTTAAAACAGGGGGCTATACAGAGAGAAATGGGGGCTATGTTTATAATCACCCAAAAAATAAAAATAAATTGAAATTGTAGTAGAATATGGGCTTTGCAGTGCTGAAATTTGTGGGAAAAGCCCATATAAGTTTTATTGGGTCTCCCAAGATCTATATTACGCCACTTCATTAAAATAAGGAAATGCATTGTGAAGATAAATAATAAATAATCATTAATTCAAGAAAAAAGATTAGGAAAAAGAAAAAAACTATAGACAGTTTTAACGAACCATAACAAGATTAGTTTCATTTCTCATTAGCTCTATATTATTTTTCATAAGAAACTAAATTCATGTATATTTCCAATAGCGTGCGGCTTAAATTATACGTAAATATTTTCAATAAAAACAGTTTTAACTTGTATAACTAACAAACAAACTAGACTTCATGTGCTATATAGTAAATATAAAAATGTCAAATAAAACTATACATATTAGACAAAAACTTGGGTGAGGTCGGTCACATAGTGTGGCCGGGTCAAAGTGTCACTCTTTATACAGAAAATTGCTAATCTATACGAATAAAAGTGTCAATCTTTAACATAATTATTTTACGAATAAAATGCCAATTTTTAAAAGTATCAATCTTTATACAGAAAAGTGCTAATCTACACGAATAAAAGTGTCAGTATTTTAGCCGTCCGCACGGTGCCTCTGGCTGACCTAAGTGTGTCCCTACATATTAATTTCCAGAGCAAGGAACACATTACGCCATTCTATTCTCTCAAACAAATATGGAACAAAAAGAAAGGCTAATTCCTCAAAATTTTAACGAAAGGCTAATTCCTCAAAACATGAAACAATCACCATTGTCATAATCTAGGTATTGCGAGGCTCAATCAATCATACCGCGATTATTTAATCCTTACCATTTTATACTTGTAAAGTAGAACAATATGAATAACAAGTATAAAGTAGTAAACCAAATGTAAAGACACACAAGTTTGGTAACCCAGTTCGGTTCAACAACCTACGGTCTGGTGGGCAGCGCCCAAAGAGCCAATTCACTATTATAGTGCTCGAGTTACAGATTACTCACTAAGGATAACACACCTTATGATACCTTTTCACTCTCCAACGATCTCCTTAAGTGAATCGGAACTAAGATCTCTCTAGCCTAGCTAAACTTAATCCCCGCAAAGATCCAGAGTTACCCTTGAGTTTATATTTACTCAAATACAAGATCACTCACACCTAAGAACCTAGTATGTTTAAAGAACGGATACTCGCTCTAGATGTCTTCCGCATGCTCATATATGCAAGCACTCACTATAATATTCAGCAACCGTGGATGAACGATTCTTCCTCAATATATAGGGTCTCTTGCCAAACCCTAGATATTATTCTTGCTTCCCAAGTTAAGAGTTCTTGATATATCACCGAGATAAATGGTTCCTTGTTGAAATCAGACTCTTAATTGATGAAATCTTTAATAAAACACCGGAGCACGTCGTAAGTTTCCTTAATTAAAATACACTACAATAAAGAAACTTCCATGTAGATAAGCACATACAACTGTCTGCCATCTGTCACTCTTTGATCTTGAAGTAGAACGGCTTGTGTAACAAAACAACTTGTGGCCATGGCCTACACAACGGGACTAGCAATTGTATGGAAGCTTGCTCTAGTGATAATAACAGTTCAACCCCTAGTCATAATCTGCTTCTACATCAAAGACGTTCTCCTCAAGAACATATCGAAAGACGCCATCAAATCTCAAGAAGAGAGTAGCAAGCTCGTAGCAGAAGCAGTCTCAAACCTCCGAACTGTCACAACCTTCTCCTAAGCTCAAATCCTCAAAATGCTCAAAAAATCTCAACAAAGGGCCTCGAAAGGACAATATTCGACAATCTTTGGTAGGCATGTTTATGCTTAGGGACTTCGCAAGGTCTCATGACTTGCATTTGGGCTTTGGATTTCTGGTATGGTGGAAAACTCATAGTTGAGAGTTTCGTTGGAGCAAAGGCATTTTTTTCAAACTCTCTTGATTTAGTAAGTACGGGTCAAGTAATAGCTGATGCTGGAACTATGACTAATGATTTAGCTAAAGGATCAGATGCAGTGGGGTCAGTGCCATTGTAGCTGCTCGTTTAGCAAGATCATTGTCATAGTTCCAGCCTCGACTTTTACTCGATCTGTACTCACTAAAATCAAAAAGTTTGAAAAAATGTCTTTGCTCCAATGAAACCATCAGCTATAAGTTTTCCACCATGCCAGAAATTCAAAACCCAGGTGCAAGTCATGAGACTTTACGAAGTCCCGAGGCATAAATCTGCGTACCGAGATGGTCGAATGTTGTCCTTTTCGAGGCCATTATTGAGATTTTTAGAGCATTTGAGGATTCAAGCTCGGGAGGAGAAGGTCGTGACAATTCAAAGGTTTGGGACTGCTTCTTGGATGACTAGACTGTCGCTAGAGACGCTCTCGATGACTTGGGCCGTGCTCATCACGTGCAAATCGAAATAGGCTTTCAGATACCTCATCCTTAATCTTGAAGTTTGTCTCTCCTATCTTGCCCAGCATCTTAAGTTTTGAACAAAATGGAACATCATAAGCATATATAATAAAATCAAAGGCCGAATTCCATTATTGCATGCATATTAGTTAGATAAATCAAAGTTAATTTCCATTTCTGCATATTAAAATTAGATAAATATGCCAAGAAAGCTACACACCCAGCTCGCGCAAGCAACGTAGCAAATAAGTACCAATGGCTGTTGGAAATTTGGTTTTTGACCAAATAAATAATAACAAATATTTAATTTATTACATAAATTAAATATTAGATTATTGTTCTACTCGCGGAGTAGATGAGCGTGGTATATTTATAGGCTCAAAACCGATTTCCGGTGAGTGAGATATAAATGTTCAAAGTTTGGTGGAGAGTTACTTCATTAGTTAATGAAGTGTAAGTTATACCACATTGATTAAATATTAATGTGGTGTGCTGTTTAAAAGTGTTTAAACATGTGGGCTTAATAACAAGTGGGCCAAGTAAGTGGATAAGTGTGTGGTTGGGCTCTCGCGTGAGCACACACTCGATCCGGCCCCGCCGTCCGTGCCGGACGGCACGGACGGCTCGGGCTCGGGCTCGGGCTCGGGCTCGGGCTCGGGCTCGGGCTCGGGCTCGGGTTTCGTGGCTGTGGACTTGGATCTTGGCAATTGGTCCTTTGGGTGGTCCTTTGGGCCTTTGGCTTGGGCTTGGGCTTGGGGTCTTGTGTACTATATTTTTTGGACCACAAAATATATAGTATTTTGGGCCATGTGGAAGCCCAATTGCCTAGCCCAATTCTAATGAGATGAGGCCTACCCGTCCAGCCCAATTCGTGGCCCATCCGGAAGAAGACTCTGGAAGGTGTCTCTTCAGCTGAACAGTCAGCCTCTTCCACTCCACCACTAACCCACTACCTTAGTGGTTGTTAATGCCTTTATGGCATTGATGTCCCTACTGAATGAGCAGCCTATAAATAGAAGGCTCTGCAGGCCATTCTAGGACACACAACTCAAAGCATTTTGCATCATCTCTTCTACATCATTCAGTTTTTAAGCTCAGTTCCTTCGCCTTTTATTTCCAGTTCGCCGGAGCTTCTTAGTTTGTGGTGCTGCTACTAAGAAGACGAGAAGTTGTTTTATCTTTGGGGACGAAGCGCCAAATCCGCGAGCACTAGCCGGGGCGTAATTCGTCTTGCGGAAAGAGGGTTTCCTCGACTCGACTTCAAATTTTTGTTCGTAGTTTTTTCTCATTTCACTTGTAATCTTCGATTATTCTATTGTAATTGTACGCCCGGCAAGTTCTACATTTCCAACAAACGCAAGACGAATTATTACTTGCCGTTCCAAGGAGTTTGAAGTTCAATCACCTATTCGAAGATGACAAGTGCTGCCGCTTCCACCGACTCGTCCATTGGAGCTTCAACATTGCCATCCACCATGTCCGCCACTGTTCCGTCAACAATGACTACTTCATTGCCAAGCTTTACAACAGCATCAATGAATTCAAACACCGGAGGTTCGACCATGCCTTCAAGTTCGTGGGCTTTCAATAACCCATTTCTGTCAAGCGGTGGTTCTGCTTCAAGCGGCACCGTGGGTTCCACTTTTAGTGGAACTGTTGGAGCACCTTTCATGGGCTCAACTGTGGGGGCGGCCTATGGGCCTAACCCAAGTGGCTCCCTGATGGGAGCGAGCTCGGCACCAAGGGTGATGCCACCCGCCGAGAAACCGCCAAAGTTCGGAGGAGCCGACTTCAAAAGGTGGCAACAAAAGATGTTGTTTTATTTAACAACATTGGGGGTGGCGAACTTCCTAACGGAAGATGAACCACCTGTACCAAGTGCGGAGGAGGCCAACTTCCATGTTCGAGCCTTCTACGACAATTGGCGAAATGGAGACTACTTGTGCAAGAATTTCATCCTAAATGCCTTGGATGATGGCTTGTACAATGTGTACTCCGGTGTCAACACCTCCAAAGGAATTTGGGAGGCGTTAGACAAGAAGTACCGTAGCGATGATGCGGGTACGAAGAAGTTCGTGGTAGCACGATACTTGGATTACAAGATGGTCGATTCTCGACCAATGATGGAGCAAGTACAAGAGTTCCAACTCATTGTACATGACGTCCATGCTGAGGGGATGGTCCTTCCGGACGCGTTCGTGGTTGCAACATTGATCGAGAAGTTGCCCCCTCATTGGAAGGACTTCAAGAGCTACCTTAAGCACAAGCGAAAGGAGATGACTCTTGAAGACTTGATTGTGAAGCTACGCATCGAGTCTGATGTGCGCGATCAAGACAAACCGAAAGCACCGTCTGATGCCAAGGTGAATTTGATGGAGAAGGGCGGTCCCTCCAACAAGCGTGATCGCCTAAATGCCAAAGACAAAGGCAAGGCGAAGGGACCATCGAAGAAGTTTGATGGTGATTGCTACAATTGTGGCAAGCATGGGCATACTGCGAAGGACTGCAAGAAGCCCAAGAACAAGAAGAAGAAGAAACATGCTGCCAACGTCGCCGAAAAAGATGGCGAGTGGGTGAAAGAAGACTTTACGGCTGTGGTCACCGAGGAGGTCAACCAAGTCGAAAAGCCGGGAGGCTGGTTCATCGACACTGGCGCTACTGCGCACGTGTGTGCCGATAGGAACAAGTTTGTTACCTATCAAGTTGTTGAGGGGAGGAAGCTCAACATGGGGAACCAAGCTTCGTCCGTGGTTGTCGGAGTTGGAAATGTGGTGCTAAAGCTTACATCCGGGAATTCTCTAACTTTGAAGAACGTGCTGCATGTTCCCGACATCCGAAAGAACTTGGTCTCGGGCTCTATTCTAGTTAATAAGGGGTTTAGACTAGTTTTTGAGTCTGACAAGTTTATTTTGTCAAAGAGTGGTACTTTTCTTGGAAAGGGTTACCTCTCTGATGGTCTATTTAGGTTGAATGTATTGACTATACGCCATGTACCAAAATCTATTGAGAGTAATGAAAATGCTACTACTTCCTCTTACATTGTTGAGTGCTCTAATTTATGGCATTGTAGATTAGGACATGTTAATCTAAATGCTATAAAACGATTAGTAAATTTAGATTTACTGAAGTTAAATGAAGTTAACACTCAAAACAAATGTGAAGTTTGTGTTGAGGCAAAAATGACAAAACCACCGTTTCATTCGGTTGAGCGGAGCACGAAACCCCTTGATTTAATTCACACCGATGTGTGTGATTTAAAGTATGTGCAAACTCGTGGTGGTAAAAAGTACTTTATCACGTTCATCGATGATTGCACGAGATATTGTTATCTTTATCTTTTAAGAGGTAAAGATGAGGCTATTGAAGCGTTCAAACACTTCAAGAATGAAGCCGAAAATCAACTAAGTAGTCGAATTAAGAGTGTTCGAAGTGACAGAGGTGGCGAATATGTCGCTCCGTTTGAGGAATTATGCAACAAAAGTGGTATAATTCATCAAACGACGGCTCCATACTCACCTCAATTAAATGGCGTTGCTGAACGTAAAAATCGAACTCTTAAGGAGATGATGAATGCTTTGTTGATTAGTTCAGGGTTGCCCCAAAATATGTGGGGGGAAGCTGTCTTGACAGCCAACTATATATTAAACAAGATTCCACTCAAAGGTAAAGATGTTACTCCTTATGAATTATGGAAAGGTTGGAAACCGTCGTACAAATACCTTAAAGTGTGGGGGTGTTTGGCGAAGGTTGAAGTGCCTCTACCTAAACAAGTTACAATTGGCCCTAAAACGGTTGATTGTATCTTTATTGGGTATGCACATAACAGCAGCGCCTATCGCTTTGTTATCCACAAGTCGGAAGTACCCGACATGACTGTGGGTACAACGATCGAGTCAAGGAATGCAATATTCTTTGAACACATATATCCTTGTAAAGACAAGGGTAATGTAGAAACCAATTCTAGCAATAGAATTGAAGGTGAAGCCACGAGTTCTAAATCCGAGGATGAAGAACCTAAGTCACGCAAACGACAAAGGTCTAATCCGGAAGATAGTGAACTGAGACGTGGTAGTAGAGTTCGGAAACCAAAGCAATTTGGTCCGGATTATGTAGTGTTCATGTTGGATCAAGAACCTACGACGATCAAAGAAGCTTTTTCTAGATCGGACAGTCCGCTTTGGAGAGAAGCGGTACAAAGTGAAATTGAGTCCATTAGGCAAAACCACACTTGGGTGTTGGTTGATTTGCCCGAAGGGTGTAAACCCTTGGGGTGCAAATGGATCCTTAAAAGGAAATACAAAGCCGATGGATCAATTGACAAGTACAAGGCCCGTTTGGTTGTCAAAGGGTTTAAGCAGAAAGAAGGGTACGATTATTTTGATACCTATGCTCCTGTAACAAGGATTACATCCATTCGGGTGCTTCTCGCAATTGCTGCATTGCACAATCTCGAGATACATCAAATGGATGTGAAAACTGCTTTCCTCTATGGAGATTTAGAGGAGGAAATCTATATGGAACAACCAGAAGGATTTGTAGAACCTGGTAAAGAGAAGAAGGTTTGCAAACTGGTTAAGTCCCTTTATGGATTGAAACAAGCGCTACTTCAATGGCACTTGAAATTTGATAGTGTGATGCTATCAAATGGTTTTAAAATAAACGAATGTGACAAATGTGTTTACATTAAGAACACAAATAACGGATATGTTATTGTGTGTCTTTATGTAGATGACATGTTAATTATGGGTAGCAATATCCGTGTAATTAACGAAACGAAAAGCATGTTAAAGAGGAACTTTGACATGAAAGACTTGGGTTTAGCGGATGTTATTCTTGGTATGAAAATACTAAGGAAATCCGATGGGATTGTCTTGTCACAATCTCACTATGTTGAGAAAGTGCTCAAGAAGTTTAATGCTTTTGATAGCGTGCCCGCTAAAACTCCTATTGAACTTAATGTTCATTTGAGCAAGAATCGAGGTGAGTCGGTTGCTCAAGAAGACTATGCTCGTGTCATAGGGTGTTTAATGTATCTTACAAATTGCACTAGACCCGACATAGCATGTGCCGTTAACAAATTGAGTCGTTACACGAGCAATCCAAGCAAAGAGCATTGGAGAGCTCTTGTACGAGTTTTGAGATACTTGAAGTATACTCAAAGTCATGGGCTACATTTTTTGAGATACCCCCCGGTACTTGAAGGGTACTGTGATGCGAATTGGATTTCGGACACGAAAGATTCACTTTCTACAAGTGGGTATGTGTTTACTATTGGGGGTGGAGCTGTTACGTGGAGATCCACAAAACAGACGTGTATAGCCCGATCCACCATGGAGTCCGAATTCATAGCTTTAGATATAGCTGGTGAACAAGCCGAATGGCTAAGAAACTTTCTTGAGGACATACCATGTTGGGAGAAACCATTGCCTCCGGTGATGATTCACTGTGATAGCCAAGCGGCTATTGGTAGGGCAAAAAGTGGTTTGTATAATGGTAAGTCTCGACATATTCGTCGACGACATAATACCGTGAGACATTTGATCACAACTGGGATTATCTCAGTCGACTATGTAAAGTCGTTGGATAATCTAGCGGATCCACTAACCAAAGGGTTAAACCGTGATCAAATGAATAAGTTGCTAGAAGGAATGGGAGTAAAATCCACAAATTAAGAACTATCATAGTGGTAACCCAACCATGATGATTGGAAATCCCAAGAACTTGGTTCAAAGGGAAAACTAAGCTATGAAAGTTCGTGTGAAAACACTCACATTTATCTATTCCTTAGAAAGCGTTTGAGTGCTGAAAGCTTGCCTAGTGGTGAGGTTAAGTCTATGACTTTTAATGATTCCTAAATACTTCGAGGAGGTTGAGTATGGCAAGATACTCGGTAAAGAATCACCTATGTAAGTGTGAAGTGAGGCCGCTTCGTTAGATACACTTATGAATCCAAAGGGGTGTTCAAGGCCGAAATGGACACAAAACGTGAGAACGGATGAGGTTGAGGTGTATAAGCGTTAACATCGTTGTCTTGGTGCACGCCATGGAGGGATAGTTCAAAGCATTGCGCTACTATGCCGCCTGTGTACTCGATGGTGTTGACTATGGAAGGTTCAAAGCCACAAACTACCTATCCTAATACTTTTATACCTCGTGAGGACTGAGCTCTTGCATTTGCATACATTTGCATATGGCTATCTCACTCATGTGGGGGATTGTTGGAAATTTGGTTTTTGACCAAATAAATAATAACAAATATTTAATTTATTACATAAATTAAATATTAGATTATTGTTCTACTCGCGGAGTAGATGAGCGTGGTATATTTATAGGCTCAAAACCGATTTCCGGTGAGTGAGATATAAATGTTCAAAGTTTGGTGGAGAGTTACTTCATTAGTTAATGAAGTGTAAGTTATACCACATTGATTAAATATTAATGTGGTGTGCTGTTTAAAAGTGTTTAAACATGTGGGCTTAATAACAAGTGGGCCAAGTAAGTGGATAAGTGTGTGGTTGGGCTCTCGCGTGAGCACACACTCGATCCGGCCCCGCCGTCCGTGCCGGACGGCACGGACGGCTCCGGCTCGGGCTCGGGCTCGGGCTCGGGCTCGGGTTTCGTGGCCGTGGACTTGGATCTTGGCAATTGGTCCTTTGGGTGGTCCTTTGGGCCTTTGGCTTGGGCTTGGGCTTGGGGTCTTGTGTACTATATTTTTTGGACCACAAAATATATAGTATTTTGGGCCATGTGGAAGCCCAATTGCCTAGCCCAATTCTAATGAGATGAGGCCTACCCGTCCAGCCCAATTCGTGGCCCATCCGGAAGAAGACTCTGGAAGGTGTCTCTTCAGCTGAACAGTCAGCCTCTTCCACTCCACCACTAACCCACTACCTTAGTGGCTGTTAATGTCTTTATGGCATTTGATGTCCCTACTGAATGAGCAGACTATAAATAGAAGGCTCTGCAGGCCATTCTAGGACACACAACTCAAAGCATTTTGCATCATCTCTTCTACATCATTCAGTTTTTGAGCTCAGTTCCTTCGCCTTTTATTTCCAGTTCGCCGGAGCTTCTTAGTTTGTGGTGCTGCTACTAAGAAGACGAGAAGTCGTTTTATCTTTGGGGACGAAGCGCCAAATCCGCGAGCACTAGCCGGGGCGTAATTCGTCTTGCGGAAAGAGGGTTTCCTCGACTCGACTTCAAATTTTTGTTCGTAGTTTTTTCTCATTTCACTTGTAATCTTCGATTATTCTATTGTAATTGTACGCCCGGCAAGTTCTACATTTCCAACAATGGCATCTAAAAGAAGAAGAGAACAAATAATTCTTTCTTTAAAAAAAATCAAGGTATATGCAAAATTAAACTATGAAATTGTAACATGAAGAATTGGATAGATTAGTGTTGACAAAAAATATATAAAAACTAACCGCACGCGAAAAATAGGGTGTTTCTACATTAGTTCATCAACATCTCCTTAGCTTCATAACTTAAAAGTGTTTCAACTCTTTATTTACTAGAGAAAAGAAACAACACTATCAAAATATCAAATCTAATATTAAAGCTTGTACATGTCACCGAAAGCACACCTAGCTATCAATATATATAACGAAAAAATAAACAGAAAAGGGCATAAATATACCCCACTTCTTTCTTTCATTTTTTGTGTTTTCTTTATTGTGTTGAATCTAAATCTAATTTATATAATATCATATATATATTTAACTTGTTGTAATATAACTTTTGAATTAGAAAAATTAAAAAAACTAAATCTAAACGGAATATTGTGATTTGTGAGATAAATTTTGATACAATAATCATAGTAATTTGAATTTAAATAACGCATCAACTTATTAATTACTAGTACATATCAAATTCTAAGATTTGCAAATAGCATTTCATTTGTCGACATATAATAAATAGAAAACATTAGTCATACCACAAAAGCTATCAATTAAAATTGCTGAGAAATTTAGTATGAGACGAAGACTAAGATAAAATAAATAAATCGACCTCGTTTTAGAGCAGATTCTGCCTCTCTTCGATCTCTCTTTACCCGGGCCATCTCCATCCCATCGGCCTGCAACCAAAACAAGAAGGGGAAAAATGAATTTTAGGAGAACAAAACTTTAGAACCCAAAAATTCCCAATTCAAGGTTTATATTCTTGCTTATCACAGACTATATATATGAAGTGATAATACCCGAGTGAGTATCGTAACCTTGAGGCAACTGAGAGATGAAGTTATGAAAGCATTCAAATTAAGCTTTAGCAGCTTCGATAACTTCCTCCGTCGAAGCATCTTCTTTTCCAAATAGTATGTTTTCTTAAACAGAGGTTGCAAAAAGGGCTGGCTCTTGACCGACTCGACTAATCCCAGTTGTGACCTTATTAACCATTTGACCTGCAACTTATTAATGGTTACTCCATTGAAGATAATTTCTCCTCCAATCAGATCGTAAAACCTTTGCAAAAGAGCTATATATAGTGCACTACACAAACATTATATCGAAAACTGACCTTGTTGACAGATTTGGTGAAATTTTCCGACGAAGAATCATCGGAATTTCCGAAGGCGTTCATAAACTTGCTAAGAATTAAGTAAGTACTAACCGGCAAGCCAAGGCCGCCGCCGATCGCACCCAACAAACCCAAACCCATCAACGCCACGTCGTATTCATCAACATGCATGAGAATCAAACTAAATGAAATGCTTCTCTTCTCCTTCTTTTCTTGCTCCTCCATATATATATATATATATATCAGAAGAAGTACTCACACTTGGTTTCTTCTGTTTTGTTTTTTAAGCCATCCACGTATATTCCTTTTTGAGGAAATACCTCCATATACTCTTCCACTCTTAGTGAAGACAATTTATAACCAAAACTTAAAAAAGAACAAATTATACCCAATTTGTTTGGGAGTGGACCAAAATGCCCCTAACCCAATTCATTTGAAATTCATCTTCTTCTTCACTCATTTCCTTCCCATCCTTTTTCACTCTTTTGCTCATTTATTCTCTTCCCATATTTTTTTCACTCTTTTGCTCACTCCAACTCGGGAGTTTTTTGCAGACGGACGACGACGGGTGCGGACTGACGGCGGCGCGGTTAGGGCTTGGAGAACGGTGGCGTTATTTCGTGGGGCGGCGTCGTCGTTGGGTTGCTGGGTTTTGTTCTTCTCGAAAAGACGAAGAGATGAAGGGGTTGCTCGCTCATTTTGGTGGAGGAATGAGGGAGAAACACGCCGTAGAAGATGAAGCAGGCCGGAAATCGCGAGTTGTACGGCGGTGGAATCAAATGATAGGTAAGAAATCAAATAATTTTAGAGGTAAGAAATTCGTGATTTCTTACCGAGGTAGAGATAAAAAATCAAATAATTAGGAATAAGAAATTGGCGATTTCTTACAGGGTAGAGGTAAGAAATGGTCAAATTTTTATGATACAAGTCATTTTTTAGGTTTTTGAATTTAAGCTTTTTTTTGCTATATTTTCTGGAATCTGATGCTGAGAGAGAGAGAGGGAGAGAGGAGAGAGAGAGGCGCAAATTCGAAGGACGGTATACTGGGATTTGAAGGATTATATATATATTTGGGGTGACATCATTCTCTATCTCCATTCTCTCTTTATAAATCTGGAAATTTTGAAATGGCTTCTCTTCCATTATTTCGATATGATTTTTTTTTAAAATTATCATTTGTACAACTGCCCCATTGTTCTTGTTTCTGAAATTCTTCAAACCCTAAATGATTATAAACAACAAATGATAATTTTATGGTAAGAACATGCGAAAAACGTGGTAAGAATTCATTTATATGGATAAGAATCCAATCAGATAGGTAAAAATTCATGAGACATACAAGATTTTTGTTTGACATGTAAGAATTCAAGGATGAAAAGGTAAGAATCCAATTTAAAGGTAAGAATTCAAGAACAACAGTAAGAATTCATTAATTAGTATAGATAAGAATTCAATCAGATAGATAATAATTCATGAGACATAAGAATTATAAAAGTAAGAATTGATCCGATATCGAAGAAACGGTTGGCATATTTTTGTGTATGATTTATTGTGTATGGTTATGTAAAAATGATCCAATTCTTGCAATCTATATGTAAGAATTGAGACAATTCTATCTAGATTAATATCGAATAAACAGTGGGCATATTTTTTGTGTATCATTTTTTAAGAATTCATGAGACATAAGAAATGGTAATAAAAATACAATAAGAATGGTAATGAAAAAATAGCGTGCAATTGGTAAGAACATGCGAAAAACATGGTAAGAATTCATTTTTATAGATAAGACTCCAATCAGATAGGTAAAAATTCATGACACAAAAGATTTTTGTTTGACATGTAAGAATTCAAGGATAACAAAGTAAGAATCCAATTTTAAAGGTAAGAATTGAAGAGACAACGGTAAAAATTCATTAATTAGTATAGATAAGAATTCTTTTTTTTAATATTATCATTTGTACAACTGCACCATTGTTCTTATTTCTGGAATTCTTCAAATCCTTAATGATTATAAACAACAAATGACAATTTTATGGTAAGAACATGAGAAAAATATGGTAAGAATTCATTTTTATAGATAAGACTCCAACCAGATAGGTAAAAATTCATGAGACAGAAAATATTTTTATTTGACATGTAAGAATTCAAGGATAACAAAGTAAGAATCCAATTTTAAAGGTAAGAATTCAAGAGACAACGGTAAGAATTTACTAATTAGTATAGATAAGAATTCAATCAGATAGATAATAATGCATGAGACATAAGAATTATAAAAGTAAGAATTGATCCAATATCGAGGAAGGTGGGCATATTTTTGTGTATGATTTTTTGTGTATGGTTATGTAAAAATGATCCAATTTTTGCGATCTATATGTATGAAATATTTACATATCATGTAAATAGTTTAGTTGGAATTACTCTCTGTAATGGAGTTTTGAGTATATTCATTAATGTAGATTATTTTTGTATGATTATGTAAGAAATGATCTAATTCTTGTGATCTATATGTAAGAATTGATACATTTCTATCTAGATTAATTTCGAATAAACAGTGGGCACGTTTTTTGTGTATCATTTTTTAAGAATTCATGAGACATAAGAAATGGTAATAAAAATACAATAAGAATGGTAATGAAAAAATAGCGTGCAATTGGTAAGAACATGCGAAAAACGTGGTAAGAATTCATTTTTATAGATAAGACTCCAATCAGATAGGTAAAAATTCATGAGACAGAAAAGATTTTTGTTTGACATGTAAGAATTCAAGGATAACAAAGTAAGAATCCAATTTTAAAGGTAAGAATTGAAGAGACAACGGTAAGAATTCATTAATTAGTATAGATAAGAATTCTTTTTTTAATATTATCATTTGTACAACTGCACCATTGTTCTTATTTCTGGAATTCTTCAAATCCTTAATGATTATAAACAACAAATGACAATTTTATGGTAAGAACATGAGAAAAATATGGTAAGAATTCATTTTTATAGATAAGACTCCAACCAGATAGGTAAAAATTCATGAGACAGAAAATATTTTTATTTGACATGTAAGAATTCAAGGATAACAAAGTAAGAATCCAATTTTAAAGGTAAGAATTCAAGAGACAACGGTAAGAATTTACTAATTAGTATAGATAAGAATTCAATCAGATAGATAATAATGCATGAGACATAAGAATTATAAAAGTAAGAATTGATCCAATATCGAGGAAGGTGGGCATATTTTTGTGTATGATTTTTTGTGTATGGTTATGTAAAAATGATCCAATTTTTGCGATCTATATGTATGAAATATTTACATATCATGTAAATAGTTTAGTTGGAATTACTCTCTGTAATGGAGTTTTGAGTATATTCATTAATGTAGATTATTTTTGTATGATTATGTAAGAAATGATCTAATTCTTGTGATCTATATGTAAGAATTGATACATTTCTATCTAGATTAATTTCGAATAAACAGTGGGCACGTTTTTTGTGTATCATTTTTTAAGAATTCATGAGACATAAGAAATGGTAATAAAAATACAATAAGAATGGTAATGAAAAAATAGCGTGCAATTGGTAAGAACATGTGAAAAACGTGGTAAGAATTCATTTTTATAGATAAGACTCCAATCAGATAGGTAAGAATCCAATTTAAAGGTAAGAATTCAAGAACAACAGTAAGAATTCATTAATTAGTATAGATAAGAATTCAATCAGATAGATAATAATTCATGAGACATAAGAATTATAAAAGTAAGAATTGATCCGATATCGAAGAAACGGTTGGCATATTTTTGTGTATGATTTTTTGTGTATGGTTATGTAAAAATGATCCAATTCTTGCAATCTATATGTAAGAATTGAGACAATTCTATCTAGATTAATATCGAATAAACAGTGGGCATATTTTTTGTGTATCATTTTTTAAGAATTCATGAGACATAAGAAATGGTAATAAAAATACAATAAGAATGGTAATGAAAAAATAGCGTGCAATTGGTAAGAACATGCGAAAAACATGGTAAGAATTCATTTTTATAGATAAGACTCCAATCAGATAGGTAAAAATTCATGACACAAAAGATTTTTGTTTGACATGTAAGAATTCAAGGATAACAAAGTAAGAATCCAATTTTAAAGGTAAGAATTGAAGAGACAACGGTAAAAATTCATTAATTAGTATAGATAAGAATTCTTTTTTTTAATATTATCATTTGTACAACTGCACCATTGTTCTTATTTCTGGAATTCTTCAAATCCTTAATGATTATAAACAACAAATGACAATTTTATGGTAAGAACATGAGAAAAATATGGTAAGAATTCATTTTTATAGATAAGACTCCAACCAGATAGGTAAAAATTCATGAGACAGAAAATATTTTTATTTGACATGTAAGAATTCAAGGATAACAAAGTAAGAATCCAATTTTAAAGGTAAGAATTCAAGAGACAACGGTAAGAATTTACTAATTAGTATAGATAAGAATTCAATCAGATAGATAATAATGCATGAGACATAAGAATTATAAAAGTAAGAATTGATCCAATATCGAGGAAGGTGGGCATATTTTTGTGTATGATTTTTTGTGTATGGTTATGTAAAAATGATCCAATTTTTGCGATCTATATGTATGAAATATTTACATATCATGTAAATAGTTTAGTTGGAATTACTCTCTGTAATGGAGTTTTGAGTATATTCATTAATGTAGATTATTTTTGTATGATTATGTAAGAAATGATCTAATTCTTGTGATCTATATGTAAGAATTGATACATTTCTATCTAGATTAATTTCGAATAAACAGTGGGCACGTTTTTTGTGTATCATTTTTTAAGAATTCATGAGACATAAGAAATGGTAATAAAAATACAATAAGAATGGTAATGAAAAAATAGCGTGCAATTGGTAAGAACATGCGAAAAACGTGGTAAGAATTCATTTTTATAGATAAGACTCCAATCAGATAGGTAAAAATTCATGAGACAGAAAAGATTTTTGTTTGACATGTAAGAATTCAAGGATAACAAAGTAAGAATCCAATTTTAAAGGTAAGAATTGAAGAGACAACGGTAAGAATTCATTAATTAGTATAGATAAGAATTCTTTTTTTTAATATTATCATTTGTACAACTGCACCATTGTTCTTATTTCTGGAATTCTTCAAATCCTTAATGATTATAAACAACAAATGACAATTTTATGGTAAGAACATGAGAAAAATATGGTAAGAATTCATTTTTATAGATAAGACTCCAACCAGATAGGTAAAAATTCATGAGACAGAAAATATTTTTATTTGACATGTAAGAATTCAAGGATAACAAAGTAAGAATCCAATTTTAAAGGTAAGAATTCAAGAGACAACGGTAAGAATTTACTAATTAGTATAGATAAGAATTCAATCAGATAGATAATAATGCATGAGACATAAGAATTATAAAAGTAAGAATTGATCCAATATCGAGGAAGGTGGGCATATTTTTGTGTATGATTTTTTGTGTATGGTTATGTAAAAATGATCCAATTTTTGCGATCTATATGTATGAAATATTTACATATCATGTAAATAGTTTAGTTGGAATTACTCTCTGTAATGGAGTTTTGAGTATATTCATTAATGTAGATTATTTTTGTATGATTATGTAAGAAATGATCTAATTCTTGTGATCTATATGTAAGAATTGATACATTTCTATCTAGATTAATTTCGAATAAACAGTGGGCACGTTTTTTGTGTATCATTTTTTAAGAATTCATGAGACATAAGAAATGGTAATAAAAATACAATAAGAATGGTAATGAAAAAATAGCGTGCAATTGGTAAGAACATGTGAAAAACGTGGTAAGAATTCATTTTTATAGATAAGACTCCAATCAGATAGGTAAAAATTCATGAGACAGAAAAGATTTTTGTTTGACATGTAAGAATTCAAGGATAACAAAGTAAGAATCCAATTTTAAAGGTAAGAATTCAAGAGACAACGGTAAGAATTCATTAATTAGTATAGATAAGAATTCAATCAGATAGATAATAATGCATGAGACATAAGAATTATAAAAGTAAGAATTGATCCAATATCGAAGAAGGTGGACAATTCTTATTGCAAACTTTTTGAAGGAATATATATTCCTTCAAATCCCAGCATATAATTCTTCCAATTTGCATCTCTCTCTCTCTCTCTCTCTCTCTCTCTCTCCCCCCTAGCATCGGATTCCATAAAAATACAACGAAAAATCGCTTAAATCTGAAAACCCTAAAAATAACTCGTATCATAAGAATTTGACAATTTCTTAGCTCTACCCAGTAAGAAATCGTCAATTTATTACCTCTAATTATTTATTTTCTTACCTCTACCCCGGTAAGAAATCATCAATTTTTTACCTCTAATTATTGCCCAGTGGTCAATTGCACCATAAAGCTTTCGGATTTGGACAGAAAAAGGCCAGAACAGCAACAAAACCCTAAGGCGATGGCGAGCTCCGGCAGGTCTGACGTTTCTGCTTCAAGTTCTTATCGGAGCCGCTTCGAACTTCGCGTTACCATGTCGTGGCAATTCTTACATATAGAAATATATCAATTCTTATATATAGAACGCAATAATTTGATAGTTTCTTACGTATTTATACACAAAAGAATTACCCATCGTTTCTTCGATACCCTCCCCCCCCACAAACAAAAAATTACAAAACAAATCTAATGCATGCACGTTCCTATGCATCTTGCGCATTTCATATTAACATTGGGATTGTTGTTACACTTGTACTGTGGCCATAGATTGACATTGCGACATCTTCACGGTATTTTGGTGATTTGTTCCACGTCTTTCGTACCCCGTGGCCTGCTTTTCTCAGATATAAACTTCTCAACATATTTCATGCAGTAGATAGCATTGTCCCTTTCACTCATTTCCCAGTAGGCCTTCGCCCTACATGAATACATCATGGCAAGAAATGATCACAAACATATAAGACTTGAGGCCATTCTTGCCAAGTTGATGCAATAAATACGCAATTCTTATCACACATTGACAACAATAAGGCATTTCTTATCAGATGAAAATGACAAGAAATATGACTGTAAGAATTACAATTTCTTATGATATACATTAAGTATCACATAAGTTCTTACTGTAATCACACAATTCTTACTCATCTTTTTATTGTTTTGCAAACTATTCAAGATAATCAACCAATTACTGTAAGAATTACCCGAAAGCATCTATAGAAAGGTAAGAACAAACAATTTCTTACCGAAAGTTTCAGAGACTATAAGAATTTGATAAATTCTTACCGATGACAACGCTAACTCACGTTTCTTACCATTTCTTACAATTCTTACCACTGGTGCACAAACTCGCGATTTCTTACTGCCGCCGTACAACTCGCGATTTCGTGACTTCATCTTCTCCGGCGTGTCTATCCCTCATTTCTCCACCAAAATGAGCGAGCCACCCCTTCATCTCTTCGTCTTTCCGAGGAGAACAAAGCCCAGTGGTCAATTGCACCACATGGGCTCCGTCGGAGCCGGCGTCTTCCTTTTTTTTTGGTTGCTCCGGAACCGGCGGATTTTCCTCCGGAACTGCTTCACGGTTGCGCTTGGAACTTCTAGTCGACATACCTGCAGAGAGAAACGGTGGGCGGAGTCCGGTGGTCGTCGGAGCAAGCCTAGGGTTTCTTGGCAGAGGAGGTTGAAGAAGGGATGATGGGTCTCGCTTTTGAAAATTGGGAGGGGGGGGGGGGGGGGGCTGATTTGAAAATTGGGGTGTGAAATTAGTTTTGGGGCTTTTTGAATTGAGGGGTATTTTTGGGAGTTTACACCAAAATTGGGTATAATTTGTGTTTTGTTAAGTTTTGAGTAAAATTTGTATTTTTTATGTTTACAATGGTATAATATTTTTTGCCCCTTCCTTTTTTGCAGTTATAAAGTTTTGCCGTTTAAGATATTATATATACTAGTACCGCACCCGTGCTACGCACGGGGTATAATTTTGATTTTATTTTATTAAAAAATATCTTATAAGAAAATCAACTTTTTATTTATGAATGTGGATGCAATATTGTCTTAGAATATGTATATATCTTATATATTTTTTCGAGCATTTTTTTTTATGTATTTTGAGATTAGTAATACTTAAATCAAATTAAAATACATACTTTGTGCCTTTCACTAATTTAGTTATGTGGGGCACGGGACAGATGTGAAGATAATATATTTTTTAATAAAATCAGGAACGTAAAATAGTACTATATTTTATGAGATTTTTTTTCAAACTAAATTTGGAAAGAAAAATTGTACGTATATAAAGAAGAGTAATCCTGTTGGACTACAATTACATACTATTTTATAATTTGGTTTTTATAATTTGGTAGAATGTTGAGAATGTTTATTATGTTAAGTGAGTTAGTTAATTTCAATTTCAGGTATGCAACTGAATTTTTCGCCCAGATGGATTAGTAATATATATTGTACTTCTCTCATTCCACAAATTTAGTACCGGACGACCGATTACTATTGTTAAGAAAATAAATTACTCCCCCCATCCATAATTTAGTTACCCTCTCCTTTTGGCACACATTTCCATGTTTCTTGATGTGGCTAAATCCCGTAAAAGAAAAAATATTTCAAAATCATCATCAAGAAACGTAAAAATGCATACAAAAAAGAGATGGTCACTAAATCATGGATAGGGGGAGTATTTATAATAAAAGTGAAAATGTAATGTAGTGTATAGTGTAGTTGTATCTTTATAAAATTTTGAGATGAAAAACAAAATTTAAGATAGGTCAAGTATAATTACTATTTAGGTCATGCATATGTTTGCATTATGTCAATATAGAAAATGAGGATAAACTTTTAATTGAGATATTAGGAGTAATTATTAATTTATACTTAATGATATATTTTATAATTTGGTAGAATTTTAAGTATCTTTATTATATTTAGTTAGTTATTTATTTTCAATTTCAGGCATGTGGTTGAATTTTTCAGACAAATGGAGTAATATTTATTGTACTTCGTTCATTCCATAAATATAGTATTTGACGGCCGATTACTAACGCTAATAAAATAAATTATTTAAAATAAAATTGAAAATGTAATGTAGTACCGTTTGTATATTTATAAAATTTTGAGACAAAAAATAAAATTTGAGATAGTTAAAGTATAGTTACTTTTTGTGGGATGCATTAGCATATTGTGCTTTAATTTTTAAAATATCTAGAGTATTTTTTAATGATAGTGAGGTGTTATAATTTTTACTTTAGGTATGAGCACATCTTTGCATTAATATAAAAAATAGGCTAAGCTTATAAGATGTTGGGAGTAATTATTTACTCATAATGTAATCATAATGGATGATAATCGTGACAAAATAATAGTACGAAATGAAATAAATAAGTCAAAAATGTTAAAATTTCACTACAAATTTATAAATTTCACTGCAAACTTATGAATATAACTTTTATTGATTGTCATGACATATGATTCAATTATTGAGAGATATTTGTTTCTATTTAAACTCATTAATGATAGACATGTATATGGTGGAATTAGTGACATGAACTAAATAAACACAATTAGATCAAAATTAGTTCAAGAAATGGAATGATTATTTTAGTTTTCATTTTTTATCCAATTAATGATACAAAATTATAATTAAGAATACATATTCTTGTAGAAATTAGTAATCCCATGAACATGAGATTAATCATTTCTCCCACTACCATTGATATTAGCTATTCTTGATTATAAGGAATGAAATTTATTGTTATGTTTTTTAGATATTATCATTACTTATTATTTGGATATGACTTATTAAACTTTATTGGAAACTTTACGTGGGCTCGAGTTGGGCTGAGCCGGTTTAGGCCCATTGGGCCAAATGATCGACCTAAATATATTAGGGTGATTTTTTTGTCACTATCAGCGAATAGTAGTTGCAAAATATCAGGCCAATCGAAGACGTCCTGAGCCCGATATACTTTTGGTCTAATGAGCCTAAACTATTTTTGCTAGCCATACCAGCATATAGAATTAGGAAAGATGTAAATTTGTTCGTGAATAGTACTTCTGTAATGTCTTTTATTAATTCATTGATTTTTAGGGGTTAATTCATTGATCATAATTGTATTAATTAAATTGTAATTATAATATATCATCAACGCATATGATTTCTAGAAAGTTACTAATTGTGACATAATTAAAAAGTCATGACCATCGATCGGTTATAACTTATAAATATATGATAGGATATGGCTCAACACCTAGGCCCAAAGCATCAAGCCCAATATAATTGAGCCCCGACAGTTAAGCTTGACCCAGGCAGCTCGGCCCATCTGAAGATAAGAGACTTCCATCACCAAGGCAATCAAGACTCCTACATCGACTACAACTCAAGCTCTAAGAGAGATATAGAAGCTCGGTGTTTATCCATAAAAGAGGAGATGAAGCCAAAGAGTCCAAATAGGAAAAGAATTCGTATTATAGTCGAACTCCATGTAGCTATCTATAAATAGGGACTTAGAATAGATTGAGAGGGGAACAATCTTGTAATCAATACTCATACTAGCAATAAAGATCCATACTCTTGTTCCGTGGACGTAAATCTACTCTAATAGATCGAACCACGTAATTCCTTGTGTTCCTTTTACTTTCGTGCTCGATTTATTCCTTATTGACGTTCATTAATTACCTACGAAAATAAGATCGACCAATATATATTCAATATTAATAGACAAAAAACGCTGATAATTTTTTTTAAGGAATTAACATTTTATTTTTAATTAATAGAGACCTCATTGACACTGGTATTGTAGAAAACTTATTCTATCTAACCAGGACATGCGTAATGCTAATATTGTACTTCTCCGATATGCTCTCAGCTCTCTACCATTTAATCATGTTGTACAATTCGATTTCATTAAATTGTTGCATTATCAAATTAATTTTGGCACTCAATTTCTCCTCTATGCTCTCAGCTCTCTACCATTTCATTAAGTTGTCCAACTCCATTTCATATAATTCTATGACCCCTACTCCGATAAACATCTTTTCTTATCGAACATGAAAATTAATGAATAATGAAAAGACAGTTGAATTGTGTGAATTCTTTTGTTGTATAATTTCGAAATATATAATACATTATATTTAAAAAAGACGAAACAAATTAATTCATTATGAATTATGTATTTGTAAGATCTAATATTAACCATATTATTAATTATGATTGAGATCTACTATACCGTGCGTATATTTTCCATAAATGACATATTGATAAAAATATATATAAAAAAATAAATGTAATTATATTCATTTTGAGCTAAACTAATACTACCATTGTTAAATTATAATATCCAACAATAATAGACTGAAATTAAAAATTAAAAAATGATCGCAAAAAATAGACTTTACATATATATGATAAATATTTTAGAGAACATGTAATACTTGATATGTTTAGGTAAGACCGTGCAATCCATGTAAAGAAATTATTATAAATAAAGATGAAACAAATGCTTCGATATGGAGATTACTTTTGTTGATGCGCCTTACACACAACATTTCTTTTGAATCCGCCATATGGAGATTATCTCCGAGATAGATGTTGATCTACTTTGTGTCCTATAAAATGTTTATGGTGTGGTAACCTCTTAAGGTGTGATAACCTCTTTCATGTACGTTGTTGTTTCTCTAGATTGAGAAAAAAAAAAAGAAGAAAAATCACATACAAGAAGTGAATGGGTTGATAGTAAAATTTTCAAATATATATATAGACTCAAAATAATACTCCAATTAATTATATGCCATGATTTCCATGAATCACACTTCTGTAACGTTTAATTGATATGAAATTATTAATTTGCAATTATGTTATAGTAGCATTTAAACATATTATTTCCAAAAAGGAAAATCTCAAAATAACAAAATAAAAAGTATTTTAGGAGAAAATGTAGAAAAAAAAAAACTACTTTGAAAATCCGGTGGCTACAATAACAGAAGGAAGATATATGTTCATAGAGTCATAGACTCACCCGACTCAGATTATAATGTATAGTACGAATTGCCGGCGCCGCCATCAGAAGGAAGAAACATGTGAATATTCTTAGAAGCCTTTCGGCTAATTTGTAGGATGTGATTAGATTCATATGTGAAAGTATATAGTAAGAATAAAAAATAGTACTACTATAATTTTCCGTGCTAATAATCATTTATACCCATTATTAATGTATGTATACATTTTATACCCACTTTGAAAATACCTCTTCAAAATATACTCATTTACTTTGACCACACCAAAGAATTGCTAATGACAAGTATTTCTTTGATTTCCATATTTTGCTTTATTTTGTTTAAAAGAGGATTAAAATCCCATGTTTTTGGTGATGTGATCCGCGCTTCAAAAATGGTATCAGAGCCCTAGGTTTATTTGGGAATTATATTTATTTATTATATAATGTTTATTACCTAACGGAGGAGACTTCAAGTTAAAATGGAACCAGACTATTGTCTGAGTTGCGAGTAGTTACAGTTCATATCTCCAAATTCTGGAGAGGAACAAACAAGTGAACTTGCTCTACTACGAGTAAGACAAGAACGCCTCGAAGCAGCGATTCGAGAAAACAGGCACCCAAGAGAGATCCGTGCCTGCGAGTGGACTATCAAGTTCTACTTAGATCGCCTCATGATAAACGCTTATCTTGAGGGGAAGCTAAGGCATCTGATGAGAACGGCCCATCAGGATCATATCTGATGGCTTTCTCAGGACAGAATGTTGGCCCTAATTTTGTAGAGATCACGCCAGATCCGGCTAAAATCTCTATGGATCTACGGGAAATCCAGAAGACAGGTGCAAAATTACGGCAACAGCCTATATGGAGTACCTCAAAAGGTGGACGAAATATCCCGCAAACAGGATGTCATCCTTGACGTTCTAAAGGATATTCAAAGACGAGTAGAGAAACTGGAAACACACCCAAGTTCCAGTCGAGCCAAGAGGGGTTTCTTGTGGGACAAACCAAAAAGATACCCACTACCAGTCAAAGAGGGCGAGAAACGCGACCCTAGATTGGATATTATTACTGGTATGATCCGAGGTAAAAAAGATGAATAACCTCGAGAGGATCGGACTAGAAGATCTACAAGAGTTAGCAGAATCTTTTGCTAATTTGAAGGTGGTGGATCTCAAGATGGCCAAGCCCGAAGGAGATACATCAGGCGGTGCTACACAACCACCCCAGAGTCATTACGATTTTGAGGCTGGTTCCTCCTATCATCGAAGAACTGGTGGTATTGCAGACGATCAGTTCAAAATCAACTTCAAACGAAGGACGAAATGGAAACATGATAATCCTTCGGAGAAAACAACACTGGAGCCCATCCATCCATATGGAGTCACTATCAACATCGATGAAGTTAACTTCAAAGATCGAGAGAAATTCATCGATGACTGGGGAGCAGCAATGAGAGTTGCAGGATCAACTCTTGATATGAGTGACGAGGGATATCTTAAATTCCTCGAAATGAGTCTTGCAGGAGTTGCAAAGACCGCGTGGGAAGAAAGTATAAGCACAGAAGTAAAAAATGAGTGCTTTAAAATCGAGTCCCACACTAAGAAGGTGAAACAAATGGCTGACATCCTAAAGAATCATTTCTTGGGAGTTGGTTATTTCGGAGCCTATGACGAGGAGAAAAAGAAGAAGTATGCAATGGCCCTTCTTAATCTAAGACTTGCTGTCTTAGATTAAAAATCTCTCAACAAGTTCCTGCAGCTTTTCACAGTCTACCAGCATCAATCCAAGACTGATGATAGCTTTGCAAAGGAGATTTTCTTCCTGAAATTTCCTAACCCATGGAGAGAAATGTTCATCCAAGACTATGTTCCCGGAGAATATGATGGAGTGGGGAAAAGAATGTCTTTTGTGCACACCAAACTGACGGAGTGGTGTCAACAAGCCACAACTCAAAAGAACATCAAGAAATTAAGAAGGATCAACAAGGAGGCTCCTCTTAATTGTGAAGACAATGATCTCCCAACGGTCATTGGAGAGGATCCTACTAGTTACAAGAAAAGCAGGAAGAATAGGTATCAGCCCTATTCTAAAAAGAGACGATCTTGGAAACCAAGAACGATGTGGTCTAGACAAAAGGCTAGATCATACAAAAATGGACAGAGAAGCGGTCCATCAAGAAACAGGTTTCAATCCAGAGGTGCAAGCTTAAGCAGACCTTAGGAGAGAACACCAGCAAGAAAAACTTTCCGAAAAGCTCACACCAGAGCCAATGAAAGTTTCAAAGACTGCAACTGCTGGACGTGCGGTGCAGCTGGGCATATCTCTACCAATTGCCCAGAAAACAAGATGATGAGGAGGTTCGAGTCAACCCCAGACATCAAAGACGCGATCTACTTCCAAGATCTCGTACAAGTCTACCAATTTGAGGATATTGCCTCAGATGAGAGCATTTACGAACAGGAGGAAATCCTTACTAGTGAAGGAGATGGACCAACCGATTCAGAATCAGACTGAACCGGAGGTTCATCATCAAGAAAGTGAAAATCGAACTGGCTATTCAAGCCGGACGATGATTTCACAAAGCCAGATCGATAAGATCATGAAGAAAAGCCTTAATATACAGAAGTATCAAGGCTTTACAGCAGGGAACATCGATTATGCCCTGAGGAACTTCAGTCTCAAGACTCGGAAGCACCATATTGTCTATGGTATTACGAGAAGAGAGATGTCACTCCCAATCGAGCTCACAGGGAATCAAGTTGAGATGCAATTGATTCCAGCAAGTGATATCCGGGAGGATCTTGAAAAGATAAAGCCGAAATTGCGGAGAAGATGAGTTGGATACATATTGGAGCAATTCAATTAGTACTCAAATCCGTCCTTTTCGCAGGTGTTGATTCTCCAATTGACATCGCGATTTGTGACAAACGAGTCAGAAATCTCAAGGATTCTGTAATGGGAACCATTGCGGGGAATTTATGTGCTGGACAGGTGGTGGGGATTATATATCCTAAGATTGCATACAATCTTAACGACACCAACTTCAGCAGAGCCCTGACACTTTATCAGGACTTCAAGAGGAAAGAGCTAGTGGAAGAAGGGAATAGACCTTATTCCATCACGTATCAGGTATCATATGCGCTTTCCAACTCACATCATACTGAGTTGTTCTTAGGAAAGCAGTTCATTGAGATACCAGATATCTTCAAGAAGGTGACAACGGCAATTTGTCCCGATAGAATTGAATTTCCACGTTTGAGAAACTGTGGATATGCAACTTCAAGACAGAATGGTCATAACCCATGATCAAAGTCTTAGAATACAATCAGGACGATTGTTATTCCAAGGAGATAAGATTACTTCTCAACCAATGGGAAGAAATCTTATTCAACAGAGTCAAGAGTCTCAGAGTTTTTTACCGACTCTGAGTCACAAGAAGACGGCGATTACCATTAAATGTCCGGAAGGATGGAGAGGTGTAATGGTCAAATTTGATATTACAAGATGGGAAAACAATTTCCCATGCAACAGTCTTGTACTATCTCGAGCAACCAGAAGTCCATCATTACAAAGGAATGATTGAAATTGGAGGACATACTGGTTGAAATCAAAGGGCGAGCAGGAAGAGAGGAGAATATCCTACTCTTAGGTTTGGATTTCCTTGAGAAATACAAACCATGGAGACAAAGAGAAGAAGGAATGGAAGTCACGATCAATGAAAGAAAAATATTGATCTAATGACTAGTCCATTCTCAATATACATTCATATTGGAGTGTTATACAAGAAATATAAGGCAGAATACTTTGCTGTTTATATTGATTCTGGTGCAGGAATATGCACGGCAAAACGAGAGATCTTTCCAACAGAGGTCGAAGAAGATCTACCTCGGATTGCAGGAAGAGATTTTTCCAAGAAAATCTTGATTCTAATAAAGGGAGTCAAGATGGTGGAAGTTCTAATTGGAGGAGCAGGCCTACTCCACCAATTTATTTTCATGATACAGGAGCAGATATCCTGCTAGGAAACAATTTCTTGCAGATGTTCAAAAGATATATGCAGGATAATGAGAAACAAAGATTAGTGTTCACAACCCAATGTGATCACAAAATCATTGTTCAAAGGCTAAAAGGGGCATTCAACAGGCAAATGCCATTAGTCTTTCGCAGCAAGCATGGTGATGAAGGACAACTTCGAAACTCAAAAATGCAAGATCGGAGAAGGTTCAATGAAGCTTTATTGAACTACAGGATCAGAGGAGAGTTGATAGACAGCGAGTTTGAAAATAACGAAGCTGAGATTCAACTCCTAAAGGTATCTTTAATTTCTAAAGATATTGAAAGTGATACGCAGGTGTCATTAGAAGATGTCAAAAGGAAGATTGTAAGGTGTTACAATGAGAATCCTTTGGCATGGTGGGAGAAAAACCAACTTAGAGCAACCTTAAAGGCAAAGCCAGACAAGGTTAATGAGTTTGTTAGATTCAGACCAATCCTAATGAATCTCAGAGATCAACAGGACATGAAGGAGATTATCAAGGAACACCTTGATATGAAGTTAATCGAACCAGGTAACTCGCCATATAGTAGCCCAGGCTTCTTGGTAAGAAATCATGGTGAGATTAAGAGAAATAAACCCAGACTCGTTATTAATTATAAAGGGATTAATGACGTTTTAGAGTTTGATGGTTATTTCATTCCAAGTAGAGAACACCTTATTAACTACATTAGAAATGCTAAGGTTTTTTCCAAGTTTGATTGCAAGTCAGGGTTTTACCAGATTCGCATGGATGAAAGTAGTAAGAAGTTTACAGCCTTCTCTACTCCACAAGGGCATTATGTTTGGAACGTGATGCCGATGGGGTTAGCTAATGCACCTCAGATATTCCAGAGAAAGATGGATAATCTTTTTAAAGATTACTTCTCTTTTATGTTTGTTTATATTGATGATATTTTAATAACATCAAAAGATATAAATGAACATGTCAAACATCTTGAGATTTTTGCAGATGTTTGTTACAAGGCAGGATTAGTACTGTCAGAAAAGAAGTCAGTCATTGCAACCAGGAAAATGGAATTTCTGGGAATCGAGATAGATGAATCAGGGATAATTCTACAGGACCATATAGTCCAAAAGGTTAAGAATTTCTCTGAGGATCTAAAGGAGAAGAAACAACTTCAAAGCTTTCTAGGAGTTGTTAATTTTGCAGGAGCATTTATCAAGAATCTTGCAAAATACAGAAAGGTTTTCAGTCCGTTACTGAAGAAGGATGTTCCGTTCATTTGGACAGAGGAACATCGTAAAGGAATGAGAGATCTAAAGGAGGTTTGCAAGAACCTCCCAAAACTCTCTATACCACAAGACGAAGACGATCTTGTCTTGTACACTGATGCAAGTGATCATTGGTGGGCGGCAGTGCTAACAAAGATCACTCCTAATGGAGAAGAACCATGCAGATACCGTAGTGGTTTGTTCCAAGAAAATGAGGCCATCAGATGGCACATTAACGAGAAGGAATTCTTTGCAGTCCGAAAGGCCTTCAAAAAATGGCCTCTCTTTCTTCTTGCAAAGAAATTCGTTTTGAAAGTTGATAACACTCAAGTTAAAGCTTTCTTAAAAAACAAGATTGAATCGAAACCTGAAAAGGCTAGATTACTTAGATGGCAAGCTGAATGTCAATATTTTATATTTGATATTGTCATTGTGAAATCTCACGAAAATGTTCTTGCAGATTTCTTAACAAGAGATGGAGCCAACTGAAGTAAGCTCCATCAACAATGCTATGAGACATCTCAGGGAAGACCTTGAGATGCTTCAGAGGAATGGGACGAGTGTGTTTTGAAAGCTGAACAAGCTGGAAAAATACAATCTGTTGACAAGACGAAAGTCTCGAACATAATACAAGACTGTAGGCTGGCACAGACTAAGTGCTGGAATGCAATACAAGAGCCACTCCTTCGGGCTTCTAGGGTGACTCCGGTTACCCCAGAAAAAGAAGCGATTCGGTTGCCGGCCCCTATAACGGTAGCAGAAGATTCAAATACCTCTAGCACGAGTCCTAAGTTGGTAGTATCAATACTATCGGCCCAAGGAGAAGATGATACTCAGGAATCAAATCCTGAGGCATCATTTCAACCCGGCACCTCCGGGGTTAAAGAGGGAGAGATTAATCTTAGGCCATTGAAAGGCATTTCTAAGATTAATACTGACAATATTATTCAAGTTTCTCCTTTTTGGCAGGCTTATCAAGCTAGCTGGGAGAAGTTGATGACAAGGCGAGGGATCAACCCAAACAAAACATTGGTTGATGTCTCAGGAAAGTACCCCCGAGTGTGGATGATGCCAGGAGTTCATCCACAAGAAGTCAAGGAATGGTATGAATTTGGGGCGCTGGCCTCAGTTTACACGGGTTCCCCATCGTTTACAAAAATCAAGAATCTACCCAAATGGATTCAAGAAGCTGTTTACGATTCATGGTCTAACAATGACCAACTCAGCCGAGTAGATGTTTTGGAGCTTTACTTTATAATTGCAGCACCAGAACCCGTTGGAAAGGGGAACCATGAAGCCTTTCATTACATAAGGCTTAGGCGAACCGACGAGAGGAGCCGTTGCAACATACAGGTTCCACATGGAGAAGTACCACTTATATCCATGATCACCGAGGATGAAATCTCAACCCGCAGGGCTTGGGGTTTATGGGTCTGTCTCACCGAGATGGACAAAGTCAAGTATCAGTTCAAGTTCTTCCAGAACTCAGTGAACGGATCATTCCTGTTAAACACAATGACAGGAAAAACCACGAGATTTGCAGAAGAGGCTTTCGAGAGAAAGAGGAATTTGCTATGGGAAAACAAGCTTGTGACGAGCAAAGAAACTCATCGCAAGTATTGTAACATGGCCCACTATGGGAACTGGATTAACCATATCTGTCCAGCATGCCCAGGCCAGAAGGAGCTGGAGTTTGGCAAGAAGTTCATGCCTAGAGCAGGACGAGCTCGTGCCCAAGACCAGAAGGAATCAAGGGAGCCACCGAAAGGAAGGATGCCCAGGGCCCCAAGAAAAAACTAGGTGGCCAACACAAAAGGGTAGAGTCATGTGACTCTACAATGAAGGAATCTCACCCAAAAAGAAAACGACAAGGGTGAGGAGAGAAACACGGTTCAAAACAATATTAAACCGTGATAAAAGAAAAGTCTATACGGTCATAATAAGACTGTGAAAAAAGAAATGTCTCACGGTTCAAAAAATAATATTAAACCGTGTAAGAGAAAAGGAATCTTGAGAGTCTTTACTCAAGAAAAAGACAGGCCACCATCTTCTTTCGGTGGAATTCAAAATGGAGGACCCCAAACTCCATAAGCCGCCCTCAATTATTGCTACTTTCGGTGATAATGGAGGAAGAAGGACCCATGCATCACATGGGAACAAGCTGGCATCGGTGGAAAAGAGCATCCGATGCAATAATTCAAGCAAGAGAGATGTCTTCAGCCCTCTATAAATAAAGACGAGAGAAGGAAGCAAAGATCATCGATCATTTTCTTAGCTTTCTTCAAACATTAGTATTGTAATAGTTTTAAATTTTCGAGTTTATGCGAGTTTTCCATTCCGCTACCATAGGTAGCTAAACAAGTATGTCTCCTCCCTAAAGGAGATAAACTTATGTAATAAATATTATATAATTCCCCAATAAAAGTTTGGGCTTTTGCTCATTACCTTCGTATTTTAAAATTTTGTTTACCAACAAATTTAGCCCGCAGTGAGTCTCTTGCTCAGTGTTCTGAGCCCTTATCACCTTTCCTGGAGCGCTGCTCGGACTGATAAGTTTGACGAAGGCGAGGCGGATCAGAAGCTGAGGAAAGAATTCGACGGAGAACCATAAGGTGTTCCTGGTGGTTGGACCTTGTCTTTAAAACCTCTGTCGAAGGAAATCCCGTAGCAGATTAAGGTATGAAGTTGGTATGCATTAATTTTATTTACGGAAGTGTAGTGGGCCTGATTATTATTTTATCATGTTTAAACAAAGTCAACAAGGTGTGGAAATAGTGTTTTGACCAAAAATGGGTATTTTTTGTAGATGTAATTTGAGATTGGGTAGATTGTGTATATGTGTATTAATATTGGGTATTTTTAATTTTGGCCCTAATTTTTCTATATTAAGAAAAAGAATTAAAATCTGATATATAAAAAAAAGAATTAACAAAGTAACTTTTCTATAAAATTAAATATTCAATTAAATTGTAATCAATATTAAACGTATACATAGCTACATTTTAATTATTTGAATTGGAAATATAATATTATTTAGATTTATGCATTGATTGCGAAATAATTAATTTTCAAAAATAGCAAAGAGAAAAAAATAAGTTGCTATTTATAGGATAGAGAAACTTACTAAAAACAGCAGCACGTAGTCGTTATTATTATATAGATATAGAGAGAGTAGTTATGAGGTGCAAGAAGTACTTCCGGAAAAACATCTGTTTCAATATAACATACGCTAGCAAATAAGATATGTGTGCATCATAATTATAGGTGTGGTGTGAAAGCTAATTTTGTATTTTTATTTTAGTTGAATTTTTTTTTTTCTTCCTAAAATTATTCAACTCAAATCGGTTTGTTTGTTCATTTTCCTAAATTCCAGTTCGGATCTTCTATTGCCAAAGCATGTGACATATTCTATTGCCTTAATAGATTAACGACACATGTCAAAATAATTTAGGATTTAAGATTTATATAAGAAAAATACATAGCCTAACATTTGAAATTTCTAAACCCCTATGATTTGCCACGTGTCGTTAATCTATTAAGGCAATAGAAAATGTCGCATGCTTTGGCAATAGAGGATCTCATGGCCCTAAATTCACGTATGGCGCCTTCCTTGTTGATCGATCTCTATGCTAAACTAACAGGCACTCTAAAGAGAGAAGATGATGAGGTATTAATAACTAAAGCTCAATGCCTCTTGTTTCAGTTCTTATATGATTATCAAGAAACTGTTTCCGAATTTGGGACAAACATAATAACTTTTTTTTAAGGAGAGATGTAAAATTAGTTAATGGTTAATTTGGGATAATTTACCTGCATTTCAGTGCATGTAAGATCGTTGACTTTCCACTTTGCCCTACTAAAGCAGTCAATTTTCCTACCTCGCTCGATGCTTAAAGAAGGGGCCTTTGAAGATCGTCGATCCTTGCCTAGCCGGATAGGAAAAATCAATGTTTTCAAGATCAACACGCCCGTCTAGCTTATCAGCCTGTACCCTTCTAGATCCTTAGGCTCAATCAAAGAGTGTCTATCCAAAATTGCAAACACCTGACTCCACTGCATTGGCTCCTTTAGTTAGATCATTAGTCATAGTTCCAACATCGGCTATTACTTGACCCGTACTCACTAATATCAAAGAGTTTGAAAAAAATGTCTTTGCTCCCATGAAACCCTCAACTATGAGTTTTCCACCATACTAAAAATTCAAAGCCCAAGTGCAAGTCATGAGACTTTGCGAAGTCCCTAAAGATAAACCTGTGTACCACGATTGTCGGATGTTATCCTTTCGAAGCCCTTGTTAAGATCTTTTGAGCATTTTGAGGATTTGGGCTTGGGAGGAGAAGGCTGTGACAATTCGGAGGTTCGAGACTGCTTCTGTTGCGACCTTGCTACTCTCTTCTTGAGATTTGATGGCCTCTTTCAACATGTTCTTGAGGAGGACGCATCTGGTGTAGAAGCATATTATGATTATAAAAACCATGTTAATACCACATGTTTGATAACTCCTTTACGTTTTTTTTTTTTTTTTTTTTTTTTTTTTTTTTTTTTTGAGCTGGTAAAATACCTTTGGAATTGAATTTGGAAAGTAACAATATGTAAATCAAAATGTATAACGAAAGAATAAATAGAAAAGGCATTAAATCCCACTTCTATCTTTCTTTCATTTTTGTGTTTTCTTTTTTTATTGAATCTAAATCAGTAAATCTAATTCATATAATATCGTATATTTAATTAACTTTTTATAATATAACTTTTGAATGAGAAAAATAAATAAACTAAATCTAATATTAAAGCTTGTGTCACCAAAAAGAAGAAGACAACAAATAATTAAAAAAAAAATGTTTAGTTAGGATGGAAAAATCAAGAGAAATGCATAAGTCAAACTATCAAATTGTTACATCAAGAAATTGATAGATTAGTGTTGAAAAAAAATATATAAAAACTAACCGCACACGAAAAATCGGGTGTTTCTACGCTAGGTCATGAACATCTCCTTAGCTTCATAACTAAAAAGTGTTTCAACTCTTTATTTACAAGAAAAAAGAAATAACACTAATAAAATATAAAATCTAGTATTAAAGCTTGTGTCATCGAACGCACACCTAGCTATTAGGATCACCATAAATTTGTCTAATCTCTCCAAGTAAAGTAATGTATTATGTAAACCACGATTACATTACAAAATCAACAACACAAAAAACTCCAAGAAATAATAATAGAGACCATAATATGGGTAGAATATATAGTGCGCCTTGCTACTAGATTACACAAGCATTACATCGAAAACTAACAATCAAGAATACTAGATTAAGCTTGATCAAGATTCATAAATGGAGAGATTTTGAACCTTTTCGCTAATGGCTTCTTGGATGACTAGACTGTCACTTGAGACGCTCTCGATCCTTGGGCCGTGCTCGTCACATGCAAATCAAAGTAGCCAACATCCTGCCTCATTACAGCTTTCAGATACCTCATTCTTAACCTTGAAGCTTGTCTCTCTCCCGTTCTTGTCCAGCAATATTCCTCTAAATAAAATAGATCATTAATATAAGCATCACATAATGATGAAATCAAAGCCAAATTCCATTACTTCATACCGACATCATATCAATGGAGATTTCACCTACCAAGAAAGCAAGCCACCCATTCCACGCAAGCCACGTAGCAAATAAGCAATGCATTCTGAAAGGGGAAAAAACACAAATGTTTAGTTAAGATAGAAAAATCAAGAAAAATGCATATATAGTCAAACAATCAAAATTACAAAAAATCAACAACAAAAAATGATTAATTAAAAGAAAAAAACCCAAAAAATTCACACCGAATTGAGAAAAGAAAAGAATAAATGAGACCTTGTTGACGGATTTGGTGAAGTTCTCCGGCGAAGAATCGTCGGAATTTCCGAAGGTGTTTGGCGGAGGCACATATGTGGCAGTGGGGTCCAGTGACCCCACTGGAATTTTGAAAAACATGAAGGGTATATTCGTAATTTCATAATTAAATATAAAAAATTAAAAATAAGTAATATACATAGTAATAATAATACATTTTCTGTACACAAATGAAGTCGTATGTAAATAGTAATTTTCTGTATACATTTTTTATAATATAAATAGTAATATATTTTTGTATATATTTTTTTAATATAAAAAATAAGTAATATATTTTTTTAATACTCCCTCCGTCCCAACGAAAATGATGCGTTTCATTATTTTATATGTCACATATATTCAAGAAACGTATAACAAAAAAGATAAGTTTCATTATTTTATACCTCACATATATTCAATAAATGTATCATTTTTGGTGGGACAGGAGTATATATTTTTTTGTACATTACAATTGTGAACCCCTTGCGTCGGAAGTCTGGCTCCGCCTAGTGTTCATGAGCTTGCTCATCATTATGTACATAACTGGCATGCGAAGTCCGCCGCTGATTGCACCCAGCAAACCCATACCCATCATCAATGCCATGTCAAATTTCTATCAGCATGCATGAAAATGGAGCTCAACCAAATGCGTTTGCTCCTATTTTTCTTCTTCGTCTTCTTCGGTTCTAATTCTATTCCCCATTTCAGAATTAATCGTACGTGCCCACTTCTTCTGTTCTTTTATTTTCCCCACAGAATGACACCAAATCCCCCTCCACGTATCTTTTCTCTTTTGCCACTACTGAAGTTTAGCCGTTTACGAGAGAGAGAGAGAGAGAGAGAGAGAGAGAGAGGAATTATTCGTTGAATTGAAAGAGAGTGGAACTAACTTCGGGAAAGACAAGTGCATATATATATATAGAGAGAGATAGGAGCTCGAGGGTGAAGGAGACACTGCGCCAATTTTAATTGTATTTGTAGTCCTCACTTTCCATAGTTTTTCATAAAATATCACACGTTATTTTCCCAACTGCAATAAACCTCAAATTTTAATTTGTTTTAGTGTTGATATATATCCACATTATTAATAACAAATACTAAGCGGTACACAATCAAACGAGATTGCAGATCCGATTTGGTCAATTTTTAATCTTACAATTATTATTATTATTATTATTATTATTATTATTATTATTATTATTATTATTATTATTATTATTATTATTATTATTATTATTGAGGATAAGGTCTTTAAGTAAGATTTTGTTTATTTTTTTAAACAATAATCAACTCTGGCTCAATTTGAAACAAATCTCTGTTTCGACTTTTGATTAATCAATGTGTTTCCAATTCTACAAGTACCGCTAATTTGAGATGTATTTGTATTCTTTAACAATATATTGCTTCCTCAATCTTTATTTTCGATCAAAGTATTGTTTAGTGATATTATAAAATTTAAACTCTTTATAATTAGCTTGGAAAAAGAAACTCTCTCCGTCCAAAAAAAATGGAAAATATAACTCCGAAATGAGTGTCAAGATATATTTGGGTGACCTTTGAATCGTAACGTTTAATTACAATATGAGAATAATTCTTATACGAATTATTCGTATATAAGAGTATGTCTAGTTATTAGAATATTCTCCTTTTGAGTTTGTCTAGCATTTCAAGCGCCTTTTCAAGCATTCTGAGTATGTTTAATTCTTAGATGAAATATTCTTAACTTCTTATTTGTAGCTTTTCAGTGAAGGAATCATTTAGCTAGGTATTTAGTTGATTAATGGACATAACATACTATAATTATATAATTTCATTTGAAGGTTATCGCATTAGTTTCATTAAGATCAACAGTATTCAGCTTGAATCATATAATTTTACTAGTATTAATTTTGGAATTAATGAAGAGAAATATAAATAGCACATGGCCTATATTCATCATCAAAAGAGATTTTAATCCCTCAAAGTTCCAACAGTAAGCATGAAACGATCATCATCATAATCCAAATATTGTATCACAATTCTGTATGTCCCCTCTGTAGACTAATAAGAGAGTAATAAGCCCCTTTGGACCCTTTACTCAACAAAGAAGAATGAGTACCTTTCTCCACCACTTTCCCATTTTCAAGAACTGTAATTGTATCACAATTTTGTATAGTACTCAACCTATGTGCTACAACTATGCTTGTTCTACCTATCATCACTCTTTCTAATGCATCTTGCATCGCTTTCTCTGATTGTGCATCAAGTGCACTTGTAGCTTCATCAAGTAGCAAGATGGAGGGATTTTTTAATATGGCTCGAGCGATCGCAATCCTTTGCTTTTGTCCACCCAAAAGCTGAAGTCCCCGATCTCCACAGAAGGTCTCGTACCCATCCTTTAGTCCGGAGATGAAATCGTGTGCATTTGCAGCCTTAGAAGCTTCTAGAACCTCGATCTCGTCCACATGTTCCGATGCTCCGTACGTTATATTTTGTTTAATGGTACCTGCAAAAAGCGTAGGCTCTTGGCTCACTAGAGCGATGTGTTTCCTCAATGATCTTAGATCGTAGGATTTGATGTCTCTTCCATCAATCTTGACCACGCCCTCCAAGGGATCGTAGAATCTTTCGATCAAGCTTATGATCGTTGACTTTCCTGATCCACTCTGTCCTACTAAAGCAGTCGATTTCCCTGCCTCGATGCTCAAAGAAAAACATTTAAAGATCATCGACTCAAGCCTAGTTGGGTAGGCGAAATCAATATTTTCAAGATCAACGCGACTGTTTAGCTTCTCTGGTTTGTACCCTTCAAGAGCCTCGGGCTCGATCAAAGATTGCCTATCCAAAATTGCAAAGACTGACCCCACTGCATCAGCTCCTTTAGCTAGATCATTAGTCATAGTTCTAGCATCCGCTATTACTCGACCGGTACTCACTAAAATCAAGAAAGTCTGAAAAAATGCCTTTGCTCCAATGAGAACCTCTGCTATGAGTTTTCCACCATACCAGAAATTCAAAACCCAAGTGCAAGTTGAGAGACCTTGTGAAGTTCCTAAGCCTATTCCAGCATACCAAGATTGTCGAATGTTCTCATTTCGAGGCCCTTCCAGAGCCTTTCCGAGCATTTTAAGTATCCATGCTTGAGAGGAGAAGGCTGTGACAGTTCGGAGATTCGAAACTGCTTCTGTTGCGAGCTTGCTACTATCTTCTTGAGATTCAATGGCTTTTTTTGACATGTTTTTTAGGAGGACACGTCTGAGGTAGAAGCATATAATAATTAGAGGTTGAGCTGTTATAATTACTAGTGCCAGCTTCCATGCAATTGCTAGCCCCATTGTGCAGGCTATGATCACTGCTGAAAGTGTCTGAACGAGGAGGGCCATTCGGTCGCCTACGAGAGACCTTACCTACATCAAACATCGAGATTGTATAAGGATCAGCTTGTTTACTTTGGTGGATTACTTGAAATTTAATAAATTATTTTTTAAATATAAATCAAAGTATGTGTAAGAACATACCACATTGGCATCTTTGGCTAATCTTGAGCAAACAACGCCAATAGCATTCTCGTCTTGGTCAAACCACCCAATTTTGAATGTGAGGATCTTCGACAATGTCCTCTCTCAGATCCTCTTTGTTAAGTGCTCCCCCATCACTGCAAAATAATTGTTGACAAATGTTTACAAGAATTGAAAAGACGGCCAATCCGAGAAAACACAAGGCGTATATCTTTGTCTTCCCCTTGATCACACCATGATCCGGTTGAAAATACACTGATATCATCAACCCCATTGCAAAGGCATACAATGGCTGAACAACACCGAAGAATGTGGCGCCAATACACCCCAAAGTCGCCTGTTTCCACTCGGGTGAGTTCATGGCTAGCAACCGTCCAAAAGAGGGTGGACGAAACACTTGCTCGCTTAATTGAGTAATTGTGGCCACTCGGCTTGGTGCGACCGAGTTATCCGAACTTGAGCGGCTCACTGTCATGAGGTGCCTGCTACTCGTGCTATGGGCGTCCTTGATTACATCAGATGTATAGGGGAACTCATTTTTCTCAGTTAGTTTGGAGGTGGACGAGAGACGTGTAGAGGCCATTTTCATCCTGGATAAAGGTATGGTGGGATCCGATCTCGCCCACCTGGCCATCTCGGACCATGGCTATGATGTCGGAGTTGCGGATGGTGGAGAGGCGGTGGGCGATCGTGATGGTGGTACGACCCACAGATGCCTTGTCGAGAGCCTCTTGGACAACTCGTTCGGATTCAGAATCGAGGGCACTTGTGACAGTCTCGAGAATAGACAATCTCCTTGATGAACGTCATAATGATGATTCGGATAATGAAGATACGACTCTAGAGGATGAGAATGATGGGGAAGAAGGATTTACTGATGAAAATTCAGACTCTAGTGATGATGATGATGACTTTTTTGAAGATCAAAGTTCGTTGAACAATAATGGAGACGATTAGGAAACTGGTAATTATCAAATGCATTTACCTATAATTTGTTAATTATCAAATGCATTTAATTATAGTTTATTCAATTGACATTTTTTCATTATTTTCTAATTATAATTTGTTATAATTTATGCCTTTTACGTGTTTGTATAAATGTCTGTATGAAAATCTAAGTATAAGAAGTAGGTATGTGTTGTGCGTTTGGACTAGAGTGGAAGGGAATGGAGAAGTACGGAATTTAGCAGTGAAGTTATTGATTGATTCTTAAACTTGTTTCATTTTTTCCGTCAACCCTTAAAGGAAGGAAAAAGTAGTAGGTTTTGACTTTGCTTCTTCTTTTGTCAAAGTTGCAGACATTGTTTGGTTAGTTGGCTAAGGTTTCATATGTATATAAAAAGTGGAAGTTATAATATCATGTTTAATTTAGGATGCCCTAAATCTAGAGTTTGGTTATCTACTAGCTTAGTTGTTTAGTTTAATAATATATACTTCTTAAGCTTAATACAACACCATTACGACCCACATTAAGGAAATAAAAATGAGCAGCCCTGGACTCCATTTGCTTCTCTATTAACCAAATGTGACGAGGTTTGTTAGCTAAAGTTTCAGAATTTATTCTATTAGGTTCAGTTTTCCAAGGTAGAGATTAGGAGACAGATTGTGTTCTAGCAGCACACTTTTATTAAGATTTTGGAAAATTATATCAGTACGACTGTTTATATGTGCTTAAGTACAATAGTAATTGGGATTGCTAGTAAGGGTATGGTTGTTAAATTACGATTAGAAGATTTATTAAATTATTTTACTGATCGTAGTATATTATACTTGAATAGGTGCCGTCAACTAGGATCCTTGTCTACAACCCGTTTTCTCATATTACTTGTGCTCTACTCCGAGGTGGGTAAACTATTTTCAAGTAAATTGTTTTCAAAATGCATGCAACGTGGATTTGAGAAAGAAATTATATTTTTTATAAAATGTTTTATGTCCAACATGTTTTATCGATTTGGATTGTGATACGTATGATGAGAATGAATGAATGATTGCATATAACTATATGCCTAGTCCTGTGCACAGTTTACTGTTTATGACGACCTTGACGTGAAGAGTCTCGTGTGTCTAAATCAAGAATGATGAATGATGAATGAATGATCGTGTTTCACTTTCCTGCGATAATTATATGTTCGGACAAAATGAAAAGGATCCACTTCCCTAACCACTGAGTGCAATTTTTGTGTACTTACCCCATATTTTCAAAATATTTTCAGGTCAGTGAGCGGAGTTGGAGCAACGTGGAGGAAGTGGAGGGTAGTGAGCGGAGTTGGAGCAACGTGGAGGAAGTGGAGGGTTTAGGATTTATTTTCAAATTTTATTGGTGAACTTTAAGTATTTATTTTTCTAATTGAAGTACTTTTATTAGTTATTTCTATAGAGCTATTTTATTTCAATAAAAAAATAAAAATAAAGAATACTGGAGCAGGGATGAAATTATGCTTTATTTGGAGATTACTTTTCTGATTTCCTTCGTGAGATGTTATTGGGTAATGGAAACCTGTTTTCTTTGATTGTTTTCGGTTCTTATTTTAAGAATATGGGTACAGAAGCATGATATTTATTTCTCTTAATCAAACTTGGTTATTTATATATGGTCAGTAGGTAAAAATTGGTTTTACTCATATTTTTTTAAAAAAATAAATAAATAAAGACTTCCGCTTTATATTTGTTTAAGAAATGGTAGTATTTTAAATTTGATCTTTAGGGTGTTACAGGTAGATATGAAGCTCCATATGGTACAAAGGTTGTGAGAAATAAAGGCAAGGAAGAGGGTCCGTCGATTATACTCGTAGTAATTTATAAGTGTTGAGTATGAAGCTCCATATGGTACAAAGGTTGTGAGAAATAAAGGCAAGGAAGAGGGTCCGTCGATTATACTTGTAGTAATTTATAAGTGTTGAGTAATTTATAAGTGTTGTCAAGTTGAGGGAAAAAAAAATGTTGGAAAGAGATTACTCTCCTCTCTCTCCCCCTATGTCTTTGTATCTACATTAAATGCAATAATATTTTTGTAAATTTATGACATTTTATTAAAGTGTCGCAACAAAACTTGTCATAATTTAAAGATCTAAAAGTAAGTGTCGCATCTATGACGCAATTTCGTGACACAAAAAATAAATGATCCATAAATGCCACAAATATATGCAACACTATTGTAAAAGTGTTAAAAAATTATTACATTATACTGAGGTGTCACAAATAAATTATCGCAATTTGACGACATAAATGCAAGTGTCGCATATGTGTCATAAAATCGTGACATAAAAATAATATGACATATAAATGTCACAATTTTATGACATTAAATGCAACACTATTGTAAAAGTGTTATAAAGTTACGACATTATGTTGAAGTGCCGCAAATAAAGTGTCATAATTCGACAGCATAAATAGAAGTGCCGCATTCGTGTCACAAAATTATGTCATAATGAAGAGATGACGCACAAATGACACGAATTTACGACATTAAATGCAACACTATGGTAAAAGTGTTTTAAAATTGTGTCATTTTATATAAGTGTCAAAAACAAAGTGTCACAATTAGAAGACATAAAACTAAGTGTCACATCGATGTCACAAAATTACAACATAATTTCTTAGTGATGCATAACAGATGCAAATATACGACATCAAAATCATAATCGTTGTAATATTACTACACTTAGGGTAATGTCGCATGTTGATATGTCGCAAAAGCCCAGTTTTCTTGTAGTGGTGTCTTGATCGAACCACCCAATTTCGAAGGCGAGGATCTTCAACAACATCCTCTCCCGGATTCTCTTCGTCAATTCCTCCCCTATCATAACAAAATAGTAGTGTTGAATAATGTTGAGAAGGAGAGAACTGACAGCCATTCCGAGAAAACACAAATTCAGAGAAAACACAAGGTTTATATCTTCGTCTTCTCCTTGATCACATTACGGTCCGTTTGAAAATACACCGATATCATCGACCCCATCATAAAGGCATACAATGGCTGGATGGCACCAAACAACACTGCGGCTATACACCCTATAATTGACTCTCTCCATTCTGGCAAATTCATAGCTAGCAAACGTCTAAATGAAGGTGAACGAAACACTTGGTTGCTCGACTAAGACACCGTAACTAGACTCAGTGAGACCGAGTTGGCAGAACTCGAGTGTAACAGCCCGGCTTCCGGATTGACGGCTTACCCTATAGACCAACACGAGTCTTTCCAGTGTGCTTTGTCCTCACTCACACACTCCCTGAGAAACTTCCCAAGAGGTCACCCATCCACAATTGCTCCAGGTCAAGCATGCTTAACTTTGGAGTTTTCATGGTAAGGCTTCCGAAAAGAAGATGCACCTTGTTGGTATGAGTAGCACCAATCAATTCCTTTAAGCTCTCCTCGAATATGCAGTCCCATTCCTGCATACTCTCGGAATCCCTCTCATTCCGGCATGCTTCGGTTCATTCATGTGCCCCTTCGCTTAGAAGCCCTTATAGGAGCCGCTCATTGTTCATGCCTCTGCGCACCGGCGATCACTCCTTACTTTTGCCCCGGTCATCATATCGAGCGACTCGCTATGGCGAGGCACCTACTACCTGTGATGTGTGCATCGTTTATTGCACTAGTGGGGTAGTACAAATCGCTTTTCTCGGTTTTTTGGAGACGGACGAGAGCCGTGTATAGGCCGTTGTCATTTTTGATGAGGGTGTCATGGGACCCGATCTCCCCCATACGGCCATTCCAGACTACGGCTATGAGGTCGGAGTTGCGAACGGTGGAGAGGCGGTGGGTGATCATTATGGTGGTGCGGCCGACAGAGGCCGCATCGAGAGCTTCTTGGACTACTCGTTCGGACTCAAAGTCAAGGGCGCTCGTGGCTTCGTCGAGGAGGAGGATCTTGGAGGACTTGATTATGGCTCTTGCTATTGCTATTCTTTGTTTTTGGCCTCCGGACATTTGTGCACCTCTCTCCTGGACATATTTCAAGACTACTAATAAATCAGAGTTTTTTGATTTGGTTCCGTATTTTTGGACTTCTCAACCCCTACTAAAATGCAATAATTTCAAGTAAGCTTCCGTTTTTCACCTTATGTTATTTGGTGGAAACAAAGTGCGCAAGATTTTATATATAGTTTGGTTCATCAGTTCATATAGAAGTAAGTTCTGGCGTGAGAAATAAGAATAAATATAGACCATTGATCTTAGTTAGATCTATGGTTGTTATTGATTCAAGAAAATAATTATAAGCATATGATTATATTTAATCATCAATTTGTACATTACAAAGCACAATTATATAATAAGCATGATTATATGCATATTTAAGCATGACTTTGTATAGTTTTAAGCAATATCCTCACGAACCGGTTCCTGTGCAAATAAATCCTAGTGTGAGAAAATGAAAATACTGCTTAACATTGTACAAAGTCATGCTTATGTAACATATATAAAATGAAAATGCATGCTTATATAACATGTACAAAATGAAAATGCATGCTTATGTAACATATATAAAATATTAAAATAAATTAAAAACAACCCACCACGATGGAAGAAATTGGAAAACCTTCTTTTTTGTTTTTCTTCTAAGTATATGAGTTCAAGATTTATATAACATTACCTGGGCTGTCTAAATGGTTTTCGGTTAGGACCGGACCGAATCGAAACAGAGCCGGTTCTGGTTAACCGTAAATTTGGATAGTGGTTTGGTTTTGGTTCCTAATTTCATACTACCTCCATTTCATCGAATATGACCCCTTTTAATATGGCCTATTCTAACACGCTTTTTTACGCTTCTTGATGATGAGTTTTAAAATGGATTTTTGAAGATTTTTTTTTTACGGGATACTACGACTGTCAGAGTATCCCGTAAAAGAAAAAATTCTTTAAAAATCTATTTTAAAACCCATTATCAAGAAGCATGAAAAAACATGCCAGAATATGCCATATTGAAAGGGGTCATATTCGACGAAATGGAGGGAGTATTATTTTCGATTTTCAGTTAAACCGGAACTGAACGGTTTTGAACCGAAAAACCAATTTATTTATTTATATATATAATTTTATTTATTATATTTGATAAAATGATTAATAGTTAATTTGTACAATAATAGGGAATTACATGACGACGATTAAATTATTGAATTCAGAAAGCAACAGAAAAAAATTCAAGATTTATTCTATCTTAACTTATACTATTATGAAATATTAATAAAAGTAGAATGCATGGGGTACAACATCATTAGAGAACATTTAAACAACTTAGAAAACATAATGATTAAACTAACCATCATTTAATTTGATACCATGAACATGAAGAAGATGGATCCATAATATGACTTTTGAAGAATTGATGGATTGATGAAATTATTTTGATATTTTAGTGATGATTGTTTGAATACAAGTTTTTATTTTGGAATTGAATACAACTTGTATTAAATAATTTTGAACGGTCGAACACACTTTTTTTTTAAAAAAAAAGTGAAAATTTTGGTTCTTTTCGGATAAGAACCGAACTGGTTAAAATCGATTCGATTCCGGTTAACTAAAATTTGTTTTGGCCCAGTTCTCAATTTCATGTTTAGAGAAAATTTCAGTTCAGTTAACCAAACCATTTAGATAACCCCATAACTCTCTTAGATGAGCATATATACACAGTGTCGTAACCTTACAAGAAAATACATTGTTACCTACACATGCATTTGTAGCTAAAAGTAAACTTATGTGTCATAATAAGCTTTTACCCACACATAAGTTAAATGTTAGCTTGTGTGGCTATCTCCTTGTCAACAAAGGTTTTTACTTACACATATGCATATGTGTGAACAAATCAACAATTATTACCTACACACATATATATGTCCCTAAAAGTGTCATCTATATGTAGATAAACATATTTTTTTTGCCATAATATAATAATGACGTGGAAATGACATGGACAGTGACATGGCAATCAGTATGTGTGGATAAATATCATACGTTATGTGTAGGTAATATTTTTTTTATCTGAAAATAAATTAATTTTTTATATATTCTAATATACTGTAAGTTTGTATTGCTCAAATAATGTTCGATTTTCATTAGTTCATAAAACCAAATTAAAGATGATACATACAATACATTAGAGTATAATGAGACGGTAATATATATAATATGGGACAAGTATTTGTTACACATAAAGTATACAAAATCTATTTTATAACTACATAAATACAACTTTAAATATTTAATTACACTTTCCGGAAAAAAAAATTACTCCGTATTAAACATTTAAACCTCTAATACAATCTAACACTCTGAAGAAAGGCTTGTTGATTTTCAAGACTCTCATGGAAGATGCTCCAATGATGTAGTTGGATTCCTCGTGTGAAAATAATGCACCTCTGGATCTAAAAAGTCATGTTCCTACAAGAAGTGAAGGAAAATTCAACAAAATTGATTTTATAATAAAATTCAATATCGATTTAAACATGACAAAAAAAGAGAATACCGGAGTAGCAAATCTCTCGTTCACCCATGAACAGGAGTCGCTCAATTGATATTCACCATGAACAAAAATTCACATAAAATAAAAAAACTAATAATGAAGGCTTGCTTTGAGAGGAGAGGGAAAACTGAAAAATACCACCTCTCCACTTCTTCTTCACTTGGAGATGTACCCGATTCGTCCATCAACTAAATTGCTCCAACGCATGGACAAAAATAAAACAATCAATCGAAAAATATTAAATTAGGAAAGCAAATAAATCATATTTTTAGATCGGCGGTGAGATCTCAAAATATGTACAGTACCTACCAACAACCTAAATTAAAAGCAGGGGCGGAGCAACCAAATCGGGGGCCCTGTGCGAAATCGTAAAATCGGGCCTTTTTTCAGAACTAAAAAAGACATGTATTTTTTTAAAATTATAAATTAATGTCACAATAAAAGAAAAAAAATAAAAAAATGAAAGCAGTGTTTTAAGAAAAATTATTAAATGAAAGAAAACATTCTTAAAAAAATTAAATGAAAGCAGCGATTTCAGAGTAAAGGAAATAAAAAAAGAAAACGTTCTTAAGAAAGAAAAAACAAAACAAAAACGCTTATAAAAATTATTAAATGAAAGCAGCGTTTTAAGAAAGGAAAAAACAAAAACAAACGTTTTTAAAACAATATTTAAATGAAAGCAGGAGGAGCCTAATGGGTTTCGAACCCAGTACCATTTAAAGTTGAAAAACGCACTTAACCAATTGAGCTACTAAAAAACTTTGAAATTTACAAACAAAATATATATACATAGATACTGTATGGGCCAAAATAATTTGGGGCCCCAATTTTTCGGGGGCCCTGTGCGGTTGCCCATGCTGCACAGGGCCCAGATCCGCCCCTGATTAAAAGATAATTTGGTTGCTTCTGCTGAATCATTTGCAGTCACACTACAAAACAACCCTCTTTGTTTCATGGCGCCCGACACAAGCACATGCAAACCTGTTCGAATATTGAATAGCTGCCGAATTATACTACAATGCATCGAAATATTACGACATTATAAGATTTCATATCCCAAAGCCTCATACTTCAACTAAATTGTTTAAGAGAAAAACACCAGTGCACTAAAATTGATGCGGTGTTACGTTGATTTAAGAAAGAGAAGGGAGGGGGGGAGGTGAGATAAAAATCCCAATTTGATGGATGTAACGTGATAGTGGGGAGATATTGTGGCGGGGCTTATTTTCATCCGCTTAGAAAAAACATTCAAGATTTTAACTCAATAAACCGTTTTTTTTTCTTTTTTTTTTTCTATCTATTTCATTTTTTATTCTATTCATTTTTTTTTTCACTTACGTGAAAAATATAGTAATGGAAGTGATAGAGATTCATGTCCTCTTTTTAAAAGAAAAAAAAAAGTGATAGATATTCGTGTCTTTATATAACAAATATATTTTTATTTTTTCATTTTTCTTTTCTTAAACGGGATAAGATTGAGAAATTAAAAATGAATTTTAATACCGACATATTGATGTGATTACCTTTTCTTATGCTAATAATTAATGATTTTATGTGTGAATAGTAACATATGGATAATTGGTAATTATATATTTGTAGCGAGTATGCACGCAGGCATTAATTAGTTTTTAAAAATATATATGTTTAAACATAAAATAAATATATGAATAATTAAGGCTAAAACAATACCACAGTTATTAATTGTTAGTAAACTCATCAACCACAATTGCATTATATCGGGTAATCATGTGTGGCTAAATAGCTTTTATTAATTCTCCGCGTATGAATGATAAGTTTAAATATAATTTTGGTCAAAGTAAAGAAATTGATAAAAAGAAAATAATGCTGAAAAATAAATGTGACTAATTATTTTTCGCTACACATAATAAATGTCAACAACTAATTAGTATTGTCTAATAGATTTACCTACATTTTTTTATTATGTGTGGTTAAATTACCACACATAATTATGCGTGGCTAATTTATGTGTAGCTAAAAGTTCAATTTCATGTAGCAATTCAGAGATAAAGTTATAAGCATTCGAAGCTTTTGTAGCATTGATAACTTCCTCCATCGAAGCATCTTCTTTTCCGAATAATATGTTTTCTTTAATGGAGGTTGCAAAAAGGACTGGCTCTTGACTAACTAATCCCATTTGTAATCTTAGCCACTTGAGCTACAACTTATAAATTGCTACGCCATCAAAGAGAACTTTGCCTCCAATCGGATCATAAAACCTCTGCAGAAGAGCTATGGCTGTAGATTTTCCCGAACCACTTCCTCCAACCAATGCCACTGTCTTTTCTGTAGGAACTTTAAGGTTGAAATCCTCTAATATTATGCTCTCGGGCATCGAAGGGTAAGTGAAAGCAACATGTTTGAATTCGACTTCTCCACACACATTTTGCAGTATTTGACTTTCCATGTTTTCTAAATCAATCTCTAGAACTCTATTGATCATTTCCCTCACTCTCTCTGCAGCTGCACTTGCATCAGAAAAGTACTTGATATTTGGCAAACTTGAACCTAATGATCTGTTTAAGTTCAAGAAACATCACCAAATCAATACAAATACATCACAAGATTCATACGTCTAAAAAGAAAATGAAAATAAAAAATTCTTACAGTCCACCCAAAGCAATGGAAGCTGCAACAATATAGACAGTGCCTCCTTTGGCATTATGGTACATCACCAATCTACTTCCGTAATAAGACATGAAGGACCAAATGATGTGATCACAATACGCGGAAGCTGAGAATCGAACAACGTCAGACACGAAAGATTCAATCCAAATATAACTATGAAAAAAACCGAATGACAAGTTCCCTGAATTTCTACCCAAATTACACTGAATAGGCGTCGACAGAAACCTAAGCAATTGAATTCCGATTAAGCTCAAAATTTAACACGAGTTACAACTTAGGGTTATGAAGAACATATCCAAAATTCAGCGAAAACGCATGAGTAGTTTTCGATTTGGCACGGTGGTGATTTTCGGGACAGTTTTAGGGTTTAAAAAAACGGATCTAAAATTAACCTAAGGATTTTCTGGGATCGAAGGGTTATGGGAACGAAGGGAATGGTTATTGATGATATAGGAACGATAGAGAATGGCTGGGAAAACGAATAGAACACGAATTGCAGAATTGAAACAGACACAAATTGTGAATCTTACCCGAAACGAACCCCGGATCTACGTGAATCCGAAACGCGTTTATGGAGCAATCTTCGTGGCTCGACTAACCCGGATACTACGAGATATCACGAACGAGTCGATGAATTCAAGTTTGAGATCGCCAATATCAAACTCTACCAAGAACCGATTTGTTTGTGTGAGACAAGAGAATAGCGTAAAGCTGTTTTTGCATTCAATCAAGTCTGTCTCAAAGTATGAACGAAAATTAACATAAATACTAATCTAATTCCTAAGCTAGGTAGGTTTTCAAAATTAGCAAGGCTTGGGCTTGATAATTTCGGACTCCTTAATTAAATATAACTGGGCCAATTAATCACCTAAACATGTTGTGATAATTGGACTAAACTAAATTAAAAAATAAATACAAAGTTTTTAAGCCCAAATAAAATATAAGAAAATTTGTTTTCTTGGACTTGTCTTCCTTTTCTTCAATGATGGACGCCCAAATCTTCATCTTCAACACTTGTTAAATTCACCAACTTGTATTGATGAAATTCGACTCCATCATTTGCCAATCTCTTCGAAACGTAGCATTGCAAATAACCTTGCAGCTTCTTGGCTCTCGACCTCGTCACTGCTCCTCCGAGCTGCAAGTCCCGATTGGTCTCTTCAATGCTAAGTCCCGTCTCATCATTCCCCCCTGCTGAAAAGAATTCGTCCTCGAATTCAAGTCCTCCTCGACATCTTGATCATCTACAGGAAACGGAGACAAATCAGCCACATTAAAAGTGGAGGAACACTTATACTCACCTGGAAGATCAATGCGGTATGCATTGTCATTGACTCGCTCAACCACGGAGAATGGTCCATCACCACGAGGCATCAGCTTCGACTTCCTCAAGTTAGGAAAACGTCCCGGGCTGAAGTGTATCCAAACCTTATCACCAGGTTTGAACAATACTTGCTTGCGGTGGGCGTTTGCCTTTGTTGCGTTCTTAACACCTTGAAGTTCGATCCTCTGTTTCACTTTAGCATGCATCTCTCGAACCTGTTCAGCTCTACGAGAACCTTGCAAACTCGAAAGATGATCAGTAGGCAAAGGAATAAGATCCGTTGGTGTCAACGGATTAAATCCATAAACAACCTCAAATGGAGACATGTGTGTAGAAGAATGCACAACTCTGTTATAAGCAAATTCAGCAAATGGTAAGCACTCTTCCCATGACTTAAGATTGTTTTTAACTAAAGCACGAAGTAAAGTACCTAGCGTTCTATTAACCACTTCAGTTTGACCATCCGTTTGAGGATGACATGCAGTAGAAAATAACAGCTTAGTACCTAACTTTCCCCATAAGACACGCCAAAAATGTCCCAAAAACTTAGAATCCCTATCAGACACAATAGTCCTAGGCATGCCATGCAGTCTAACTACTTCACGGAAGAACAGATTAACAATATGAACAGCATCGTCAGTTTTTCTGCAAGCAATAAAATGAGACATTTTGGAGAATCTATCGACTACTACAAACACAGAATCTTTGCCAGACTTAGACCTAGGCAAACCAAGAATAAAATCCATAGATATGTCAATCCAAGGTGCAGAAGGTGCAGGTAGTGGAGTGTACAAACCAAATGGATTAGAACTAGATTTAGCCTTTTTACAAGTAATGCATCTAGCACAGACTCTCTCGACATCTCTCTTCATGCGAGGCCAATAAAAATGTTCATGCAATAGACTCAATGTCTTCGCAACACCAAAATGACCCATAAGACCCCCCGCATGAGATTCTAACACAAACAACTCCCTCATAGAACAATTAGGGACACATAACTTCGAATCCCTAAACAAGAAACCCTCAGACACATAGTACGAGTCAACAACCCTAGATTTTCCATCACATGAAGGAAAGATGGGTCCAAAGAAAGGATCATTCACATAAAAACTCTTAATATGCTCAAGACCTAAACATTGCGCATGCATAACAGAAATCAACGCGTACCTGAGGGAAAGAGCATCAACAACCACATTCTCTTCTCCTTTCTTGTACCTGATCACATAGGGAAATGACTCTATAAACTCCACCTATCAAGCATGGCGTGAGTTTAAGCTCTGCTGACCCTTCAAATGCTTCAAGGACTCGTGATCAGTGTGAATCACAAACTCTTTCGGCCTCAAGTAGTGCTGCCAAGTCTCCAAAGACCTCTTCAGTGCATACAACTCCTTATCATACGTAGAGTACCTAAGGGCTGCTCCATTCAGCTTCTCACTAAAATAGGCAACTGGTTTCTTTCCTGCATCAAAACAGCACCAATCCCTATGCCCGAGGCATCACACTCAATTTCAAACATTTTATCAAAATCAGGCAAAACCAACACAGGAGCATTACACAATTTCGATTTCAACAAGTTAAAAGCATGCTCTTGGGCTTTGCCCCACTCAAACTTCCTATCTTTCCTACTCAACTCAGTCAATGGTGCAGCAATAGATGAAAAATCACGCACAAAGCGACGATAAAATCCTGCTAAACCATGGAAAGACCTAACATCAGCACATGACTTAGGCGTTGGCCACTCCTCTATAGCCTTCACCTTTGTCCTATCAACTTCTATTCCACGACTACTCACAACAAAACCAAGAAATATAACCTCATCCATACAGAATGTACACTTAGACAAATTAACATATAATTGTGCATCACGCAGCAACACAAACACATGCCTAAGATGTCTAACATGCTCATCAACACAAGTACTATAGACAAGGATATCATCGAAATATACCACCACATATTTCCCTATGACTTCACGCAAAACATGGTTCATTAGACGCATAAACGTACTAGGGGCGTTAGTAAGGCCAAACGGCATCACAAGCCATTCATACAGTCCATGCTTCGTTTTGAACGCAGTTTTCCACTCATCTCCCTCACTCATTCTCACTTGAAAATATCCAGAACGCAAATCAATTTTTGAAAAGACAGACGCTCCAGACAACTCATCTAACATGTCATCTAACCGAGGGATAGGGAAGCGATACTTTACCGTTATCTTGTTGATAGCTCGGCAGTCCATGCACATGCGCCATTCGTTGTTCTTCTTTGGTACGAGGATGACAGGCACTGCGCACGGTGACAAGCTCTCTCTAATTTGCTTCTTCTCCAGCAACTCCTTGACCTGACGGTCAATCTCCTTGGTTTCCTCAGGGCTGGTACGGTAGGCGGGTCTGTTTGGAAGGACTGCTCCCGGCTGGAAGTCGATCTGGTGCTCAATTCCTCGAATCGGTGGCAGACCACTAGGAATTTCGTCCGGGAAAACATCCTTGAACTCCTCCATCAACGGCTGCAAAACAGAAGGAATAACAACATCAGGAGTATCACTAGCCTTAAAATTAACTAGAACGATAGCATTACCTGATTTAATGGCGGTCTGAACTCCTCTTACACCGATGAACAAATTCCGGTGCGCCGTATCTAAACTGGAAGGGATGGTAACGTGGGCATCCTTAGCCTTCGGAAGGCCCTTGGTTCCCTTAGTACACTGAGACTCTGCTGTGGACTGTCCAGATTGGATTGGCTGCTTGCTCTCAGCACGTTTCTCCTTCTCTTCTTTGTACTTCTCTTGCATACGTCGCTGATCTTCAACCACATCTTTCGGCGCTAGTGGCCACAATCGCGTGGTGCGTCCTTCTCGAGTCACGGCATAAGTGTTGGTGAATCCATCATGTATCGCCTTCCTATCGAACTGCCAAGGACGACCAAGCAAGATATGTGCCGCCTCCATAGGGATGACGTCACACAAAACAGTGTCAGTAAAATGACCAATAGAAAAGGTGACAGGTACCTGGTATCCAACACGAATCTCGCCTCTGTCTGTCAACCATTGCAATCGGTACGGTTTTGGATGCTTTTGTGGGATCAAATTCAGCTTCCCCACTGCATACTGACTAATGGCATTTACAACGCTTCCACTATCAATGATGAGCGAGCACACCTTATCTTGAATGGAACAGCGTGAATAAAAGATATTCTCCCGCTGATCATTCTGTTCTTCCTCTCGAATAAGGCTCAATGCTCGGATCGAAACAAGGCTGACGTGCGTTTGCTTCGGCTGCTCATCCACAATATCAATGTCGCCCAGGAGTGAGCTGACTAGGGGCTGCTCAGTATCCCCTTTTACTTCTCCTTCTTCTTCAAATTCCTCCTCACTCGCTGATTCTAACTCATTCTGCTCGGTGAGGAATAAAAACTCTGCGATTCGGACACTGGGCTTGAAAATGTCCCCATCCTCTGCACTTGTGACACTGAACGTCACATGCTCTCCCTGAATTACTATTCTCAGGCTGACTGGGCTGCATGGGGCGATTCTGAGAATTTCTGTTCGGTGCAGGCGAGGTGTAGTCAGGTCTGCGAGAGGGCTGTGGTGCAGACTGCTCAGAACGGCGAACGGGCTGTGTGGACTGGTTAGGAGGACGTGTAGGGGCTGTCCTAGGCGTGGAAGAATCACCTCGGTTCCAAGGACTCCTAACAGGCGTCGACTGGAAGGATCGACGATGTCCATCTCTGAGCTGCCGTTCTACGATAGATGCATAATGGACCATTGCTTCAACTGAATCGAATTCCTTTAATTCGACTTCACAAGCAATATCTGGATTCATTCCTTCAGTGTACCAGTTGAGTGTGGCAATCAGGGTCTCTTCCTTACCAACCCGGTTCATAGCTGTCTCGAGCTCCTTGTGGTACTCTTCAATCGAACAAGTGCCCTGCTTGATCTTGTTCAACCTCTTCTCAAGCTCTCGCTCATAGTGTACCGGAATGAAACGTCCTCTCATGACGTCCTTCATCTCTTGCCATGTGTCTATAGGTGGATATCGATCACGGCGTCTTCTCTCTTGTTGATTTTCCCACCACGAGGCTGCATACCCTCTAACTCCAAGGACGCGAGCTGAACCTTCTTCAATTCAGGAAAGTCGTAACACTCAAAGATCTTGTTGACTTTCCTCTCCCAATCGAGGTACAAATCAGGATCATGTAACCCCTCGAACTCTGGAATGCTTGTTTTGATGTTGTTTAACAAGCTATCTGTATCGCCATGTCGGCGCTGGTTGGCTCGGAAATCACGCCTGGGAGGTGGAGGTCGACGGTTGTCACGTCTCTGATTCCTCTGTAGAAACTCAATCTCAGCCTCAGATTCCTCATTATATCCATCATCATATTCTTCTTCAGGATCAGGATCATCAGAAATAGGCTCAAACACGGGCTGGGCCTGGGGGCGATGTGGTGTCTCTCGGTGGACAGGTTGTCGTCTCAATGGTGGATCTTGCTGGACAGGCTGATTTCTGATTGGTGGAGGGTAATGTTGTTCGACGATTGAGACGCTCGAACTGTGCCATCATTTTATCCATCGTATCATCGATCTTCTGTTCCAGCAATTGGTTGCGCCTTTCAAAGTGTTGCGCCATAGCATCGAAGTGATACTTAGCATCCCAAGGCTGTTGAGACGATGAAGACATATCAAGAGGTGGGGTAGACGACTTGAGTGGGCTGTCTTGATTCTTGGAACCGTCTCCGGATTTCATGATACCTGCAAAACGAACAAACGTGAAAGAAAACAAGTAAAATCCTCACAGTTCCTCACAATCACTCGTTTGTTCTCTCAGATTTTTTTTTAATCACTCGTGTATGTCACTCAGATCACTCGTGTATGTCACTCAATTTGTAGTCACTAAACCTCAAATCCTTAGCAGAACTGATGTGGAATTCTCGGCTTGAATCAAGAACTCGAACTTGACTCTCGGCTTGGATCACAGGTAAGAAAGAAACACAAAGTTGCTGCAATGTGGGGTAAAATTCACGGCAAGGGTATAAATAAGGGATAATAATTTCGGTAGCTGGGTAAGGGCTAAACAAACAAGGAAACAAGGAAAGGCTGACTAGGAAACGTTGGAGAGGCTAACTAGGAAAGGCTGAGAAATAGTAAAGGCTAAACTAGGAATTTTGGATATAAGTAGTAACAAGTTACGAACACTAATCCGACCTTGAATCGACTTAGGAACTGAAACCTACACTATCCAATGCAACTAACTAACAGATCTGGATTTTTTTTTATTTTTTTTTTTTCAACTGGACGGTATGACCTTCAGACGGGTGTTTTGGGCCTAAACACAAACCGAACATGGCAAAGCGGTGTTAACTTCTAGGTCTCGTCGAGACGTTTCGAAATGGTATTATGGAGCTTGAACGGATAAGCAGATCAAAAGTTACGCCCGTTTTAAGTTCTACCGATGAAAACTCGAGAAACAAAGACACAACTACTACCCAATACACGAATGATGCAAGAACCAATTACGAAACACACAATGACACACTAGGGCCTTCGATATACTTTTTTTTTTTTTTATCAGATTTTTTTTTTATCGAAACTTTTGCCCCTTAATATGTCACGACACCTATTTGGATTGAACCACGATCAGCAAAAACTGACGTGGCTCTGATACCAAAATTTATGATGCGATCACAATACGCGGAAGCTGAGAATCGAACAACGTCAGACACGAAAGATTCAATCCAAATATAACTATGAAAACAACCGAATGACAAGTTCCCTGAATTTCTACCCAAATTACACTGAATAGGCGTCGACAGAAACCTAAGCAATTCAATTCTGATTAAGCTCAAAATTTAACACGAGTTACAACTTAGGGTTATGAAGAACATATCCAAAATTCAGCGAAAACGCACGAGTAGTTTTCGATTTGGCACGGTGGTGATTTTCGGGACAGTTTTAGGGTTTAAAAAAACGGATCTAAAATTAACCTAAGGATTTTCTGGGATCGAAGGGTTATGGGAACGAAGGGAATGGTTATTGATGATATAGGAACGATAGAGAATGGCTGGGAAAACGAATAGAACACGAATTGCAGAATTGAAACGGACACAAATTGTGAATCTTACCCGAAACGAACCCCGGATCTACGTGAATCCGAAACGCGTTTATGGAGCAATCTTCGTGGCTCGACTAACCCGGATACTACGAGATATCACGAACGAGTCGATGAATTCAAGTTTGAGATCGCCAATATCAAACTCTACCAAGAACCGATTTGTTTGTGTGAGACAAGAGAATAGCGTAAAGCTGTTTTTGCATTCAATCAAGTCTGTCTCAAAGTATGAACGAAAATTAACATAAATACTAATCTAATTCCTAAGCTAGGTAGGTTTTCAAAATTAGCAAGGCTTGGGCTTGATAATTTCGGACTCCTTAATTAAATATAACTGGGCCAATTAATCACCTAAACATGTTGTGATAATTGGACTAAACTAAATTAAAAAAATAAATACAAAGTTTTTAAGCCCAAATAAAATATAAGAAAATTTGTTTTCTTGGACTTGTCTTCCTTTTCTTCAATGATGGACGCCCAAATCTTCATCTTCAACACTTGTTAAATTCACCAACTTGTATTGATGAAATTCGACTCCATCATTTGCCAATCTCTTCGAAACGTAGCATTGCAAATAACCTTGCAGCTTCTTGGCTCTCGACCTCGTCACTGCTCCTCCGAGCTGCAAGTCCCGATTGGTCTCTTCAATGCTAAGTCCCGTCTCATCACCAAATCACAAAAACAACGCCATTACTACCAATAGCCAAACCTTTGGCCAAACCTTGTTGCAATCCTAATTCCACTGTCCCTTGAAGAGTATTAGAGTAAGAGGAAATTATCTTGCTCTCTCCCACGAAAGAATAAACTGTCTTAAAAGAGGAGAGAGCTTGCTCCACTATTGCATTTGCATTACTATACTCGTCTCGTACTTTTCTCGCAATGCTCATCAAAGTTATGCCGTACACCAAACTTGGAACTACGAGCAATAAGATGAATGAGAATCCCATAATGGCTAATCTCCATTGCATTATGAATGTTGCAATATACGATCCGAAGAAGGTTGTTAGCTATTTTTTTTGATCACGCTGCAAGTGCACAGGTGTAATAGAATAGATACAAGGTCAAATCCACGAAGACTGAGTTTTCCAAGTGATTATCTAACTTATTACTCGACTCTATTTCGACTAATCAATATTTGAAGAATGTTCACTAATTCTAATGAAAGCAAATTAAATAAATACGTAAATAAAATCACAACCAAAGCACAAAGATTCAAACTCCAATAAACACAAATATTCTAGGGTTCGATTTCAATGAACAATTTAACACCACTCGACTCCTATTTATCTAACTACTCTTTATTCTCTTCTGAAGCAATCACTTAATTAGCCTAATCAACCTTTTGGGTGCAATTAAACCTTAAGTTAACATGCAATTGAAATTATCTCTAAGTAACAATTAAACATGCAACTTGCAACAGAACCAAAGATTAAACACTCCCACGTTAAGTTCAAACTTTTTGGGCGTTGAATCCTAACATGTCTTATGTTCCCTTGTTCTAATTCTAATTCTCCCCTCTCGGATCTCAAATTAAAACCAAAGAATGATAAACAGGTGGTCAATCAATTTATTATCAATAAGCACAAGAACATAAGAAGAAGAGGAATAAAGATGCAATTAAATAAATATGAGTTAAGATCACAAATTGTTCTTCTACTTTCTACCCTAGAATAATAAAACTTAGCCACGTATAATCATGGCATCAAAGTCTATTAAAGAAATCATCAAACAAACAAAACCGTCGGAAGTTCATTGTTCTCTTGTCAAACCCTTTCTCTTATTATCCTAAAAAAAGTGATTATTTCCGTTCTCAAGGGTTTAGATATACTACCTCCATTTCGTTTAAGTTGGCTCATTTCTTTTTTACCTTTTTTGGCACGCTTTTCCACGCTTCAAAATGACGGGTTTTAAAATCCATCGTAGTATCCCGTAAAAGAAAAAATTCTTTAAAAATCCATTTTAAAACCCATCATTTTGAAGCGTGGAAAAGCATGCCAAAAAAGGTAAAAAAGAAATGAGCCAACTTAAACGAAATAGAGGGAGTATATAAGAGAGGAAGTGTTGGTGTTAGAATGGGCTTAGGAAGTAAAAAGCCCATACAAATCCGAGAAAACGCGTGTTGGGGCGCGGCCGCGCCTAGGTGGCACCCCAAACTCCGAAATTCACATTTTTCTATCCGGCCGCACCCAGGTAGCACCCCAATGGCGCCCCACTGGAATCCTGCGCGCTATATTTTTATTTTTGCTCGTTCTATCTCGTTTCAACTCTGATTTTCGATCTGTTTGTTGCTATGAACTCCTATCTAATTGAAATTTATTCTTGTACTGACCAATATGCCAAATATTCTCATTGTATTTTTACAAATTCAATCAAACAACGAGCAAGTATCACATTTCATAAGAAAATACAATTTAAACATAAAAACCTTTATAAACACGATTTTCTCTTTCTAAATGAATGCCCAACAACGTTATAAATCATAGAAAAACCATGTTTATCAACCCCCCAAACAAACAAAATAGAGAAATGAATCAAATAAACATGGTTTTGAGCTAAGCTCACGATGATTTATGCCTCAGAAATATATCAAAAACCAAACAAGCATCAAGCCACTATCAACATCTCACACACTTCAACAACTTCCAAATATAGCCTCTTTGATTCAAATCCTCACAAATGAGAAGTATTTAAATGACTCTTAACTCTCAAGTGTATAAATAGGACAATTTTTCACTCAATTCAAGCAATTCAGTGTCCTACCATAGGCTTACATATCGTCTATCTTCTCCATCGTACAAATGTGTGCTTCTAGACAAAGATAAAAAATGACTTTTCTTTTGGTTGTAATGTCGGCTCTTTGGTAAGGTAGGGAACATTTAGGCCAAGTGACTATATTTCTTCAAAATCTTTCCCTTATTCTCATTCTCACCCTCATATCCACCTAACCTTATTTTTCTTTTCAACTCCATCCAACTAACACCAACATGCTCACTAGAACTCATATCTCGTTCATGCTCTCTCTTTTTCTCTTCTTCTTTTTCTTTTTCTTCTTTTTCTTCTTCTTCTTCTTCTTCTTCTTCTTTTTATTATTTTATTTATTTTTAAATAAGAGAGCTTATATGTGACTTAAATTTTTCCTTTTCATTCACAACTTCTAGTGACAAACAAAACTTATTCTTCTCCTCTATTATTTTCTAACCCTCCTTATCCTCTTGAGATCATACTTTCATCTCAACCCAAGACTAACAAATAACTTAGCTAAAAAGGCTCAAAGGGGCTAGCAAGGATAAAAAATTTTCAGGACAAAACAAATGGGATAGAAATGGCTAAGAAAGGACGGTCTTAAATTATCTCTTTTTCTTATAGCACACTAGACAACCTCGAAGCATAAACCAACGCAAGTTCTAGAGAACAATAGAATATGCAAGAATAATCATACTCAAGAACAAATAAGACCGTTTTTATATGACAATCAAGGCTCAAATATCACAAATGGCTTATTTTTGATTCAAATCATGGAGGCTATAATTAAAAAAAAAAAAATCATCAAAGCATGCTCAACATCTCAAATAACTCAATACTCATCTTTTCACATCATATCGCAAGAAATCATCATAGGCATATCATCACGAGTTCACCTAGACCATATCCATTTTCTTATACTCTCTACATGTCAAGTACAAACTCCGAACAAAATGAGCACAACGACTTCCATATATAACAATTAAACTAACAAATAAAGGTAAATAATAAAAAACATACTAAAAATAAGACCACAATGAACACTCTTCTCCACCCCTCCCCCCCCCCAAACTTATTCCACACTAGGAAGAATAAGTTTGAAAGTAGAAGAGGGTGAGATTGGGTCAAACACACCTTGGAATTATTGGAGAGGTGGGGCACGAGCTATCCACTCACTTGTGTACTTATCATGCCCAGGTAGTGGCTTCAGTTTCAATCACTACAAAAAATACCCATTTTAACAACATAATTTAAATTAAAAAAACAATTATTATATTACCAACCGATTAATTTTGGTTGTTAAAATAAAAAAATTAAATTAAATTATATTTATTAACAACCAAAAAAATCGGTCGTTAACTTTGCCGACCGAAAACTCGGTCGTTAATTGGTAGAGAATATTGGGGCGTATTGTTCCCGCCAAAGTCAGAAGTTAATTCGGTCGGTATTCGGTCTCTAAAGGCAAAAATCAAGATTGGTCGTAATTTAGATACTAATCGGTCGGTAGTTAACAACCGAAACTTTTTGGTCATAAATTCGGTCGTTAGAACGCGTGATTTTTGTAGTGAATGCGAGTGATCCTCCATCCTTGATACTCTTCGCATTGTCTTTTCCAAACTCCAATTCTTGAGTCTTCCTCCTGTGAATTTCATGCAGTTCATCTAGAATAACACAAGACTCAAACAAACTCTCATTAGCAACAGTGTTATTAACATGCAAATCAAATGAGGAGGAAAAACTAGAGTTAGAAATACAATACTCTTTTAGATCACTTGCTTCCTCCCAACTATCCTTGTTTGTGCATGCATGAATTATTTCCAACACTTTGCACTCCTCCATAGCATTGGACTCACTCTCCTCAAAGAACTTCAAAGCTTTATAAATGGTGAAAGTCTGGCTTTCGTCATTCACCCGTAGTGTGAGTTCACCAACGGCAACATCTATCAATGCTCTCCCCATTGCTAGAAACGGTCTTCAAAGAATGAGTGGGACATTTTTATCCTCCTCTGTATCGAGCACCATGAAGTTTGATGGGAATACAAACTCGTTCACCTTCATGAGTACATTCTCGACAATATCCCTATGATATGTTATAGATCGATCAGCCATCTGAAGAGAAATAGTAGTAGCCGTATTTCTCTAATAATACATGGAAGGGTGAAACTACCTGGATCTTTGAGCTTCGCTGGGAGTTTTCTTTGTAATATTGCATTGCACTCTTCATTAAGACCTACGGTCTCGAATTCCCCCAATCTTGTCTTCTTCGATATCACATCCTTGAGGAATTTAGCATACTTCGACATTTGTTGGAGAGCCTCTACCAACAGTATGTTGATATGCACCTTTCGAAAAATGTCGAATATCCTTGAATTTTGTTCATCGTCTCTCTTTTTCTGATGCCTCTGAGGAAATGGCAAAGTTGACTTAGTAGGAATAAGTGTGGATTCTTTAGCTTAAACCATGATTGATTCTTTCTTCTTTCCCTTTTCCATTACACTTCCCTCTCGAGACAATTCATCTCTAATCTCTACTTCAACGACATGTGGTTCCTCAACCGGTATCTTCGGACCTTCATAACTCAAACCATTTCTCATTTTGATTGCTTTGCAGTGCTCTCTAGGATTAATTGTGGTGTTGCTGGGAAAATGCCCTGGCTGATGTTGCTTGTCGATTGTTTCAGCCATCTGCCCCAACTGCTTCTCAAACATCTTTATCTGAGGCTCTATCTGATCAAGAAAACTGTTGCTGCTTGACAAACTTTGCAACACCAAGCTCTTCAGTTTCTCTAAACGAGTCTGACTCTCAGTCATGTACTTGGTATTATCTACCATGTACTTAGTCATTATGCCTTCAAAGTCCATCTTATTTTCTTCATTGATAACTCCATTCGTCACACTGAAATTCGGAGGAGGCTACAGTGCGTTGTTTGGATTACCATATGAGAGATGTCCATAATTCTTGTTCCCTTGATACCTTGGATTTTCACCTTCATAGCCACCTTGATTTCCACGGTAATTCCCATAATTCCTGTTGTTGTTAATGTAGTTAACATCTTCAACAATACGTTCTTCAATAGTGGGCTGCACCTGTGGTACGGTCAAAGCATCTATCTTGCTGGTAAGTTGAGAAATCTGAGCTGCTAACTTGGAAACTGGATCATCATTAGTCAACAGAGCCACCTTCTTGGTGGTTGATCTCTCACTGGGCCACTGATGATTGTTGGCTGCCATCTTCTCAATTATAGCCAACGTAGAGGTGTTATCACGATCCATAATGTCTCCTTCAGCTGCTGCATCCAAAAGGTTATTAATGGTTATATCGCAACCATTATAAAACCACCAAACTTTCTGATCAGGTTCAACTCCATGGTTAGGATATTTTCTCAGCATCTCCTTGTACCTCTCCCAAGCTTCATAGAAGGATTCTTGATCAAACTGTTGAAATTGAGTGATGGCTGCTCTTAATTTCATGATCTTGCTCAGAAGGAAACATTCGGTAAGGAACAACTACACCAAATCTTTCCCAGACTCCTCTTATTTGGCTGTCAAAGAATGGTGCCATGATCGAGCATCATCTCTCAAGGAGAATGGGAATAGCTGAAGTCTGATAGCATCATTTGTTACCCCATTCAGCTTGATAGTATTGCAAATCTCCTCAAAATGTGTAAGATGAGGATGAGGATCTTCAACTGGTCTTCCTGCAAACTAATTCTGCTGTACCATAGAAATCTGTGATGGCTTCAGCTCAAAATTGTTAGCCTGAATTGCCGGTCCCAAAACTCCCCTTTCAGTAGCCACAGGTTGAGAGGTATCCTTGATCGATTTCTCCTGACGATTCATCTCTGCTCTAATCTCATCCATCTAAGCTTGCAACCGCTACAGAGTCTGAGCATTCACCTTGTTTGCAGCCATATCACCTCGTTTGCAGCCATATCATTTAAATGTGATTTTCTCTTTGCGTTGTTGCGCCGACATGTAGCTTCAATTTCAGGATCGAATGGCAGATATCCTCCACGCATGTGTCTCCTGGTCAAACACCTGTTAACACAACCTTAAGTGAGCTCGCAATAAAATAAAAATAACAAAAATTTAAAAGTGTCTAAACTAGTATCAAATAAATAGTTCAAATAACACCAGAAATACAACTCAGTCCCCGGCTCTGAAGCACGGGGACGCCGGAAAGGTCGCCATTTCCGTTCCGGGGACGGGGACGCCGGAATACGCCTGGAATACATCCCCGGGGATGTTTTCTTTAATAAACATTTTTTATTTTATTTTATTTTAAAAATATGTTTGACCCAGAAATAAATACATTAACCTAAAAAAGAATACGTTTTATACCAAATTTGATAAGAAAATCTCCCCCTCAAATCGCAATCTGAACTCTCACCTGAAAATCTGACACAAAACTCGCCACTACTACTAGGGTTCGCCGCCATCGCCGTTGCCGTCAACTGGGTTTGCAGCTGCCGTTGCCGTTGCCGTCGCCTGGGTTTGTAGCTGCCGTTGCCGTCGGCTGGATTCATCATCGCCGTCGGGTGGTTCTCGCTTCTTCTCACCGCCCCTTCAGCTATAAAGCCCCACTCTTTTTTTAAATACTCCTTTATTGTATGTGGGCCATGTGGCACATTACTATATTGGATTAATTGTAATTTATTGAATTTCTTAATATATGGGTAATGGGTGGGCGGCTTGGTGGGTCTATTAATTGGAGTGTAATTAGTTGGATTCCTTAATATATTTCCTATTTGCTTAAGTTTATTATGAATTATAGAGTATTTGCTTATTTTTTTTATAAATTATAAATATTTAATATATATAAATATATATTAAATAAAAAATACAAAATGTATTTTTGACGTATCATATTCTTCATTTTTGGATAATTGACGTATGTCCCCGTATCATATCATCCTCATATTTTGTTTTCATTCCCGTGCTTCATAGGTCCCCGGCAACGACGCCAAAAACTTGTTCGCTATTTTTTTTATCACGCTACAAGTGCACATGTGTAATAGTATAGATACAAGGTCGAATCCACGGAGACTGAATTTTCCAAGTGATTATCTAATCTATTACTCGACTCTATTTAGACTAATCAATATTTGAAGAATGTTTACTAATTCTAATGAAAGCAAATAAAATAATACGTAAATAAAATCACAACCAAAGCACACAGATTCAAACTCCAATAAACAGAAATATTCCAGAGTTCGATTTCAATGAACAATTTAACACCACTCGACTCCTATTTATCTAACTACTCTTTATTCTCTTCTGAAACAATCACTTAATTAGCCTAATCAACCTTTTGGGTGCAATTAAACCTTAAGTTAACATGCAATTAAAATTATCTCTAAGTAACAATTTAACATGCAACTTGGAACAAAACCAAAGTTTAAACACTCTCACGTTAAGTTCAAACCTTTTGGGCGTTGATTCCTAACATGTCTTATGTTCCCTTGTTCTAATTCTAATTCACCCCTCCCGGATCTCGAATTAAAACCAAAGAATAATAAAAAGGTGATCAATCAATTTATTATTAATAAGCACAAGAACATAAGAAAAAGAGGAATAAAGATGCAATTAAATAAATATGAGTCAAGATCATAAATTGTTCATCTACTTTCTCCCCTAGAAAAACTTAGCCATACATAATCATGGCATCAAAGTCTATTAAAGAAATCATCAAACAAACAAAACTGTCGGAAGTTCGTTGCTCTCTCTTCAAACTCTTGCTCTTGTTCTCCTCCAAAAAGTGATTATTTTTGTTCTCAAGGGTTTAGATATATATATAGGAGAGGAAGTGTTGGTGTTAGAATGGGCTTAGGAATTTAAAAGCCCGTAAAAATCCGAGAAAACGTGTGTTGGGGAGCGGCCGCACCTAGGTGGCGCCCCAAACTCCAAAATTCACATTTTTCTGTCCAAGCCGTGCCCAGGTAGCGGCCGGGTAGCGCCCCGGTGGCGCCCCACTGGCATCCTGCACGCGACGTTTTTATTTTGGCTCATTCTCTCTCGTTTCAACTCCGATTTTTGATCCGTTTGTTGCTATGAACTCCTATCGAACCGAACTTCATTCCTATTATGAGCAATATGCCAAATATTCTCATCATATTTCTACAAATTCAATCAAACAACAAGCAAGTATCACATTTCACAAGAAAATGCAATTTAAGCATAAAAACCTTTATAAACATGATTTTCTCTTTCTAAATGAACGCCCGTTATAAATCCTAGAAAACCCATGTTTATCAAAGGTTGATAGGCTCACCACAAAAACATGAACCTGTTTGCAGGAATCTATTACTAAACATAATAACTAACTTTCAAGGATACTATATTTGGCTTCCTTAAACAAAGAAGATAAACAACATATGCATATAAGATTCACAAATGTAGTGATTTTAAAGATTAACTAGTGATCAAGAATACTGCAATTGGCTTGTTCAATCATGATAAAACACCTTATTTATATCGACATTCGCAATTGTAGTGATATATTACAGGCCTAAACATATGAACTAACATTCAAGAATACTAGATTAAGTCTTATTAATCAATATAAACAACATTTACATATCAAGATTCATAAAAGTAATGAATCTGAACCTTTTCACGAATGGCATCTCGGATGATTAGACTGTCACTAGAGACTCTCTCGATCACTTGGGCCGTGCTTGTCATGTGCAAATCGAAGTAGCCAACATCCTACCTCTTTACAGTTTTGAGATACCTCATCCTTAATCTTGAAGCTTGTCTCTCTGCTATTTTTGTCTAGCAATACCCCTCTGAATAAATGGATTATCAAAATCAAAGTCAAATTCCAATACATCTGCGTATTAACATTAAACAAATGGGGATTTCACCTACCAAGAAAGCTAAACACCCATCTCGCGCAAGCCATGTAGCAAATAAACAATGCGTTCTGGAAAAGGAATAAAAACAAATGTTTAGTTCAGATAGAGAAATCAAGATAAATGTATAGTCAAACAATCAAATTCTTAAATGAAGAATTGGAGAATATAAGATTTCAAAGTTTAAATTATATTATATTATCATCTTTCGTCAAAGTTTAAAAACGAAAAGGATGGAGGAAGATCTTCCTCCGTTAACTGATTCTGGTGCAGCAAAAACAGGGAGAGTTCCCCTTTCCCATGGGCGCCCATCTCGCCCATCTTCCTTTTTTAAGACAGAAGGAGGTATCCAGCTCTTTTCTACTTTCCCCTAGACCCCGAAGTTGTTTGCCACTCTTTTTAAACTTCAGCTTTGAGAAGAAGTAAATTTTCTCTTACCTTTCCCTTCCCACTTTCTTCAAGGATTTTGATACTTTCTATTATGATTGAGTCTTAATCTCAAACTCAACAACTTCACAATCTTAATAAAATTTTCTCAATTTCTAAAATTCTGGCTCTTGACGGGTCATTCTGGCAATTCTGCGCCTTTTAGACATGAATCCCTCTGCCAGTAAAATTTGCTCTGGGGACATGTTGTATTTTGAGGATCGGAGGTGACTAATGGGCCGCCTTCTGAAGATCTAAGAGAATAAATTGATTTTCACAAGGGTCGGGTACATCTTGTGGATTTTTAGTTTATGTATTCATTTAAGATATGATAGTTCTTCATTTGCATAAGTAATAATATATACTTCTTAAATTTCCTCATTTTGGCTTTTTTCTTAGCCACTTTTGTAAATCACGCTCTTCTTTTCTCCTGAAGTGGAGTATGCTTCCTCCAAATCTTCCTCCGATCTTTTCACTAGATTTTTCATTCTTATTGCAGACCCTTGGTCGCAACTTTCTTGAAGTTTCTCATTCTCTTGATTCTCTTTCTCCAATTCTTTCTTTCTCCATGTTTGGATCTTCATAACCCTTTCCTGTCTTTCCCATCTTTTCCTGAAGGCTCTGGCCTTAGAATTATTCCTTTGGTGCTTCTTTTTGTTCTCCCGGAGGTATTTGATTGCCTTTTGCAACTTCAGCCCCTCTTTATGAGGATTTTCCTTCATCTTCTGATTTTTATCATGATTGCTTCGTCTTCCATTACGAGGCATATTTCATCCTTATTCCTTCCCTGAGCTAATCTTTGAGCTTCCTCCTCTTCAAAGTCCAATTTTTTTCTTACTGGTTTTGGAGGGATGAGGTATTTATCTCCATTTCTGGCATTTGGTTAGTCATTCTCCCATTTATATGGACAAGGGCAATTTCTATCACCATCAATTATTTCACATCATCGATCTGCATTTCTAGTTTTTCATCTTCGACCTTTCTAGCCTTCCTTTCTTCCGAAGTGAGATAATCCCTCATTTCCTCTCCTCCGGCATTGCGCCTTTTCTTATTTCTCCCTCCTTAACTGTTTGTTCATAGCATTTCCCCGAGATGGTTTGGTCCCCGACCACCTGACCCACATTCCTTTCTATGGGGAATTTCATCATTATGTGATAAGTAGATACTACTGCTTGGAAGGTGCCAAGCGCAGACCTTCCTAGTATGATATTGTATGAGGACTCCATGTTCACGAGCAAGAAAGTTATCAACCTGGCCATTCTCATCTTCTCATCCCCAAGGGTGAGCATCAGTTCTGTTGAACCGAAGGGTATTATGATGCCTCCAGCAAATCAATGGGTCATGTAGACACATGGCCCAGCTTCCTTTGGATTGACATCTGATCATAGCATGCTTTAAAGATCACATTGACAGAACTTCCTGTGTCAACAAAGATTCTTCTAACGTATAATTCTTCGACTTCTGCAGTGATGACCAGAGCGTCATCATGTGGTTTTATCATCACTCTCTCATCTTTTGTTCCAAAAGAGATTTATGGAGGAATCATTCATTCCTCTATTTTAAATATTTCTTGATCTTTCCAGGCTCTTGCTTCCCTAACTGCTGCCTTCCGGCTTCTATTGGAGTCTCCCAGAGTGGGACCTCCAAAAATCATATTAATGACTCCTCTCTTATCATTGGGCTCCTCTGTGCGGGGGCTTTTCTCCCTTGCCCTTTCCCTTCCTCTGTGAGAATTCCCTTCATCTCTTCTTTTCTTAGCCTTGTCGTTTTTCCCTTTAACATATTCCACTAGCTGCCCACTGTCGACAAGCTTTTCAATAGCTACCTTGAGATTTCGACAATCATTTGTATAATGACCATAGTCATTGTGGAATTTACAGAATTTATTTGACTTTGGATTTCTGGGAGGGGCATATGATCCCCTATGGCGATAGACGCCTGGATTCTTAAGCTCGATTTCAGTTCCGCTGGTTCCCTAGTCAAGGGAATATACATTCGATCAGATCTTTTGCTTTTTTCCCGACCTCTTTTGGTTTCTTCATTTTGACTTGCTTTCTTTTCTTCAGATTTTCTCTCCTTCTTAGGAGGTAGATTCTTATTTTTTCTTGCGGCTTTTGCTTCTTCCAAATGTATATATTTGGTTACTCTTGCTAATAGATCACATAATTGCTCTGGTGGCTTCTTGATTAAGGAATCAAAGAAAGGGCCGCCCCTCAAGCCAGATACGAAGGCGTTGATTTTGACCAACACTATGGCATCGGGCGTTTCCAAGCTTGCTAGGTTGAATCTTTTCAGATAATCCCTCAGGGATTCTTGAACTTCTTGTTTTATAGTTTTTAGATGCAGGGAGCCCTTAGTGGACCTCCGCGCCCTTGCAAACTGTTTCAAGAACAAGTCCTTCATATCTTCAAAATTTCCGATCGAATTCTTCGGAATTTGCATGAACCATTGTTGTACTGGTCCTCCCAGGGTGGTTAGGAATACCCTACACTTAAATAAAGGGCAACTTGATATTTAAAATGAACACAACGACCCAACAAATGGTATCCCTCAACACAGTTGACTCAAACAATGGGCTACGTGATTTTTAAAATAAATATATCTACCCAAAAAATATTACACTTAAAATGAATACAATTACGAGCAAATGTTACTCTCAAATGGTTGAACCAAACAACGAGCAACTTGACATTCTAAATGAATACTACTACCCAAGAAATATTATGTCTTCAATGGATAATTGGCGACTTAACATTCAAAATGAATTAACTACTTAACTTGATAAATCCAACCCCTCAAATGAGCGATTAAACAACGGACGGTTTAACATTCATAATCAATACAACTAATGAGAAATGATACATCTTCAACAACTTATCCAAACAATAGACGACATGAGATATAAAATAATAACAAGTACTAGAGAAAAACTGCTACACATTCACCGAACAACCTAAATAATGAATGACATGACATAAAAAAAGAATAAAACTACCTAAGAAATGATATCTCACACTGACCTATTTTTAAATTACAGTGAATGGACGGCTTGACAATCAAATTGGCTACAACTATTCATGAAATGCTACCCCTGGTTAACTTTTTTATTTTTTATTTTTTTTATTTATTACGTCGACATAAATGATGAGTGGTTTGAGATGTAAAATAAGTATAACTCTTCCGTGAATGCTACATCTCACTAATCTATTTTTTCTAATACATTCCAACACTAACTGTAACATCCTAATCTAATCAAAGTGTCAAAACTTTAATTTGGATATTTCGTGCGGAAAACATGCGTATGTTTTCTTAAAACTAACACAGATACAAATGAATTTCTTAATATTTTTAAAACAAAATAAACCTCTAAATAGCTTTTCAGGGGACTAATCTGGGTTTTGGGAAGAATTTTGGAATCTTATCAAATCACTAACCATCCCGTTAAAGTTTCACATCACATTATATGATTTATATCATAACATAGAATAATGTGCATTACCATAATATATAAATGCATAAAATCATATCAAAATAAAGAATCATATCCAAAAGTTACTATACCACATGAATTATTATTTAAACATAATACAATATCATTTGAAGTTTATACTAACAATTTTAGTGTTATTGTACGGAATGCATCACTTTGCAAGTAAAATAGAGTAACATCTCAATTATCATAGTAACTTACTATACGAAATGGATTATGGTTGTTAATTAATTATATTATTGTACTATAGTGCATTTTATCTGCAAATTAATGCATATTTGATCAAAAAATGTGTCCTTAAAACGTTTTTATACGGAATGCATTATGGTCGAAAGAAAATGCACTATTTGCAGTACAGAAATGCATATTATGTTTGCATATGTCTCTGTGTGTGTGTGTGCGCGCATGCATATTATGTTTGCATACATGAATGTGACTATCAAAATAATACATAATAATGAAATAGAAAAGTATGTATTGTCATGTTATGTAATCTATATATATATAATAGCAAAATAAAGGTCGATCAACCACGGTTTTTCTTGATTATTTTGCTAAATTCTCATAATTTTGCCAAATTAGTCAATATTTTAATCTAATTAACATATATATATATATAGGGAAAGATTCACATGCAAATAAATCCTAGTGTGAGAAGTGCGAATTATGCTTAAAACTATACAAAATCATGCTTACAGCTATACAGAATCATGCTTATGGTGCATGTTATGCTTATAAGCACACCATAAGCATGATTCTGTATAGCTGTAAGCATGATTTTGTATAGTTTTAAGCATAATTCGCACTTTCACACTATAACTTAAATCTATATGAACCAAACTCTATATAAGTCTCATAATTTAAATCACCTATAGATACTTGATTATTTATATTCAATTATTTATTATATATATATATATATATATATATATATATATTTAATTTTTTTCTATCTCAAAGTATGATGTAAGTTTACGTATTTATAATCATTGAATAATTATTATGTTGACGAAAAGCTTTGAATACGTAAATGTTAGACTAATAGAAATTATACTACTAATCAATACACAAAAGATTTTTAGGTTTTTATCTTTAGTTTATATATTTTCTTTATTTTAATGATTCGCTCGATAACAAAATAAAAAAAACCAACTATATATATTATTAGAATCATTCTTTAGTTCTCCTCAATATTTGTATTGCTTATCTTTCAATTTTATTTTTATTAATGTTATTTTGAAGGAACTATTATTTATATTTTCTAAAATCTATGATCTCACACCGATAACCCAAAATCAATCAAATACATGTAGTTAGATGGTATAAAAGAACGATAAAAAGTTTATATTTCATCTCATATTTCAATATATATATATATATATATAATAAGAAGACGGATCACAATTTTACATTGCATTATTGTAAATTTTTGTCAATATTTTCTTAGATTCTTATGGCTTTTACTTTACAATTCATTACTTTTATTTAATTTCAACTATCCCACATTGATTATTTATGAAACTCCACCAATATATCTCTAACAGAAACGTTCCCCTACCTACCATGGGCACACTTAATGTATCCACTGCTGATGTGGCAGTGTCACGTCTGTAATTTTTTTTCTTTTAAGACTTTTTTAGTAGGGTTTAGTTTTTATCTTTATTTATGGTATTATCACGTCATCCGTGGGCACATTAAGTTTGCACACGGTGGCATTGGAGCATTCCTCATATCTCTGATATTCATTAATGTTTGTATACGAATCCTTAATTTATAGCGCGGTCTTTAAATTTCAACTAATTGTGTTACAAAAAATTAATTAAACTTCCAGGAATGAATTTAATAAATATTTTATTAAGTAGTCGTATTTCCTTATAATACTAAGTACGTTTAAGTAAGATAATATTTTTTCTCGGTTTGGGAATGGTTTTTGATAAATAGAACAACTCGAAATAGAAAGTAAGCCGAGATAGAGGAGACAAAGAAATTATATAATGCATCTCATGATCCTAACAATTCTATAAAAATTTAAAAGAGAAAATTCATTGATATTCTCTTCAATTTTGATATAGGGTAGGCACGAGCGAATGCGGAAATAAGAGCGACTTGACCATTACAAAAGAATACAACTACTTAAAAAGTATTACCCTCTTAAAAAAAATTATAACTATATCGAACAACGGACGACTTGATGATATTCAAAGAAATACAACTACACTGTCTTCTCAATTACCATGCTGAAAAGAAATGAGATGCTTTTAATGCAACTCTCCCTATAAACATTCAGTGATATTCTCTCCAATTTTGATATAGGATAGGGACGAGCGGATGCGGAAATAAGAGCAACTTGACCATTACAAAAGAATACAACTACTCAAAAAGTATTACCCTCTTTAAAATATTTTTCTACTATATCGAACAACGGACGACTTGATGATATTCAAAGAAAGACAACTACAATGTCTTCTCAATTATCATACCGAAAAGAAACGAGACGCTTTTAATGCAACTCTCCTTAACTTATTTTTTTATGAAATCGAGTAATTGAGAATACAACTATCTTCAACTTATTTTTTTTATATAATCGAATAAAGAACAACTTGAGAAATGTTGTCAATCCTTAATCTAATTTCTATTATAGTGAACAAACGAGTAGTTTGACATGTAACCCTAATACACTCACCCGAGCAATGATACCTATCTTCAACCTATTTTTTTTAATATTAAAATGAACAATGGGTGGCGTGATATTCATATTGTATATCTGTAAATATATACTAATCTTATATAATCATTGAGAGATACCGATAAATGAGTATAGAAACATTCTCCTACCCACGGTGGACACGCTTAATGTGCTCACCGCTGATGTGGCAATACCGCGTTGTAAATTTTTACTTATTCAAGTTGTCTTCAATTAAAATTTAAAATATTTCTAAGCTTACATAAAGTACAAGTCGATTTAATTAAATTTTATTCCTATGCAACAATTATTCAACAAATGGAATACCTTAAAAAAACCCGCAAAGATAATAATAATAATTAAAATGGTTAACTTCAATCCACAAACTTCAAAAAACTTAAATTTTATAGCCCAAATCCGTCCAAATTATTGGGGAATCAAACTAACAACCAGGCCGTACCTATAAGAAGAGTCATGTTAGTTTGAATTTTGATACAACTTTGAGGATCAAATTATTAATATTTAGAAATATTTAAAGTTTTGAAAAGTCTAATTCTATAAGCTTATATGTATGCTGGTGCTAAATCGTTTTTTGAGAAAATGATTTCATCGATAGGAAAACTCAAATATGATGGAGTTATCCTTAATTAATATTTAAATGACGGACTGCTCATTGATTTTTTTTTCTTCATGTTTTTTTCAAATTTAGTTTAATTTTATTTTTTCGAATGGATCCTAACAAACTATACTCTCAAAATAAATAATTATATTATTATTTTTCACGAGATGTGAGCCCCGTCGAATTTCGACGGGCATTAAACTAGTGTATTTGAAAAGATAGTAGAATGTATAATTCGGGTAATTTATTAATAAAAATTATAATATGTATAACAATCTAATAAAAATGGATTGCAAAACGTACATGATTTATAAACATATTAGGCAGAAATATAAACAAAAATCATCATGATTTAATCATTTATATTTTATGTGAAATGAATAATGAGTTTTTAGGATATAATTAACGTTTACGAATGGGATATTAGGAACCAAAGATAAATGGCTAAATTTAGGGATGTAATTTACAATTAATGAAGTTGTACTTTCTTATCCTTAATTGCACTAAAAAGGCAGGAAAATTACTAATAAAACTGAAGATCATCTACAAATGTCATGATCTGAACCGTAAAATACACTTGGATCTATGAATATGATTTTTTTTTAGTTTTCACACTAGAAATAGATTTCACAAGACTCACTTGTCATACTTTAATTTCAAAAAATCAATTTAATTCGCAAAATTACTTATATATAAAAATTAATTTTGGAAGCTACAGAGAGAAAAAGTGTGGGTTGCCTACAAAATAAAGATATAACGTATTCATGAACATTCTTAAATTCTTTAAGTAAACAATGGATAGAAAACACCTGAACATTCCTTTTTATTATTATTCACATTTACACTTGGCAATGCAGATATAATAAGAAAAAATTCCTCAAAATTCCAACCCATGATACATCATCTAATTAATGTTAGCCCCCTCTGAAGGGTGGTGAGAGAATAATAGGCCCCTTCCGGCCCTTTACTCAACAAAGATGAATGTGTCCCTTTCTCCACCACTCTCCCCTTTTCAAGAATTGCAATTGTATCACAATTTTGTACAGTACTCAACCTATGTGCTACAACTATGCTTGTTCTTCCGATCATGACTCTTTCCAATGCATCTTGCACTACTTTCTCTGATTGAGTATCGAGTGCACTAGTAGCCTCATCAAGGAGCAAGATAGTTGGATTCTTTAATATGGCTCGAGCAATCGCGATTCTCTGCTTTTGTCCGCCTGAAAGCTGCAACCCCCGATCTCCATAGAAGGTTTCGTACCCATCCTTCAGTCCGGAGATGAAATCGTGGGCGTTTGCAGCCTTGGAGCTTCTAGAACCTTGCACTCGTCCAGGTCTTTGGATGCTCCGTACATTATATTTTGCTTGATGGTACCTGCGAAAAGTGTAGGCTCTTGGCTCACAAGAGCAATGTGCTTCCTCAATGATCTTAGGTTATAGGACTTGATGTCCCTTCCATCGATCTTAATTATGCCCATTGAAGGATCGTAGAATCTTTGGATCAAGCCTATGATTGTTGACTTCCCCGAGCCACTCTGTCCTACTAAAGCAGTCGATTTCTCAGCCTCGATGCTCAAAGAAAATCCTTTGAAGATTATCGAGTTTGGCCTAGCTGGATAGGCAAAATCAACATTTTCAAGATCAACGAGCCCAATTAGCTTCTCGGGCTTGTACCCTTCTAGATCCCCGGGCTCAATCAAAGAGTGTCTATCCAAAACTGCAAAGACTGACCCCACTGCATCAGATCCTTTAGCTAGATCATTAGTCATAGTTCCAGCCTCGGCTATTACCCGACCCGTACTCACTAAAATCAAGAAAGTTTGGAAAAATACCTTTGCTCCAATGAAACCCTCAGCTATGAGTTTTCCTCCGTACCAAAAATCTAAAGCCCAACTACAAGTCATAAGACATTGTGAAGTTCCCAAGCATATACCTGCATACCAAGATTGTCGAATGCTCTCCTTTTGAGGCCCTTCTTGAGCTTTTTCGAGCATTCTAAGGATTCGGGCTTGGGAGGAGAATGTTGTGATTGTTTGGAGGTTTGAGACTGCTTCTGTTGCGAGCTTGCTACTTTCTTCTTGAGATTTGATGGCCTTTTTTGACATGTTCTTGAGGAGGATACGTTTGAGGTAGTAGCTGATTATGATCAGGGGTTGACATGTTATCATTACTAGTGCAAGCTTCCATGTAACTGCTAGTCCCATTGTGCATGCTATGGTCACTGCTGAAAATGTCTGGATGAGTAAGGCCAGTCGGTCGCCTATGAGAGACCTCACCTACATCAAATGTCAAGATTGTATTAGGATCGAGCCTCATTTATCTTGGTGGATTGACAGGCATTACTAAACAATATGTTGAGAAAAATGATGAATCTGAGTGTTTACTTTAGCTGATTATTTTGATAGATAAACATGTTACTGGACAATCTACCACATGTGAAATATGCCCATTGATTGAATTATTAAGGGCCAGTTTGATCGTCTAATCATTCAAATACTAATCTAATCTATCATCTTAAGCAAATTCCTCAATGTTGAATATTCGATCTTTAACACATGTCTATACCTATAAGACAAGAGTCCTATAAAGTATAAGATGTACTATATATTACTCCCTCCGTCTCGCTGAAAGTGGGACTTCTAATTATTTTATACCTCACATATGAATAAAAAAGGTCTCACTTTCGGCGAAATGCAGAGAGTACAAGTTAAAAAGTGCGTGTTCTTACAAATTCTGATCATACCAATATTATTGGTACCTACGTTGTTTTCTAGAAATATTTTTGTAAGTAGTTTAACATCTAAAATTCTTTAAAAAATGTGATAAGATTTATCTTTTCCTTGTAAATATTCATTTATGATTTAAACTAATGTTGCTAGTATAATCAAAGTGTGTGTAAAAACATACCACATTGGCATCTTTGGCTAGTCTCGAACAAACAATGCCAGTAGCATTCTCGTCTTGGTCAAACCACCCAATTTTGAAGGTGAGGATCTTCGACAACATCCTCTCTCGGATCCTCTTCGTCAAGTGCTCTCCCATCACAGCAAAATTGAAGGTGATGATGAGGGCATCGTGGGACCCGATCTCCGCCACACGGCCATTTTGGACCACGGCTATGAGGTTAGAGTTTTGGATGGTGGAGAGGCAGTGGGCGATAGTGATGGTGGTGCGGCCCGTGGATGCCATGTCAAGGGCTTCTTGGACAACTCGTTCGGATTCAGAGTCAAGGGCACTTGTGGCCTCGTCAAGGAGGAGGATTTTGGGAGACTTGATCATGGCTCTTGCTATTGCTATTCTTTGTTTTTGGCCTCCGGACATTTGCGCACCTCTCTCTCCTACCTGCACATGGACATGTTTTTCGAATATAAAATAATTCGAGACGAACCAAAAACGGAATAAATGGTTATAATTATATGAACTTCTTAACCCTACTCAAATGCAATAATCTCAAAAAAAATCAAGAGGGAGTACAAAACTTTCACCTTATGTTACTTCTCAAATGAGCAGAGATGGTGAGAAAATGGTACCATTACTAGTTCAAGATATATAACATAATTTCGAAGCTGCTAAACACGACTTAGGAAAAATACTTACCTGAGTCTCGTATCCTTGAGGCAACTGAGAGATGAAGTTATGAGCATTCGAAACTTTAGAAGCTTCAATAACTTCCTCCATCGAAGCGTCTTCTTTCCCAAATAGTATGTTTTCTTTAATGGAGGTTGCAAAAAGGGCTGGCTCTTGACTAACTAATCCCATTTGTGATCTTAGCCACTTGAGCTGCAACTTATAAATAGCTACTCCATCGAAGAGAATTTCGCCTCCAGTCGGATTATAAAACCTTTGAAGAAGAGCTACAACTGTAGATTTTCCTGAACCACTTCTTCCAACCAATGCCACTGCCTTTCTAGCAGGAACTTTAAGATTAAAATCCTCAAAGATTATGCTCTCAACCCTTGAAGGGTAAGTGAAAGCAACGTGTCTGAATTCGACTTCTCCACTCACATTCGATAGTATTTGGTCTTCCATGTTGTCTGAATTAATCTTTGGTACTCTTTTTATTACTTCCCTTACTCTCTCTACAGCAGCACTAGCATCTGAAAAGTACTTCAGGTTCAACAGACCCGAACCAAATGATCTGTTCAAGTTCAAGAAACATCACCAAATCAATATACAAGCACATCACAAGATGACTCATATCTCAAAAAATAGAAATAATCATGAAAAAAATACTTACAATCCACCCAAAGCAATCAGAGCTCCAGAAGCAAAGACAGAGCCTCCTTGAGCATTATGGTACATAACTAATCTACTTCCATAGTATGACATGAAGCTCCAAATTACAAAAAAAATACCATTACTTCCAATAGCCAAACCTTTTGCCAAACCTTGTTTTAACCCCAACTTTACTATCCCTAGAAGAGCGTTAGAGTACGAAGAAAGTGTCTTGCTCTCTCCCATAAAAGAATAAATTGTCCTAATAGAGGAGAGGGCTTGCTCCACAATAGCATTCGCTTTACTATACTCGTCTCGAATCTTTCTTGCAATGCTCATCAAAGCTCTTCCGTACATCAAACCCGGAATCACGAGCACTATGATGAATGGGAATCCTATGATGGCTAATCTTCATAGTATTACGAATGCTACAACATACGATCCAAAGAAGGTTGATAGGTTCATCACAAAAATTGGAACCTGTGTTTGCAGATATCTAAGATGTTAGAGAACTCAACATAAGAATATTAGATTTCACTTGATCAATTATGGTAAAACAACTTATACATATCAAGATTCATAAACATAGAGATTTTGTATCTTTTCACTAATGAAATCTTGGATGATTAGAGGCCTATACATGCAAACTAGCAATATAAACAACACATATGCATTGCATATCAAGATTCATAAATATATGTAGTGATTTTGAACCTTTTCACTAATGACATCTTGGATGACTAAACTGTCGCTAGAGACGCTCTCGATTACTTCGGCCGTGCTGGTCACGTGCAAATCGAAGTAGCCAATATCCTGCCTCATTACAGCTTTCAGATACCTCATCCTTAATCTTGAAGCTTGTCTCTCCGTTGTTCTTGTCCAACAATATCCCTCTGAATAAATGATCGAGTTATCCAAATCAAAGTTAAATTCCATTTCTACATATTAACATTGGATAAATAGAGATTTCACCTACCAAGAAAGCAAAATACCCATTTCCCGCAAGCCAAGTAACAAACAATCAATGCATTCTGAAAAGACAAAAGAAAATAAGGGATAAAAGAGACAAACAAACGTTTAGTTTGGCAGGAAAAATTAAGAAAATACTTACTTAATCATAATATTAAATTCTTTGCATGGATAATTGGACTAGAAGCGACATAGCTATTAGCTAGTCAAATGAGATCCTCTATTGCATTTGTATGTGACATCTTCTATTGCATAAATAGATTAATGACATGTGGCAAATCCTAGGGATTTAGAAATTTTAAAGGTTAGGGTATATATTTTTCTTATATAAATCTTAAATCTTAAATCATTGATTATGGCACATGTCAATTATCCATAAATGCAATAGAAGATGTTACATACAAATGCAATAACTAGTACGGAGTATTAGTTGAGATTGCCTTCTTTCCTAAAAATACTTATTAAATTAAAATAAAATGTCTGATCGTTTCAAATAAACATATATCAACATGGACAACAAAAACTAATTAACTAGAAAGATATACCAATCTTAAAAACACCCTGAAAAAATTGACATTGAATAAAAAAAACAAAGAAATTAATAATAGAAATCAAATACTCGAACTGACCTTGTTGACGGAATTGATGACGTTTTCCGACAAAAAATCATCGGAATTTCCGAAGCTGTTCATGATCTTGCTGGCGATTAAGTAAGTAAGTGGCAAGGAAACTCCATCGCTAATGGCTCCCACCAAACCCAAACCCATCAACACCATATCGAATCTATCAGCATGCATGAAAATCAAACTAAATGAAATGTTTTTCTTCTGCTTCATTTCTTTCCGCTCCATTAATTTATACTCACTTCTTGTTTTTCTTTTTCCCACGCAATGACAGCAGATCGTTGGAGAGAGAGAGAGAGAGAGAGTTTTGTCGTTAGAGAGAGAGAGAGAGAGGAAAGACAAGTGCTTCGTCAACCTTGGGAAGTTGGGATGGCAATGAATGGGACTGTTGTGTGTATATATATACAGAAATTTTGGGATTATTTTCATTTTTATTACAAATTGGTTGCGACGTGAGGCATAAGTGGCATTGACGACGCATTGTAAATTCCATATACATGCGTAAAAATATATTAAAAAACAATGTCGTAACAAATTTTCACGCTAAAGTTTCAGTTATATTCTTATACGTAATACACGTGAATTGTTGGATTGAATATAAATTGCCACATAATATTTGTGTAATTTAGTGCATGCCCCATATTTCATAGTAACTTTTACTTATCTACTTATAAATTACTATATATATATATATATACATTAACTTTTTCTGTTTTTGCAAAAAAGAGTTGAGTTCAATGATTAATGCACGTTCTTCTCAAAACAAATGATAAACACTAAATAATTATATTACCTACAATTATTTATTTCATTAAAAGATACTTTGAGATTTTTTCTTGGGATCCCAAAATATACCTTAATTTTTTTTTATAAAAATTAAGATGATTTCGATTTCTTTATAGTGTAGTTATGTAGAATTAGTATTTAAATTAGTGTTATGCATATTAAAAGATGCGTTAAAAATTATGTAGAACTAGTATTTAAATCGTAGATTTTTTTTTTTCTAAAAAAAAAAGAGACTGGTGACCTCTTGTATACATAAAAAAGAATGCAAATGAGTTATCAAATATATTCAAATATATTCAAATACTTCGTGTGCCCACGGATGACGTGACACTGCCACGTCAATAATTTTTTTCGTCTAGGGTTTAGTTTTTTTTGATATGGTTTAGTTTTTTTAGGTAGGGTTTATTTTTATAAGGAATGCTAATTAATTTTTTCCTTAAATATAATAATGTCACCTCAGCCAGTGTACATTAAACCCACGGTGGGCAGGAGAGCATTACTCTCAAATCTATCTATATATATATATATATATATATATATATATATATATATTAGGTAACATCATCTTCTCTTAATTTTAATTTGATACTGATTTTTTAGTACAGTTTTCATATTGACAACTGTTTTACGCAGTCGGATGATTTTTTGAAGATATGCATTATTATTATTATTTGAAAAGATATGCAGTCGCATTATTAGCAATGACAAGTGGTGCACACAATTATACGAGATTGCGTATCTGATATGGTCAATTTATAATCTCACTCTTATGCAAAATACTTCCTCTGTTTCGAGATTGTTGACACGTTTCTTTTCCTTTCTTTTTGGCACATATTTCCACACTTCTCGATGATGGATTTTAAAATAATTTTTTGAAGTATTTTTTTATTTACGGGATACTACGACACACGCAATATCTCGTAAAAGAAAAGATACTTCAAAATTTTATTTTAAAATCCATCATCGAGAAGCGTGGAAATGTGTGCCAAAAAGAAAGAAAAAGAAACGTGTCAACAATCTTGAAAGAGAGGAAGTATCATTTTTTTTTCTTTTTGATTCCTGAGGAAGATCTCTTTGAGTAAAAGATCTTGTTCAGTTTATATAACAATCAACTCGAGCTCAATATTAAACCAATCTAAAACAATCTAGATTTTGATTAATGCATACAGTAACAGCTAATTTGAGATACCTTAATATTCTACACCAAAGTATTTTTTCATCAATCTTTATTTTCTATTACATAACATAAATACGATAAAATACATAAGAATAGTCACTTTTAATAATAAATTCATTCACATATATAATAAATCTATTTCTGTCTAGTTAGCCTTTACCCTCGGAATGCATTTTAAAGTTAAATAGTACTCCCTCCGTTCATGATTTGTGGGCAAAAAAATTTGGTTACGAAGTTTAATGTGTTTTGATAATATGTTATTAAATTAAAGTGTTAAATGTTAAAGTGTTAAAGTAGATGAATTGTGAGTCCATCTAATATTTAAAGTGTTAAAAAGTAGAGTGATAAAATGATAAAATGTTAAAGTGATCAGTAAAAATCAAAGAATATCAGCCATTGTTTAGCCATTGTTAAAGTGTTTAGCCATTGTTTGATTTGTGTATGGTTGAAGCCAGAAAATTAAAAATCAAAGAATATCAGCCATATCTCAAAGCTAAATTATTCCTAAAATGTCCCATTTCATTAACAAGGCAGAATCCAGAATAGCTGTATATCTTAGTAAAAATTAAAATCTAGCCACTAACATAAAAACATATAAATTGTAGCCACTTTCGACCCGATTGGACAAAAATATCCTTAATGAGCCCGTTACAGAGAAGGCTAGATCGAGCCTGTTCGAGCCTCATTCACGCCCAACATAAAGAGGCTCGATCGAGCTCAAGATGCTCGGTCGAGCAATTCGAGCCCCATTTGCGCCCGACATAAAGAGGCTCAACCGAGCTCGAGAGTCTCGTTCGAGCGGAATGCTCGATCAAGCCAATCGAGCCCCATTCATGCCCAACACAAAGAGACTCGATCAAGTTCAAGAGGCTCGTTCGAGCCTCATTCGACCATTCACCCCTGATAGGATATGGCCTAGCTACTAGGCCCAAGCATCGAACCCAATATAATTGGGCCCCGACAGTTAAGCTCGGCCTACGCAGCTCGGCCCACTTAAGAGAAACTTCTTCACCAAGGCAATCAAAACTCCTACATCGACTACAATTCAAGCTCCAAGAGATATAGAAACTCGGTGTTTATCCAATAAAGGAGGAGATCAAGGCAAAGAGTCCTAATAGGAAAAGACTTGTAATCCTAGTCGGATTCCATATGTAAATGCCTATAAATAGGGGTTTAGAATAGATTGAAAGGGGGAGAACAATCTTGTAATCACTACTCATACAAGCAATAAAGATCTATACTCTTTCCGCCCGTGGACGTAGATCTATTCCAATAGATCGAACCACGTAAATCCCTTTGCGTTCTGTTTACTTTCGTGTTCGTTAATTCCATGTCTACCTGCATTAATTACCTTACGAAAATAAGTTTGATCACTGGCGCCGTCTGTGGGAAACGAAAATTTGTGATTTTCGATCAAAAATTTTCTAGGTAATCTACAGCCATGACAGGAAGACTAACGTGATCCCCCCAAACGCGAAGTCACGATTTGTTCGGAGCAGCTCCTATTATTCGCCAATTCCAGACTGAAATCACCGCCAAATTGGACGAAACCACCTGAAAACATGTTCTACTCGTCGATAGGATTCCAACAGTGGGTTGCCCGTCAAAAACCGATCACCGGTGCGGCGGGAATCACGTCTGGAAGTTCGTACTGTTGCACGACTCGCGAAATCACGATTCGTTCGGAGCAGCTTCTGTTATTCGCCAATTCCGGGCTGAAATCACCACCAAATTGGACAAAACCACCCGGAAACATGTTCTACTCATCAAGAGGATTCCAACGGTAGGTTTCCCGTCGAAAACCGATACCCGGTGCGGCAGGAATCGCGTCTGGAAGTTCGTGCTGCTGCACGACTCGCGAAATCACGATTCGTTCGGAGCAGCTTCTGTTATTTGCCAATTCTGGACTGAAATCACTGCCAAATTGGAGGAAACCAACCGGAAACATGTTCTACTCGTCGAGAGGATTCCAACGGTAGGTTGCCCGTCAAAAACCGATCACGGGTGCGGCGGGAATCACGTCTAGAAGTTCATACTGTTGCACGACTCGCGAAATCACGATTCGTTCGGAGTAGCTTCTGTTATTCGCCAATTCCGGGCTGAAATCACCACCAAATTGGACGAAACCACCCGGAAACATGTTCTACTCGTCAAGAGGATTCCAACGGTAGGTTGCCCGTCGAAAACCGATCACCGGTGCGGCAGGAATCACTTCTGGAAGTTCGTACTGTTGCACGACTCGTGAAATCACGATTCGTTCGGAGCAACTTCTGTTATTCGCCAATTCCGGGCTGAAATCACTACCAAATTGGACGAAACCACCCGGAAACATGTTTTACTCATCAAGAGGATTCCAACGGTAGGTTGCCCGTCAAAAACCGATCACCGGTGCGGCAGGAATCGCGTCTGGAAGTTCGTGCTGCTGCACGACTCGTGAAATCACGATTCGTTCGGAGCAGCTTCTGTTATTTGCCAATTCCAGACTGAAATCACCACCAAATCGGACGAAACCACCTGGAAACATGCTCTACTCGTCGAGAGGATTCCAACACGATCAATCGCCGCCGCTGCCGCCGCCAACACGGAAAAGGATATTCAGCAAACCGGACAAGGTCCGACAACAAATCCACCTGTTCAGGAAGCCGAAATCCACAAAGGCGAGGCAAGCCAGGCGCAAGATCTATACCCGGCAACATACCGGCTATCTAGGAAGGAACACGCCAAAGGCCAGACTCCGGACGGACACGTTGAGCATGTTGGATAAGCATAGCAAGATTTTCTCTAGCTCGCCAAAAACAACACAATGCTCAGCCGTGAAAAAGGACAACCCTCACGCAAAGATGGTAGAGAGCACGAAGCTTACCTCCGGATCACGGCATCGGCAAAAGTCCCCTAGCGTCAGGATCATAGACGCACGGGACGTCGGGATCCGCCAACGGGGCCACCATCGAATCTCACCTCGCCGCAACACCATCTCACCTCGGCGCGACATTGTCTCACCTCGGCGCGATGAGGACAGTTACCACGCACTACGAAGCCATTATGGCATAGCAGGTCGGTTAGCAAGAGCCGACAAAGCTGATAGGCACAAGCGCGAAGCCGACAAGGCCGAACCTTCAGATCGGAAGAAGGATCGGAATGTCCGAGGTCAAAGTCGGCGAAGTGCCTTCGACAGGCTCCAGCATACACCCCTAGAATCCAGGCTCGGACCTCGGCAAAACTAGGAACAAAACCAACTCACTCCATTGACGAGGCCGAAGCCAACTCACACCGATATGTTCGAGATGCCTTGGCCCATGTCAAGTGGAAGGGAAAAGCGCCGATCCAAGAAGTACTGTCGCTTCCATGAGAATTACGGGTGCGATATCGAGGAATGCAGAAAGCTTGCTGCGGTCATAGAGCAATTGGTGCGCGACAGCACCCTCAAGAGGTACCAAAGTCGCAGCCGACGTTCTGACCAGCACGAAGCCCACACTCGAGGCAAAGCGCAATAAAGACGATGAATTCCTCTCAAGGCCAATGCCATGAAGTCCTCTTAAGGCCTAGGCGACGTACTCTCAAGGCCGAGGCCGACCGAAGTGTCTCAAAGTCAAACTCCTAAGTATTGACGAAGCCGAAGAGACAGGTCCACTCTTAAGGCCGAGGCCGACCGAAGTCTCTCGAAGTTAAACTCCTAAGTACTGACGAAGCCGAGGAGACCGGTCCATTCTCAAGGCCGAGGCCGACCGAAGTCCCTCGAAGTCAAACTCCTAAGTACTGACGAAGCCGAGGAGACAGGTCCACTCTCAAGGCCGAGGCCGACCGAAGTCCCTCGAAGTCAAACTCCTAAGTACTGACGAAGCCGAGGAGACAGGTCCACTGACGAAGCCGAGGAGACAGGTCCACTCTCAAGGCCGAGGCCGACCGAAGTCCCTCGAAGTCAAACTCCTAAGTACTGACGAAGCCGAGGAGACATGTCCACTCTCAAGGCCGAGGCCGACCGAAGTCCCTCGAAGTCAAACTCCTAACTACTGACGAAGCCGAGGAGACAGGTCCACTGATGAAGCCGAGGAGACAGATCCACCCTCAAGGCCGAGGCCGACCGAAGTCCCTCGAAGTCAAACTCCTAAGTACTGACGAAGCCGAGGAGACAGATCCACCCTCAAGGCCGAGGCCGACCGAAGTCCCTCGAAGTCAAACTCCTAAGTACTGATGAAGCCGAGGAGATAGGTCCACTGATGAAGCCGAGGAGACCCAAGTTATAGTCACACCACACAACTCCCCAGACCTCGAAAGGTGAAACACCCTACAATTTGGTGTATAAATCCGAAGCAGTGATCCCGGTGGAGATCGGCCTGCCGAGCCCGCGCACTCTCAACTTCACAGCCGAAGTTAACGGGGAAGACCTCCGAACCGAACTGGATCTGTTGGAAGAGAAATGAGAGCTCGCCTAGATAAGAGAAGCCAAGTACAAGCAACAAGTAGCTCGGTACTACAACCAAAGAGTGAAGTACCAACAATTCCAAGCAGGCGACTTCGTACTTCGGAACAACGAGGTCAGTAAAGCGGAAAGGCTCGGCAAGCTTGAAGCCACATGGGAAGGACCGTACCGAGTTGAAGAAGTCCTCGGCACAGGGTCGTACAAGCTCGCCCACTTATCCGGTAAGCCAATACCCCGTGCACGGCACATTACTTATTTAAAGAGATACCTTGCACAAGTGGCCGAGAGTAATGTCCAAGTTCATATAGTTCATTTAGGTCATTTAGGTCGCCTTATTAGGGTCTTGCATACATCTTGCATTTGCATACATCTTGCACATCTCTCTCTATGCCACTTATGCATATTATCTCGACAAATAAGGAATGTAAAGCCAAAACCTCGTCCTATGACGAGGTTGAGCTATTTAAAGCCAAACTTCGTCGAATCTAATTTCCGAAGTGAGCTATTTAAAGCCAAACTTCGTCGAAATCCAATTTCCGAAGTGAGCTATTTAAAGCCACACTTTGTCAAAAGACGAAGTGAGCTAGTAAAACCCTGACGAGGGTACTTAATAAACTCCATAATAGGAGTAAAATTAAAACGCGCGTATTGACCTAACCTCGGTTAAAAACAAAGATACGGCCTTTGTTTAAAACGGAGAAGAGCCTAAACCTCGTCTGAAGACGAGGTCGTGCTAATTAAAGCCTAAACTTCGTCTTTGACGAAGTCGTGCTGTTCAACGCATTCTGACTTCGTCGAAATCTAATTTCCGAAGGGGCAATGCGAAATTAACCTTCACCTCGTCTTAACGAGGTGGCAAGCATTCCGACCTCGTCGAAATCTAATTTCCGAAGGGGCAATGCAAAATTTTATACCCACTTCGTCTTAACGAGGTGGCAAGCATTCCGACTTCATCGAAATCCAATTTCCGAAGGGGAAATACAAAATTTTAGACCCACATCATCTTAACAAGGAGGCAAGCATTCCGACTTCGTCGAAATCCAATTTTCGAAGGGGCAATGCAAATTTTATACCCACCTTGTCTTAACGAGGTGGCAAGCATTCCGACTTCGTCGAAATCTAATTTTCGACGGGGCAATGCACTTTCAATACTCCTACTTCAACTTTCTACCCCAAGTCACACCCTCACTTCTATATCTTTTGGGGGGGGGGGATGTGATAGGATATGGCCTAGCTACTAGGCCCAAGCATCGAGCCCAATATAATTGGGCCCCGACAGTTAAGCTCGGCCTACGCAGCTCGGCCCACTTAAGAGAAACTTCTTCACCAAGGCAATCAAAACTCCTACATCGACTACAATTCAAGCTCCAAGAGATATAGAAGCTCGGTGTTTATCCAATAAAGGAGGAGATCATGGCAAAGAGCCCTAATAGGAAAAGACTTGTAATCCTAGTTGGATTCCATATGTAAATGCCTATAAATAGGAGTTTAGAATAGATTGAAAGGGGGAGAACAATCTTGTAATCACTACTCATACAAGCAATAAAGATCTATACTCTTTCCTCCCGTGGACGTAGATCTATTCCAATAGATCGAACCACGTAAATCCCTTTGCGTTCTGTTTACTTTCGTGTTCGTTAATTCCTTGTCTACCTGCATTAATTACCTTACGAAAATAAGTTCGATCAGCCCCCGACATGAGACTCGACACATGCGATGGTGTTAGATACACTAAGAAATGCAGAAATGGAAAGTAAATTCCATTGAAAACTGAAGAAGAAATTACAGCAGCTACAGTGTTATATACTTAAGGTAACCGACTCTACCCTTCATCACTTGTGTTCGTGACCGGCGATAGTGGTGATGGGTCTCCGGCGTCAATGAAGGGTGGCAGCGACGATGGCGGCGTCAATAGAAGGGTGGCGAAGGGAGAGTAAGATAATGCGGAAAAATAAAAATAGTGAAGAAGAAGCAGAGTCAACGAGGAGAAAGGGGGAGGCGGGAAAGAGAGAGAAGAGAGGGTGGAGATGGCAGAGGGAGGGTGGCTGCAGAAGGGGAAGAAAAAGAAGAAAAGTTGCAGAAAAAGGCGAGAGAAGGAAGGAGTGTGGGGGAGAAGAGAGAGATAGAGAGGTGGGTCCGTGTGTTTTGTGGGGTAGTTTTATTTTTTTAATTTTTTATTAATATTTTATTAAGAGTATTTTTGTCTTGATATATTGAAAGTTGCTAAAATTTATTTTTTATTTTTTAAGTTTGTGGCTATAATTTATTTATTTTTGTTAAGTTATATGACTATTTTAGACCATTACCACTTTCATTAAGCACTATTAGTGTTGAGGCTACACCATTCTTTATTGTAAAAGCGTCTCTAGTAACATTACCACTCAATCATGAGAATGCACCAATCACCATTTTCTTGACTAATTACAAAAGTCGAAATTTAATCACAAAAGTCGTAAAACTAATGTTGATCACAAACTCCTTTCACACATCTCAACTGTACCTAATGAGCTGATCCAAATAATCAGGGGTAGTGCTAGAACATTGAGGCCGTGCGAATTATTAAAATTATGCCTCTTTTATGGTAATAATGTAAAAGTTTAAATTTATAAAAAAAAAATATGGTAATATATGAAACATATATACATTCGACATTCGATAAAAATGTATATTTCTACTTCCATGTCTTGAAGAAAAAGAGATAGCTAGGATGATCACTAATGTGTACAGATATTATGATTTTTTCTAGTTATGACTAAGAGAGATTCAATATTTGAACGAAGAAAAGAGAGGAAAGAGCTTCACTTTTTATTAGAATTTTAAATTACTTAGAAAATGAGAACAATGTTTAAAAAATATACAAAGTCATGCTTAAATATGCATATCATTATGCTTACTATATAATTGTGTTTTTTAATGTACAAACTGATGCCTTAATTATATGTGTGCATAGCCGTGTTATTTCTTAAAATTAAAACATCTATAATTTTTTTTATATTATCGATATTCAAAATAAATAAAAAAAATGAAAAAAGAATATATATATCAAATAGTTAATGGCATCTGCAATATGGAAATTGCACAGATTAGAAAACAATTAATAATTACTGTAAATTATAATTTTATATAGTCATTGATTATATATTAATTATAAAGTTTATAATAATAAATGAAAATGAATACTAGTAATTAAATTATGTAATCTACCAAAAATAGCATACTAATCGTGTACGACTAGTAATCTAGTACTCAATTCATAATTAATTTTCAAAAGAAAAAAACAATTTAATTCGTAAAACCATTTTCTATAAAAATTAATTTCGGAAGCCATAAAGAGAAAAATGAGGGTTGCCTACAATAAAAATAACCCATATTCATGAATATCTTTTAAATAAGCAATGGACACGCGTCAACGATCTGCACAGTAGGAGATCAATGCCCACTTACAAGAGATCATGCAATACACAAAACACTCGAGCGTTCCTTCCTTGTGCAAAAATCTATACAATATATAAAAGTAGAATTATTGGCAAAAATTATAATAATGTCATTTTCCCTCTAAAAGTGATCATCAATTGTCCAATAATTTTATAAAGGTGATTTATTTCAAAGAGTTGTGAATTGTCCAATGGATTAGGTAATAAATGGATTTAAATTATAAATAATAGTATTTCATTGTTTGCTAATATTCTATTTTTGCATTAAATTATATATTCTATTAATTTCTTTATTTTGCTATATCCATATGTTACTCCATATATTTATTTATTTTCAATCCTATTTTTTTATAAATAATTTGTGTTAAATTTGTCCTGACAATAGAATATTTGAATACATAGTCACAAATAAAAATAATATTTAATTGAGCTTTTGTGAAATAATATTAAGTTGATTTAAAGTTATTGATCGATAAATTTATTGTGATCATGATTTCTTACTTGATTTTTGATGTATTATTTTTTTCAAAGAAATTTATCAAATTAATAAAGGAGAATAGTAGTAATTAGTAAGTATTTAGATAACTATTAAGAATTTAAATAAAATACCAAAATATAACAATTCAAATATCATAATATCAATAGTAATTTCATATAAATGTAGACATAGTATAGCATATGTTTATATTTCTATTGCATGAATATTTAAAATTATATTTACTTATATTCTTTTAAAATTATTTTAGGTTTTCAATATTAGTATAAAAATTAAATTTTATTAAAAATAACAATAATATATTATATTGTGTTGTTCAATAGTAATGTGAGAGTAAATATATAATTTCAATTTTCTATTTATTTTATCACTCTTTATAATTCATATGTTCCGTGCAGCGCACGGGCGCAACACTAGTTCCCTTAAAATTCCAACAAAAACAAAAACAAAAAAAAGAAAAAAGAAAAAAGAAAAAAAAAGAAGCATGAAATCATCATTTAAAATAATGCTAACCCCCCCTTTTGTAGGCTGATGAGAGAATAATAAGCCCCTTTAAGCCATTTACTCAACAAAGAAGAATGAGTCCCTTTCTCCACTACTTTCCCCTTCTCAAGAACTGCAATTGTATCACAATTCTATATATAGTTCTCAGTCTATGTGCTACAACTATGCTTGTTCTTCCAATCATCACTCTTTCTATTGCATCTTGCACCACTTTCTCAGACTGAGTATCAAGTGCACTAGTAGCCTCATCAAGGAGCAATATGGTTGGATTCTTCAATATGGCTCGAGCAATCGCGATTCTCTGCTTCTGTCCATCCGAAATCCAAAGTCCTTGGTCCCCACAGAAGGTCTTGAACCCATCCTTTAGTACGGAAATGAAATTGTGGGCGTTTGCGGCCTTGGAAGCTTCGAGAATCTCGAACTCTTCCATGTCTTCGAATGCTGCGTATGTTATATTTTGTTTGATGGTACCTGCAAAAAGTATAGGCTCTTGGCTCACTAGAGCAATGTGCTTCCTCAGTAATCTTAGGTTGTAGGATTTGATGTCCATTCCATCGATCTTGACCACGCCATCCAGAGGACCATAGTATTTTTTGATCAAGCTTATGATCGTTGACTTTCCTTAGCCACTTTATCCTACTAAAGCAGTTGATCGCCCAGCCTCAACGTTTAAAGAAAATCCTTTGAAGATCATCGAGTCTTTCCTAGCTGGATGGGAAAATTGACAGTTTTCAAGATCAACGCGGCCGTTTAATTAGCTTCTCAGGCTTGTACCCTTTAAGATCCTCAGGCTTGATCAAAGAGTGTCTATCCAAAATTGCAAAGACCGACCCCACTGCATCAACTCCTTTAGCTAGATCATTAGTCATAGTTGCAGCATCCGCTATTATTCCACCTGTACTCACTAAAATTAAGAAAGTCTAAAAAAATGCCTTTGCTTCAATGATACCCTCAACTAAGAGTTTTCCACCGTACAAAAAATTTAAAGCATAAGCGCAAGTCGAGAGACCTTGTGAAGTTCCTAAGCCTATTCCAGCGTACCAAGACTGTCGAATGTTCTCATCTGAGGCCTTTCTAGAACCTTTTCAAGCATTTTGAGGATTCATGCTTGAGTGGAGAAGGCTGTGACAGTTCGAATATTCGAGACTGCTTCTGCTGTGAGTTTGCTACTCTCCTCTTGAGATTTGATGGCCTTCTTTGACATGTTCTTGAGGAGGAAATGTTTGAGGTAGTAGCAGATTATGATTAGGGGTTGAACTGCTATCATTACGAGTGCAAGTTTCCATGCAATTACTAGCCCCATTGTGCATGCTATGATCACTGCTGATGTCTGGATGAGGAGGGCCATTCGGTCGCCTACAAGAGACCTCACATGCATCAAACATCGAGATTGTATTATGATTGAGCCTTAGTTTATTTTGGTGGATTATCTAGCATTACTAAATTATAAAGTATATTTTTAATAAATCAATGTGTGCTCTTACATACCACGTACATTGGTATCTTTGGCCAGTCTTGAGCAAACAGCACTTGTGCATTCTTGTTTTGGTCAAACCACCCGATTTTGAAGGTGAGGATCTTCGACAACATCCTCTCTCGGATCCTCTGTCAAGTGCTCCCCCATTGTACGAAAATTGTAGTGTTGACAAATGTTGACTAGCAGAGAAAACACAGCCAATCCAAGAAAAAACAAGGTGTATATCATGGTCTTCTCCTTGATCACACTATGATCTTGTTGAAAATACACGGAAATCATCAACCCCATTGCAAAGGCATACAATGGTTGAATAGTACCGAAGAGTATCGCTCCCATACACCCTAAGGTTGCCTGTTTCCACTCAGGTGTGTTCATAGCTAGCAACCGTCTAAAAGAGGGAGAACGAAAGACTTGCTCGCTTGACTGTATGATCAGTGGCAATTCGGTTCGATGCAACTGCGTTGGCCGAACTTGAGCGACTCACAATCATGCCGCTCAAGTTGTGGGTATATTAGATCCCAGGGTATGGGAACTCATTTTTCTCAGTTGGTTAGAGGCAGATGAGGGACGTGTAGAGGCCATTTTCATCCTCGATGAGGGTATGGTAGGACCCGATCTCGGCCACCTGGCCATTTTGGACCACGGCTATAAGGTCTGAGTTTTGTATGGTGGAGAAGCAGGTGGGCAATCATGATGGTCGTGCAGCCTGCGGATGCAACGTTGAGAGCCTCTTGGACTAATCATTTAGATTTAGAGTCGAGAACGCTCGTAGCCTCATCGAGGAGTAGGATTTTGGGAGACTTGATTATGGCTCTTGCTATTGCTATCCTTTGTTTTTGACCTCCGGACATTTGTACACCTCTCTCACCTACCTGCATGCACACATATTTCGAATGAATTTTTCGGATATTATTGCAGATGTTACACATGATGAAATAAACATTTACCAGGGTGTTGTAACCTTGAGGTAGCTGAGAGATGAAGTTATCAGTATTCGACGCTTTAGCAGCCTCGATAACCTCCTCCATCTAAGCATCTTCTTTTCCAAATAGTATGTTTTCTTTAATGGAGGTTGTAAAATAGGCTGGCTCTTGACTGACTAATCCCATTTGTGACCTTAGCCACTTGAGCTGCAACTTATCAATGGCTACTCCATCCAAGAGAATTTCACCTCCGATGGGATCATAAAACCTCTGCAAAAGAGTTATAACTGTAGATTTTCCCGAACCACTTCCTCCAACAAGTGCTACTGTCTTTTCTGCATGAACTTGGTTTAAATACTCAAAGATTGTGCTCTCCACCCTCGAAGGGTAAGTGAAAGCAACATGTCGGAATTCCACTTCTCCACACATATTTTGCAGTACTTGTCCTTCCATGTCTGAATCAATATCTGGAACTCTCTTTAACATTAGCCTTACTCTTTTTGTAGGTGCACTTGCATCAAAGAAGTACTTCAAATTCAACAAACTTGAACCTAACGACTGTACAAGCGCAAGAATCATCATCAAATTGATACAAACACATCAAGGAATTCATATCTCAAAAAATAAAATAAAATAAATGCTTACAATCCACCAAGAACAAGGTACTTCCAACAGATAAGACAGTATCACCTTGAGCACTATGGTACATAACCAATCTACTTTCATAATAAGACATGACGGATCAAATTGCAAAAATGACTCCATTGCAACCGATAGCCAAACCTTTGGCCAAACCTTGTCTCAGTCCTAACTTCATTGTCCCTTGAAGGACAGTGGAGTATAAGAAAATTGTATGCTCTCACCCACAAAAATATAAACTGTCCTAACAGAAGTTAGGGCTTGCTCCACAATAGCATTTGCCTTACTATATTCGTCTCTCATCTTTCTTGTAATGCTCATCAAAATTCTTCCATAAACCAATCCTGGAATTACAAGCAATATAATGAACGGGAATCCAACAATGGGTAATCTCCATAGCATTAAGAATGCTACAATATACGATCCGAAGAAGTATGATACGTTCATCACAAAAATTGGAACCTGTTTGCAAATATTTATATGATGTTTAGAGAACTTAAAACATAAGAACTAACTATCAAGAATACTTGCATTTGACTTTACCAATTAACAAAAACAACATATTGATGTCAAAATTCATAAATATAGTGATTTCGAAGAATCTTGGATGAATTTATCTGAGAGACCTAGTTATTAGAACTAACTATCAATCAAGATAGACAACATAACGCATATCAAGATTCATAAAATCATATGGTGATTTTGAGTCTTTTAACTAATAGAATCTTGGATGATTATAGGCTTAGAAATACAAACTAACTATAAAGAATACTGGATTAGGCTTTTAATCAATCAAGATATGTAAACAACATATGCATAGCAAGATTAAAAAATTGCAGTGATTTTGAACCTTTTCACTAATGGCTTGTTGGATGACTAGACTGTCACTAGAGACACTCTCGATGACTTGGGCCATGCTCGTCACGTGCAAATCGAAGTAGCCAACATCCTGCCTTATTACAAGCTTTCAGATACCTCATCCTTAATCTTGAAGTTTGTCTCTCCGCTGTTCTTGTCAAGCAATATCCCTCTGAATAAATGGATTATTAAAATCAAACTCAAATCCTAAGATTAGATAAATAGAGATTTCACTTACCAAGAAAGCAACACACCCATCTTGCGCAAGCTAAGTAGCAAATAATTACTGCATTCTGAAAAAATGGCAGAAAATATTTTTTTCGTTTTTTTTTTACTTTAAATAAAAACAACAAACTAGAAAAATAAGAAATATATATACTACATAGTTAAAATATCAAATTCATACATGGAGATCCGAGCTTGCTATTATGTGAACAAAATCAAGAAACAGAAATTATGAAAAATTTCGAAAATGGGGATTAAAACAGTCCTTGTTGACAGATTTGGTGAAGCTTTCGACAAAGAACCCTCGGAATTTCCGAAGGTGTTCATGAGCTTGCTGGTAACGAAGAACAAAACTGGCATGGAAAATCCATCGCCAATCGCACCCAGCAAACCCGGCCCATACCCATCAACGCCACGTCAAACCTATCAGCATGCATGAATATCGAAATAAATGAAATGTTTTTGCTGCTCTTTTTGTTCTGCTTCATCTCTTTCTTCTGCCCCATTTCAGAATTATTCATACTTCAGTACTGGAGTTTAGTCGTTTAAGAGAGAGAGAGAGAGAGAGAGAAGCTTGTGCTGCTGCTAACTATGTGTCAATGGAAATATAGTTTTTTTTTCTGCTTTCTAATAAGAGTTGAGTTCAGTGATCAATGCATCATGCATGTTACTCTCGAAAACACAAAAACTAAAATAAAAACAATTAAAAACGAACAGTACACCTTTCAAAAAAAAAAAAACGAACAGTACACGTTATATTCCCTCGCTAATGACGCCGATGCCTATATATGGTGAACATAGGTGATGAAGTTATTTATTTTATTAAACAATACCTTAAGATTTTATTAAATTTAAATGATCTCGATTTCCTCATAGTTGCTTTTCAAGATGATGAAAGTGGGCCTATTTTTTTGCTAATCTCTTAAAAATATTTAAATATTGATTATAAATTTTAATTTATTATTTTTTGAATTATGTATATTAAAAAGAATGATATTCACTATTAGAAAAGCTTACATAGATAATGGTTTTTATCCGTTATCTATGTGCGTCAAAAACCGTTATATATACCGGTGTTATAAAAAGTACCCCAACATAGATAACTACGGGTTTTAACCGTTATCTATAGCACTACATACATAGCGGTTTTAAACCATTATGTAAATGTTTTTAGAACCGCTATGTATATTTGTGTATAGATAACGGTTCTATGAAACTGTTATGTATGTATGTTATTAGCCGTTATGTATGATTAGGCATAGATAACAGTTTTGTTGTGTGACCGTTATCTGTACCTATTGTAAAATTTAAATTTATTTTTGCTGATTTATGTAGTTTCTTTTATTTTGTTAATTACCTGCTTTTATTTAATACAAAAAAAAATATTAAAAATCAATAATTTCAGAAAATACTAAAAGTCATCCAATCTAATCAACAACTAAATTAAAATAACCAATCATATGCAAAATTACAAAATCATCACCAAAGGAAATTAATACTAGTTGCAACGATACTCAAAATGTACTTCTCCTTCCAATTCTTTGAGAATGGCAACAGCTTTCAACAAGGAATTTATGAACCTAATTAGTATTTAAATAATGTAATAATAATTAAAAAGTGAATTATGTAGATAAAATTAGTCTTTTTGACTACATAACAATTTATTTTATTTGTAGGTATCAAATAGATTCCTGCAATCATATATGATGATCCAGTATCTTGCGGTAGCTAGCTTGTAAGCAAAGCATCATAGCGGAAGAACTAGTGTAAGATGTAAACTAAATTTTTAATTATGACTTAGTTGCAATTCTAATATCATTTTCAATTTCATAGTATGGCATGGTCATTATGTTTAATGTCAAATTATTTAAAAATATAAAAATCAATACAGATTAATTAATATCCAGAGCAAAGAACATATTACAATTAGACCATGCTTTCCCATCCAAGAAATGGAACAAATAGGAAAGTAATCCCTCAAAATTCCAACCTAAAAAAGTAAAAATAAAAAATGCATGAAACCATCATCTAAATATTGTTAGAACCCCTCTGAGAGCTAATAAGAGAGTAATAGGCCCCTTTAGGCCCCAACAAAAACGAGTGTGTCCCTTTCTCCACCACTCTTTCATTTTCAAGAACTACAATTGTATTGTAATTTTGTATAGTACTTAACTTATGTGCTACAATTATGTTTGTTCTTCCAATCATTACCCTTTCTAATCCATCTTGCACCACTTTCTCAGACTGAGTATCAAGTGAACTAGTAGCCTCATCAAGAAGCAATATGGTTGGATTTTTTAATATGGCTCGAGCAATAGCAATCCTCTGCTTCTGTCCGCCTGAAAGTTGCAGCCCTTGATCTCCACAGAAGGGTTCGTACCCGTCCTTTAATCCGGAAATGAAGTTGTGGGCGTTTGTAGCCTTGGATGCTTCTAGAACCTTGGACTCGTCCATGTCTTCGGATGCTCCGTACGTTATATTTTGTTTAATAGTACCTGCAAAAAGTGTAGGCTCTTGGTTCACTAGAGCAATGTGTTTCCTCAATGATCTTACTGTGTAGGATTTGATGTCTCTTCCATCGATCTTGACAACGCACTTCTAAGGATCTTAGAACCTTTCGATCAAACCTATGATCGTTGACTTTCCCATGCCACTTAGTTCTACTAAAGCAGTAGATTTCCATGCCTCAACATTCAGAGAGAACCCTTTGAAAATCATAAAGTCTCGCCTAGTTGGATAGGAAAAATTGACGTTTTCAAGATCAATGCGGCCATTTAGCTTCTCGGGCTTGTACCCTTCTAGATCCTCAGCCTCGATTAAAGAGTATCTATCCAAAAGTACAAAGACAGACTCCACCGCTTCAGCTCCTTTAGCTAGATCATTACTCATTGTTCCAACTTCTACTATTACTCAACCTGTGCTCACTAAAATCAAGTAAGTTTGAAAAAATGCATTTACACCAATGGAACCCTCAGTTATGAGTCTTCCACCATAACAAAAATTCAAAGCCCAAGAGCAAGTCATGAGACTTTGTGAAGTCCCTGAGCATAAGCTTGCATACCAAGATTGTCGAATGTTGTCTCTCCTTTTGAGTCCCTTGTTGAGCTTTTTCAAGCATTTTGAGGATCCATGCTTGGGAGAAATAGGTTGTGATGGTTCGAAGGTTCGAGACTGCTTCTGCTACGAGCTTGCTACTGGCTTCTTGAGATTTGATGGTCTTTTTTGACATGTTCTTGAGGAGGACGCTTCTGATGTAAAAGCAAATTATGCTCACGGGTTGAACTGCTATCAACACTAGTGCAAGCTTCTATGCTACTGCTAGTCCCATAGTACATGCTATTGTCACTGCCGAAAATGTCTGGATGAGTAGGGACATTCGGTAGGCCTACGCGAGACCTCATCTGCATCAAAATCCAAATATTATGAATTACCAGACATTACTAAACTATATGTCAAGAAATTTACAAATCTGGGTGTTTAAGAATTGTGATAAAAATTTATCAATTTTTTATAAATATACAAAGTAATGTTGCTAGTGTATATGATCTAAGTGTGTGTAAGAACATACCACATTGGCTAGTCTCGAACAAACAACGCCAATGTCTTGATCAAACCACCCAATTTTGAAGGCGAGGATCTTCGATAACATCCTCTCTCGGATTCTCTTCGTCAAGTGCTCCCCCATCACAGCAAAATAGCAGTGTTGAATAATGTTGAGAAGGAGAGAACTGACAGCCATTTCGAGAAAATACAAGGTGTATATCTTCATCTTCTCCTTGATCACACTATGATCCGTTTGAAAATACACATAAATCGTTGACCCCATCATAAAGGCATACAATGGTTGGATGGTGCAATAAATCGATCAAAAATATATCGATCTGCAGCGGAAGAAAATTGATTACATACCTCCAGCCATTGCTTTAACTCTTTAGTGTTGTTCACAAGAATATCTCCATAGCCTTAACGCATCTAGAAACCTTTTAGCGAATACGTAGATTCATTATCGGTGAGTGCTTCCAAGTTTTTCTTTTCTCTGAATTGATGGTGTATCATACAGAATGAAAAGCAAACTCAAGGACTTCTAATACCGATAGGAAAAACTGAAAGTAACTTATCTCCATCAGAAGAAGTTATACGGTTTTTCACAAAATAAAGATTTTAATTTATTCCTTAAAATAATAATTACATGTAGAACCAACTTAAGTAATTTAACTTTATTTGACTCTTAGTTAAATATTAAAATAAGGAGATAAATCCAACATTCTCCCACTTGGTTCACATGTAACTACATTCACAATTTATGAGAAACAAAACATATGAATCATGGTGATAGGTCCTCTAAAACGAGTATTATCTTCCAAGTATTACAATATGTATTGTTCCTCAACAATCCATTATAACTTCAATGAATAAACCACTGTTTATTCAAGGTCCAAACATTTATGATATTTCTCAAACTAAAACAAAATAAGTGCACAAAACCAAATGAGAAAATATCAACTAAAGTAAGAGTTTCAAAAGTAACAATAGATGTACGTAAAATTCAGTGCCTTTAGTTAAAGGATTAGCAATCATCAATTCAGTATTAATGTGCTCTATGACCACTTTCTTCTCCTTAACACGTTCTCTTATGGGTAAGTATTTGATGTCGATATGCTTACTTCGACTACCACTTTTATTGTTTTTAGCCATAAACACCGCAGCTGAATTGTCACAGTACAATGTCAGTGGCTTAGATATAGAATCCACAACTCTAAGCTTGGATATGAAACTCTTCAACCATATATACACCATGACAGGTAGTTTCAAAACATGAAACGAACTCTGCTTCCATTGTAGAAGTAGCAATCAATGAATGTTTTGAACTTCTCCAAGATATAGCTCCACCGGCAACCATGAAAATATAACCAGATATTGATTTTCGTGAAATAATGCAGCCAGCATAGTCTGAATCAGAGTAGCCAATAACTTCCAAATTATCGGTCCATTTATACATAAGCATGTAATCTTTAGTTCCTTTAAGGTATCTACAACACTTTCTTTGCAGCTCTCCAGTGGTCAAGACCTAGATTACTCTGATATCTACCCAACATTCTAACAATAAATGCAATGTCCGGTCTAGTGCAAACTTGAGCATACATTATGCTTCCAACAACAGAAGCATATGGGATATTCTTCATTTGTTCCCGTTCAAGCTCATTTTTCGGGCATTGATCTAAACTGAATGTGTCACCCTTAACAATTGGTGCTATATTTGGTGAACAATCTTTCATACATAATCTCTCAAGAACTTTATTGATATATCTCTCTTGAGACAAACCCAAAATACCTCGAGATCTCTGTCTATGGATCTTTATGCCAATGACATAAGATGCCTCACCCATATCCTTCATATCAAAATTCTTCGAAAGAAATTGTTTCACTTCATATAGCAAACCCTCATCATTAGTAGCAAGCAATATGTCGTCTACATATAAGACAAGAAAACAAATACGACTCCCACTAACCTTCTGGTATATACATTCATCCATGATATTCTCTTCAAAACCAAATAAAGTGATAACTTCATGAAATTTAATATACCATTGACAGGAGGCTTGTTTTAGTCCATACATAGATTTATTAAGCTTACAAACTAAATGATTGCCTTTACTAGAGATAAAACCTTCTGGTTGTTTCATATAAACTGTCTCCTCTAGATCACCATTAAGGAATGCCGTTTTCACATCCATTTGATGTAACTCAAAATCAAAATGAGCTACTAATGCCATGATGATTCAAAGTGAATCTTTCCTACAGGAGAAAAAGTCTCTGTATAATCGATCCCTTCCCTTTGAGTAAATCCCTTGGCAACAAGTCTTGCCTTATATCTCTCGATATTGCCATTTGAGTATCTTTTTGTTTTAAAGACCCATTTACAACCAATGGCTTTCACACCATCAGGCAACTCGAGTAGATTCCAAACCTTGTTTGATTCCATGGAATCCATCTCTTCTTGCATAGCATTATACCATAAGTTTGATTCCTTAGAACTCATGGCTTGTGAAAATGTTTCAGGATTAGTTTCGGCTCCTATATTGTAGTCACTCTCTTGAAGATACACAATATACTCACTAGAAATAGCTGACTTCTTTTCTCTAGTAGATCTTCTTAATGTTTGATCAACATCCTATTGTTCATCTTGTTGATTAACATCCTCCTGAACAACAGAATTATGAGTTCCTTCACGATCTACTTGAGCAGTTTCATTATGTGGAAAATCTAAGTTTGGTTGTTCAATATGCATTTTAGTACGAGGTGCATCATTAGCAACAACCACTCTATGACTTAAAATAGGATTTGAATTGCAAGAATAATCTCTCTCAAAACTAGTGTCTAGAGATTGATCGCTCCCACGAACTAAGTCATTCTCAAGAATTTGCATTCTGATCACAAATCTAGTACTATGAGATAGACAATAGAATCTGTATCCCTTAGACTTTTCAGCATATCCAGCGAAATACCCACTAATGGTCCTTAGGTCCAACTTCTTTTCTTGAGGATTGTAAACTCTTACTTCACACGGACATCCCCAAACATGTACATGTCTCAAACTCAGTTTCCAACCTTTGAATAACTTAAAAGGTGTCTTTGAGACTGCCTTTGTTGGAACTTGATTTAATATGTACACAGCCATTTTAAGAGCTTCACTCCATAAGGACTTTGGAAGTTTGGAGCTAGCAAGCATAATTTGCACCATGTCCAATAATGTTCGATTTCTTCTTTCGGCTATACCATTTTGATCCGGAGTACTAGGCATGGTATATTGGGCAACAATCACATTTTCTTGAAGAAATCTAGCAAATGGACCAGATGCTTGTCCACTCTCGGTGTATCTACCATAATACTCTCCACCTCTATCTAATCTCACAATTTTTATTTGCTTTCCACATTGTTTCTCTACCTCAACCTTGAAAACCTTAAAAGCAAGTGCTTCATACTTATTTTTAAGTAAGTAGAGATACATGTAACGTGAGCAATCATCTATGAAGGTGATAAAGTATTTATCACTATATGTATCCATATCTAGACTACAAATGTCTGTATGAATTATTTCCAATATTTCAGAACTCCTTTTGGCACCTTTCTTTGACATGTTAGTCTGCTTTCCCTTAATGCAGTCTACACAATTTTCAAAATCAGAAAAATCTAGAGTACAAAGTACTCTATTTAATTCTTTCAATGGAAATATGACCTAATCTCCGATGCCATAACTTTGAGGAATTCACATTCATAACACATCGTTTCATACCAACAGTATCTTGAACATGCATAGCTGTATAAGAGTCATCATTTTGCAAACTTAAACAAAAAAGACTATCACTTAAAGTACCATAACCAATAACATCAGATTCAAGTGATAAACTGAAATAAGAGTCTGAAAAGTTAAAGGTATAACCACATGATACTAATCTAAATTAAATTCCTAGCAAAGTTAGGAATATAAAAAGGTCTTTTCCAAAAGCAAAATAAAACCACTACTTAAAACTAGCTTGCACGTTCATACTGCTTCCACATGTGAGGGCATCTTGTTTCCAGAATAGATGTTTTGCTCACTTCCCACTAGTTTCCGCAGGTTTTGCAATCCCTTCAAGGAATTAGTAACATGGATTGTAGAACCAGAGTCAATCCACCATGTGTTATGATTAACATCAACCATATTGGATTCATAACAAACAAGTGAAAATTAAGTACCTTTCTTTTCAAGCCACTTCATGAACTTAAGGCAGTTTTCTTTTGATGCCCTTTCTTATGGCAAAAGAAACACTTGCGTTCTTTTTCAATATCCTTATTGGGAGGAATCTTATCCTTTCCCTTGTCTTTGGCCTGAAAATGTCTCTTCTTTCCCGACTGTAGTAGCCATATTCACTTTCTCGCCTTCTTCCATAGCCAATCGCCCCTCATCTTGAACACACATGGTCATTAATTTATTGATTGACCATTTATCCTTATGTGTGTTGAAAGAGATTTTAAAAGGAGCATATTATGGAGGAAGAGTGCACAATATGAAGTAAACTAGGAAAGCATCTGACATCTCAACTTCCAACACTTTCAATTGAGCCCCTATGTCCCTCATGCGCATAATGTGCTCACGCACACCTCAAATTCCATTTTGTTTTAAGGATGAGAACTGCATGATTAGGGTGCTAGCCAAATGCCTTATCAGAAGACACAAATTGATCATCAATTACCTTCAAGAGCTTTCGAGCATCATCATACTGATCAAGTGAACCCCTAATCGTAGCAGATATTTTTGTCTTTATGAACATAACGCAGAGACGATTAGATCGCTCTCACTTTTCATAAAGATCAACTTCATCTGGAGTGTTGTTTTCAGTTATAGTAGGGGGTTAATCTTTCCTTATAGCATAATCAATGTCCAACCATCCTTAATGAAAAAGAACTTTATCCTTCCAAAATAGTTATTCCCAGTAAGCTCAGGAACATCACATTTCATATCAGATAAGTTAACAGGTTGTGTAACTGAAATGAATAAATAATGATGCTTATGTCAATAAATGAAGCTTTTCATATAACATGCTACACCAATGTAAACATGTTGAAAACATGAATCTAAGGACATATAACTTGCCTGTGGGCTAAAGTTCTAATTCAAATAAGATTCACTTTCTTTATGACAAAACTATTAAATTATGTTCCATTTTCAAATCCCTGTAGGTAAATTAGAAAATACAATTCAATATTTTGTCCTAATTAATCATAAAAATGTAACAAAAATTCATGTGGGATAAAGTCTGTTACATTCTATATGATTAATCACAAATAATGTTATTTACAGTAATAATTCTTATACCTTAAATATGATTTTAACTAACTAAGGATGTTGTGGCTAATCCTTATTTAACTAAAATTATATGAATCACATAACATTAAACTGTAGCCAAGAAATATAGACAAAATATTTTACAACACGAGCATCAGTTGAACAAAAAAATCTCATATTTGGCATACGACCACAAATCAGAGAACAAAACAAAACTCACAGAACAATCAATCTAACGATTTTGAATATATTTTAAGGCTATGGAGATAATGGAAAAACAATAAACATCAGCATGCTTAATAAGTCGTCATATGTATCATTGGAGACATTCAACAAACAATTCATATGCATTAACTATTCATCATATCCTCATAACCATCTGAAGAATCATACTCACATACGTATGTAGAGTTCTAGGCAAATAGAATTCATATTATAATAACCAATTCATAAAAATTCAATCTCATCAATTCCGAATAATTCCAAAAGGTGATGAAATCAACAAAATCATTCTTCGCACATATATGTTCATGAATTGCGAATCAGTATAAGTAATTCCAATAGCATAGTGATGTCTGAACATTACAAAAACAAAGAGCAGAGCAAGGCAGAGATTCAACATGCTCTGATACCAAATGTAATAAATCGATTAAAAATATATTGATCTGCAGCGGAAGAAAATCGATTACATACCTCAAGCTATTGCTTTAACTCTTTACTGTTGTTCACTAGATTATCTCCATATCTAGAAACCTTTTAGCGAATACGTAGATTCATTATCAGTGAGTGCTTCCAAGTTTTTCTTTTCTCTGAATTGATGGTGTATCAGACAGAATGAAAAGCAAACTCAGGGACCTCTAATACCAATAGGAAAAACTAAAAGTAACTTCTCTCCATCAGAAGAAGTTATACGGTTTTTCACAAAATAAAGATTTTAATTTATTCCTTAAAATAATTTCATGTAGAACCAACTTTAAGTAATTTAACTTTATTTGACTCTTAGTCAAATATTAAAATAAGGAGATAAATCCAAAAGATGGCATTAAACAACACTGCAGCTATACACCCTATAATTGTCTCAATTCTGGCAAATTCATAGCTAACAAATGTCTAAATGAAGGCAGACGAAACACTTGATCGCTCGCTGAGTCGTTGGTGACATCGAGTTGGCTGAACTCAAGCAACTCGCTATGGCGAGGCACCTACTGCTCGTGATCCATGCGTCGTTAATCGCACTAGTGGGGTAGGAGAACTCACTTTTCTCGGTTTGTTGGAGACGGGCAAGGGCCGTGTATAGGCCATTGTCATCTTCGATGAGGGTGTCGTGGGACCCAATCTCCCTCACATGGCCATTTCGAACTACAGCTATGAGGTCGGAGTTGCAGATGGTGGAAAGGCGGTAGGCGATTGTGATTGTTGTGCGGCCCACAGAGGCCGTGTAATGTAGGGAAGCGTACAATCCGTTGATTTTGAAATACAAAATACCAGAAGAACACTGAAAATGGGATAAACCCTATATTTTCATATATAAACTTCTTCTCCTCCATAATACAATAGATCATCATATTTATAGACTATAACAAGTCCATATGAAAAGGCACCTTATTTATTAAACCTAATAAAACATAATAACAAATAAACTCTTCATCTTTAGCCATGAAAGTTTGCCTCTTCATCTACATCATTCCCACCCTCCTCGAAACTATTCGACCTCGAATCGAAATCAGCTGCATCTTTAGAAGGATTATCACCGACATAAGAAACAAGATGCTTAGCATTAAAAGTTTGAGAAGTGTGGATGTTGCTCAATAATTGTAGATGACACGCCAACAATCTCGAGTAGCCAAGTCTTTCAGGAGGTAGACCATCAGGTAATTCCGCTGGAAAATTGTAAGAAAAGATTCGACTAGATAAAAGAACATATGATTTTGCCGATTTATCTGATGGTGTTAGAGAAATGCAAAGTATCAACATAAAATTGGTGCAATTAAAATTAGCACGCATTGACTCAAACAGTGCATGTCGTTGGGTATCATAAGCTCCAACGTAATAATAGTCTTCACAGTTGTTGACTACTACATGAGGATTGTTGATGATTCTATCATTAAAAAATATCTCACGCGACCAACGAGGACACATAGCTTGAAAATAGTCATGCTCATCATCAGGCGTAGTAATTGGAAGAGGATTTGAGGGAACGAATACCATTATCTCTTCAATGGCCACAAACCAAACAAGAAATTCGTATGAATTCATAGTACCTTGGAATTCTGGTAGGTCAGTGCGAATCCACCATCCCATAGTGGAAAATCATCCATACGATGACAAACATCATCATCATGGCCGTTGACTACGAGTTGTCCATGAGGAGGCATCGTGAATGATTTACAATGGAGAGTTGGTTGGCTCTAATTACCAACTGATACAGGGAAGCGTATAATCCGTTGATTTTGATATACAAAATACCGGAAGAACACTGAAAATGGGATAAACCCTATATTTTCATATATAAACTTCTTCTCCTCCATAATACAATAGATCACCATATTTATAGACTATAACAAGTCCATATGAAAAGGCACCATATTTATTAAACCTAATAAAACATAATAACAGATAAACTCTTCATCTTTAGCCATGATAGTTTACCTCTTCATCTACATCACCGCGTCAAGAGCCTCTTGGACTACCCGTTCAGATTCAGAGTCAAGGGCGCTCGTGGCCTCGTCGAGGAGGAGGATCTTGGGGGACTTGATTATGGCTCTTGCTATTGCTATTCTTTGTTATTGGCCTCTGGACATTTGCGCACCTCTCTCTCCAACCTACATATGAACATGTTTTAGTATTACTAACAAATCAAGCTTTTCGATTTGGTTCCATATTTTTTACGTCTTAACCCTGTTGATATGCAATAATTTCAAGAAAGCTATCCGTTTTTTACCCTATGTTACTTGGTGGAAATAAAGTACGCAAGTAGATGATTAGAAAAGTATAACAAGTATATAAAAAATAATGCATGCTTATGTAACATATATATAAAATAAAAATAAAAAAAAGAAAGAAAAAAACAACCGCACCATGATCAAGAAATTACATAACCTTCTTTTTTGTGTTTCTTCTAAGTATATAAGTTCAAGATTTATAACATAACTCTCTTAGATGAGCATACACGCGATGAAATAAACTAAGACATTCACCTGAGTGTCGTAACCTTGAGGCAATTGAGAGATAAAGTTTTGAGCATTCGAAGCTTTTGCAGCTTCGATAACTTCCTCCATCGAAGCATCTTCTTTTCGAAATAGTATGTTTTCCTTAATGGAGGTTGCAAAAAGGACCGGCTCTTGACTAACTAATCCCATTTGTGATCTTAGCCACTTGAGCTACAACTTATCAATTGCTACTCCATCAAAGAGAATTTCGCCTCCAATCAGATCATAAAACCTCTGTAGAAGAGCTACGGCTGTAGATTTTCCTGAACCACTGTCCAGTCCTTTCCTGCAGGAACTTTAAGGTTGAAATCTTCTAATATTATGCTCTTGGGCCTTGAAGGGTAAGTGAAAGCAACATGTCTGAATTCGACTTCTCCACACACATTCTACAGTATTTGGTCTTCCATATTGTCTGAATCAATCTCTGGAACTCTATTGATCATTTCCCTCACTCTATCTGCAGATGTACTCACATCATAAAAGTACTTAAGATTTGACAAACTTGAACCTAATGATCTGTTCATGTTCAAGAAACGTCACCAAATCAATACAAGCACATCACAAGATTCATAAGTAAATGAAAATGAAAAATTCTTACAGTCCGCCAAGAGCAATGGAAGCTGCAACTATATAGACAGTGCCTCCTTTGGCATTATGGTACATAAGCAATCTACTTCCGTAATAAGACATGAAGGACCAAATTACAAAACTAACGCCATTACTACCAATAGCCAAACCTTTGTCCAAACCTTGTTGCAATCCTAATTCCATTGTCCCTTGAAGAGCATTAAAGTATGAGGCAATTGTCTTGCTCTCTCCCATGTGAATGAATAAACTGTCGTAACATAGGAGAGGGCTGCAAACCTGGAATTACGAGCAATAGGATGAATGGATCCCACGATGGCTAATCTCCATAGCATTATGAATGCTGCGATATACAATCTGAAGAAAGTTGATAGGCTCACAACAAAAATACGAACGTGTTTGCAGAAATCTATTACTACTAAACAAAAGAACTAACGTTCAAGGACAATACATTTGGCTTGATTAAAAAGAAAGAAAAAGATAAAACAACAAATGCATATAAGAGTGTCAAATGTAGAGATTTTAAAGAGATTAACTAGCTATCAAGAATACTACAATTGGCTAGTTCAATCAAGATAAAATCTAAAACACCATATGCATATCGAGATTTATATTTGTAGTGATATATTACATGCCTAAAACATATGAACTTAACATTCAAGAATACTACAATATTAGCTTGATTAATCAATATAAACAACATTTTCACTAATGGCGTCTTGGATGACTAGACTGTCGCTAGAGACGCTCTCGATTATTTCGGCCGTGCTCGTCACATGCATATTGAAGTAGCCAATATCCTGCCTCATTACTGCTTTCAGATACCTCGTCCTTAATCTTGAAGCCTAATCGATAACGAACCTGAATGGCTTTTTTAAGTCCAATTCGCGACTGGCCCTTCAAAAGGATCCGAAGGAGTCTGTCTCTCCGCTGTTCTTGTCCAGCAATATCCATCTGAATAAATGAGTTATCAAAATCAAAGTCAAATTCCAATATTAGTGCATATTAACATTAAACAAATGGGGATTTCACCTACCAAGAAAGCTACACACACATCTCGCGCAAGCCATGTAGCAAATAAACAATGCATTTTGAAAAGGAAAAAAAAAAAAGAAAAAAAAAAAACAGATGCTTCGTTAGGATGGAGAAATCAAGATAAATGCGTAGTCAAACTATCAATTTCTAACACGAAAAAATTGGAAATTTATAGCATGACAATGGTATAATTAAGGATAATTATTATCAATATATACCTTGAAAATAAATCTTACAAAAGAAAATTAAACCCTAACAAAAAAAAATTAAACCATAAATAGAAAATGTATTGACGTGGCACTGCCACAATTATGCTTAAATTAAGTTCAGCTACAAAAATGACTAATTAAAAAATAAAAATAACAACAAAGAAATAAAAGGAACATCATAATATGGCGGAGAATGGTGATGAAAAACTGACCTTGATGACGGAGCTGGTGAAGTTTTCCGACAAAGAAATGTCAAAATTTCCGAAGATGTTCATGAACTTGCTAATCATAAGGTAAACAACCGGTAAGTCCACCTCCGATTGCACCCAACAAACCAATGCCCATCAACACCATGTCAAATTTATATATCGGCATGCATGAAAATCGAGCTAAAACAAATGTTTTTGCTACTGTTTTTCTTCTTCCTCTCTTCCTTTTTCCTCATATCAGAATTATTCATACTTATTTCTTCCGTTTCTTTTTCCCCCACAGAATAATATAGTAAATTCTCTCCACGTATTTTCCTTTTTTTGTTGTTCTAGAGTTTGCCGTTCAAGAGAGAGATTGTGAGAGAATTTTGCCGTCCAAAGAGCGAGGGATTGTGCTTCAAGAGAATGGAATCGTGTGTGTATATATATATACTAGTTTAGTGTCTGTCGAAATTCGACGGGGCTCACTTTTTGTGGAAAATAATAATAGAATTATTTAGTTTGAGAGTATAGTTTGTTAGGATCCATTCGGAAAAAAAAATTAAACTGAATTAGAAAAAATGAAGAAAAAAAAGAAGATCAGTGAGATGTGGCATTTCTCTATTAGTTTTACACGTTTTGAATGTCAAGTAGTCCGTTGATCATTGTAATAGAAATAGGTGAGGTACCATTTTTTCGTATAGTTATACTCATTTTAAACGTTTTTAAGCCATCAAGTATACGTTGTAATATAGAAATAAATTGACGATTGGTAACATTTTTCATATCAATTATTCTGTTAGTTGAAAAAATATAGGTCAATGAGAGATAAGATTTTTTTCGAGTGGTTATATTTATTTAAAGTAAAAGCGCTGTTCTTCGATATAATTGAAAGATGGAATGTCAATCAGCCCGTCATTTAAATATTTGATTAAAGATGACTCCATCATATTTGAGTTTTCTATCGATGAAATCATTTTCTCAAAAATCGATTTAGCACCATCATACATATAAGCTTCTTTCATCTGTCCGTCCCTACTCTACTAACAAACTATAAGCCGTAATGGTATAATTTTCTCGTTAGTGTGAAGTCTTTTAAATGTTTATCTGGGATGAAACTGAATGATTTTATTGTATTTGAGTTTTCTGATGAAGTCGTATCTCTCAAAAATCGATATGAGATCAATAAATTAAATGAAAATCAATTGATTAATAAGACAAAATATAGAATTAGAATTTTCAAAACTTTAAATATTTCTAAATACTAATTATTTTTTACAAAATAATAAATTAATAAACTCAAATCTAGATAGATCTGTCCCAATTGGTAATCTCAATTCCCAATAATTTGGACGGATTTGACTATAAAATTCAAGTTTTTTGGAGTTTGTTCCACATATTACAAATTGTTGCCAAATCGAATTTGAACTTTATTGATTCCATTTACATTGAGTTAATTATCCACATCAGTTTTTTGTTCAAAACTAACCATCTTACCAATTACTATAATATTTAAGGATGTACTATAATTTATTCTTTTGAAAAATATCCATTCGAAAATAATCTCAAATTTACGACTTATTAATATTGAAAACAATAATTATAATAAAATAAGATTCAAATGCAACATCAAAAGATAAACTTTAAGGGAAAAAAAAATACCTCAATTTACTATATTAATAATAACTAAAAATATTAATACTATATTTTTGCTCTAAATCCTACCAAGAAAAAATAAAATAAAATAAGCAAAAAAAAAAAAAACCCAACAAAATTCAACCCTAAATGGGAAAAAAAATTATATACGTAGCAATTCCACATCAACAAATTAAGTAGGATTTAATTAGCCAAAATTATTAATTTAAAAGCTTGTACAATGTTGATTTAATTGAAAAGGCGTGCTTGTCGATTTAATTAGCTATAATATTAATGCTGCAAGGATTAGTCCATCATATATGAGTTTTCATATTGATAAAGCCATCTCTCTCAAAAATAGATTTAGCACATTTATCATATAATTAAACTTCTTCATCCACCCGTCCCGACTCAACTAACAAACTATAAGGCATAATCGTATAATTTTTCCGTTAATGTGAAGTCTTTTAAATATTTATCTAGGATAAAACTGAGACAACTCTATCATATTTGAGTTTTCCTATTGATTGATGAAGTCGTATCTCTCAAAAATCGATTTGCGCAATAAAATAAATAAAAAATCAATTGACTAATAAGATAAAATTATAGAATTAAACTTTTCAAAACTTTAAATATCATTTTTCAATCAAATTATATTAGAAAATAAAATTAGTTATATAATGGGGACTATTAATATGTTTCGTTTAGTTTTACGTATTTTGAATGTCAAGCCGTGTGCCCGTTATTTACAATAATTAAAAAATAGATTAATAAGGACAACATTTTTTTGGATAGTCATATTCATTTGAATTTAGAATGTCAAACTACTCATTTTTCATAGTTTTTGAAAAATATAATAATGAGAGTATCATTTTCTCAAGTACGCGTATTCATTCAAATTTTGAATTAAAAAAACGTCCATTGTTGATAATAATTGAAAAATATGTTAACGGGGCACCATTTTATCAGGTAGTCATATTCATTCAAATTTTGTTCATAGTAATTGAAAAATAGATTAATGAGGATATCATTTTCTCCGGTAGTCGTATTCAAATTTTGAATGTTAGGCCTCCACGTTGTTAGTGGTAATTGAAAAATAAGTTAATGAAGACAATTATTTTCTTAGGTAGTTATTTTCATTTAAAATTTTAAATGTCAAGTTGTCCATTGTTCGATGTTGTGAGAAGCCCAGAATGTTCATAAATTCGATTTTATTTGCCATTTAAACAATCTTTAACTCATAAAAAAAAGTAAGATTTTCAATATTTTAAATTTTAATCGGAGACAAATAATTTCAAAAAATATGATGTGTCTTGTATATTGATTAATTTAGTAATTCTTCTTTTAAAACTTTTATTTATACTAATATAAATAAATCCGTATATTTTATTTAATGTAAATGTTGGCTTAAGCTCAAATTTATGCATAGGATTTACTTCATTATTAAAAAAAAAAATCTCCAAGCTTTTGTCAGATGTAACATTAATTACATCCAAACAACATAAGGAATTTTTTATCGTTAATATATTAGTAAATTTTATAAAACTTTACTTGGAATTAGAATAATGAATATATAAGATATGTTCAACCGACAAGCAAACTTTTAAAGATATATTAATATTACTATGAAATAATTAAAGATATATATTAAATTAAGAATATATATTAATTAGATTAATTAGGCAAGATTATGAGAATTTAGCAAAATAATTAAGAAAATCGTGGTTGATCGACTTTTATTTTGCTATAATATATATATATATATAGAGAGAGAGAGAGAGGGTCTCTTGAGGGTGAAGGAGATAGTTTATATTCCTCACTTTTGACCTTTTTTTTTTACTTATATACATATACCTAAAACTAGTCATTTTGCAGTTGTAAATTCAAAAGAGGTAAAAAAACTATATACCTATTTAGCTCTAAGATTCTTAACTAATACCTAGAACTTAAGGAAACTAGAAATATACCTAAAGTTTTACTACTAGGACTAAAATACCCCTGATTCTCCCATTTTCCCCCCAAAACCAACCCACACCCCGCCCCACAAAAACCTCTCTCAACCCCCCCACGACCTTACCTCTCCCCCTCATTTTCTACAGAACTGACGGTTCCACTCACATTCCCTCTCTCTCGTTTTTCCCCATACTCTCTAGCAAAACCCTGTCACGTAGCCTCCCTCCCCTCAGTTCCCCCAGTAAAATCCGGTGATATGGTGGGCGGAAAGCGCAGTTCCAAAAGAAAGCGAAATCAAGTTGAACCAGAGGCCTCCTCCGGCAAAAAGCAAGTGGCGAAAAGGGCGATTGAACAGCCACAAGAGCCGGCGACTGAACATGCAGAGGATGAAAGACCAAATGGTTACCCGTTTTTCAAGGGCGAGGTAAGTTTTTCCCAGATTAATGGTTGGATCGTTTAAGAGGATTTTATGTACTATTAATTGGGTTTGATGGTTAGAAAATAGAGTACAGATCCATTCGTAAGAAATTTCTTATTATGATGCTTGATTTGCGGTTTCAAATTCTAGAAATTTAGGGTTTTCGAACTTGTTTTCATACTAGAAATGTTGGTTTGTTGAATGCATGCGGTTCTTATGTTCGTGGTAATAGTTCTCAGGAAAAAGGTTTAAGTCTTACTATTTTGATGGTGACCATTGATCAATTATTGCAGCAATTTTTTAGATGGTGAGCATTGTGTCTAATGTTACTGCATTAGTGGTGAGAAATGATGATTTCAAATAACCTAGTAGTTATTTTGAGATGTGAAAGGCTTCTGCTTTAATCCTTCTGATAAGGGTGGTAAGACAATATACATTCTTACTAGGCTGATAGTTAGAATTGACAGTATGTTAGAAATAACCTGAATGTTGACTAGAATGGTGCATCAAATTTTAAATCCAACAAGAATTCTGGAAAATATTTTGCTACTTTGTAAAAATTTTGTTGTTGTAGAATTGTTAGATTTGAAAAATTCTATTTTTATAACCTCCATGTTGGTGGGAAAGGTTTAAATTCTTATACGCAACATACATGAAAAATAGTGATATTTTGACTAATCTTATTGTATTGGTGGTTAGAATTGAATATTTCTAATAACCTCACAGTTAGAATTGAGAAGGGTGGTAAGACAATATCCATTCTTACTATATGGGTAGTTAGAATTGACAGTATCTTGTGACCACATCATGGTAGTTGATTTGAATATATAAATTCTAACATGATGACATGCGAGTTTTTGCTCTCACCGTGAAAAATGTTGTAAGAACTGCTAAATTGTTACTAAGGTCTTGGTGGGATAAAACTAATTTCTAACTACATGTTGCTTGTCTTGTCACAACCGCACTTTGCTAAATAATTAGCTAAGCTTGGTAAGTTCGTGACTATAAAATACGGATATGAAATAAGGGGTAAATGACGAACATCTCTTGAATCGACTCTCAGGGCAATCTTATTTCTAGGTAACTGATATTTATAGCTGATAAAGTAGGGCAATACTTGTCATGGTTCTGACTCAGAATACATTCAAACCGAAAGGAACTAAGAATTATCTGAGTGTACGCAGCGGAAATATGGTTATAAATACATGTGTGAAGACATGTATTACCAAGAGTTTTCAACAACTACTCTTCACTAAATTGACAAAAGCTTCGCCGGTCACTCCGCTTCAACCTACTCAACCTGCACATTAAAAACAATGCACAGGGCTAAGTACAAATTGTATTCAGTGAACACTTGCCCAAAACTGATTTTATTGTCATCCATATTTTGAGTGAAACATAGGGTTTTGCTTAAAAAGTCTATGTTCACTAAAATCTCTTAGTTCTCAAAAGTGACTGCAGTCAAATTTCTGTTGTAATCCACCATATTTGATCTGTGGTGCCCGAGGAGGTGGCCACCTCACTCGTCACCTGATCGATCGTCACACTAGACGATTCGACCACTGTGTACACTAATCCAAGTATAGCAGCTGGCCATACAGGGACCCGAATTCGATTAAATAACATTGGCATAGCCAATAGCAGATAGGCATCATACTAAAACAAAATATTTTATGGCATGACAATACTTTAAAAGAGCTATATCAACTAATAAAACACACTTTGTTTTAAAAGAAAGCCCACCTCACTTGCTTTGCTTAACTGACAAGAAATTTTAACCTCGTCTCGGCTACTGCTCCTTCTTCGCTCGACCTTTGATTAAAGAATGTAGTAAGATTCTTAATTCGAATGATAAAAGTTTATCGAATAATTCTAACTCTATATCTTCTCGAAGATTATTCTAATTTTTAAGTGACGTCGTCACTATTATCTAAGCTCGATTTATTAATTAAGTTACACGAACGGTTGGTTCGACTGTCTCTTAATAAATCAATTAATTGATTTATTATTTTGGAATTAGATTAATTAGGAGGCTTCTCAATAATTAATTTCTAATAGTACAATTGATTAGCTTAATCAATAAATCTTGATTATTAACTCTTAGTTAATAAACTTAATTCTTGGTAAGTAACTTATTACTATAAGTTAAATCTTCTGAGCTTATAAAACAATTCTCTAAATTATTAGTCGGGATATCTTGTAATTAGTCATAACTCGATCACATAATTAATTGTGTGTTGGGTTATATTAATTTGCTGAATTAATAGACGGCCCAAGATTAAATAAAATCGGCCCAGCATTCAGCAGGACCCGGCCCATCAGATTGTAACTTCGGTCCAGTATATGTGAAGTCTCGGCCCACGAAATTTAACAAGACCCAACTTAACTCAGCCCAGCTCTCGGCCCGAACCCGCCCTTGACCCGGACCGACCCGACCCGGCTGAACAAACCCACTCCCAATTCTCTTCCTCTCCCTCACTTCACTCGCGATTTCTCCCTCTCTAGCTCTCTTTTTCTCCGGTCCTCACCATCTCCGTTCATCTTCTCCATTTCGCCGGCGGTGAGGCCGTCGGCTGTTGCCCCAATTTCGGGTCCCAATCGAAGTCTCAGCGGGGCTGCTACCCTTCCGGCGCCGTCGGTGCGTTCGTCCGGCGGCTGTTCTCTTTCTCACGAACCTCTCTCTGCGCCGACCTCGGTCGCCTTCGCCGCCTATGATTCCGACCGAAGTCGCTGCTCACAGTCACCTTCTTCGAGCTCTTATCATTTCTAAAATTCTTCCGCTTTGAAGAACCCTAATCTGCGAAAATTTGGGGAAGATTCCCGTGCTCCCCTTCCCATCATTTCGCCGGCGTTTTCCTCTGGTAGTTGGGGTTTTGCTGCCGCGGTTGAGATGGTGTTCTCGAAGCAACTCCCGCGAGCTCGACCGGCGATCTCCTTCTCTCTAGGGTTTCGACCCTTAAAATAAAATCCCAAATTCTCAAGAATTTGGGGACATTCTCTTTTAGATCTCGATCTCTTGATCGATTTAGGATAGAATCCGTTATTTGCTCTGTTTTTTTGGTTTGATTTCGCTGAATTTATTTAATCAATTACTGACTTTCTCTCGTTAATTGATTTGCAGGTTCCGGTGACGTCGCGACGAGGAAGGTGTTGCTGCTGCAACTCGCCGAAGATTCCCTTTCGGTTCAGCTTCAGCCGCCGTTGCTTTCTTGCCGTCGAGGCTTCGGCCTCGACGAGGTTTGAATCTTTTTTTTTCTCTTTTAATTATTGATTATCTAGTTTACCTATCTCATAGGATTTTAGAAGCATAGTATGCGTGTGTGTGTGTTCCATGTTTCTCTAGTGTGCATAATTGTAAAGAAACATGGTAGTTTTGCTTGACTAAACAGCCTTAACATGCTTGTGAGTTCAAGAGGTGAATAAATTTGGTTGTTACCTTAAAGAAATGGAGTGTTAGAGGCTGTTGCAGGGGAGAAAAATGTATGGAGCTCTGCTCCTGTTTTCCTTATGCTGCTGCTACTGCTCAGCTCTTCCCTCTTACTCTCTTTTGATCTCTCTCTATGTAGTTGAAGTATGAATAAGTGTGAAGCTTGAAAGAAGAGGTAGGAGGGTGTATATATGAGGGTGTATAACATGATTAATTCTCTACACAATCTTCCCCAAATCTACTTTACATAATGTTATTTCAACTCTTTGCTTTGCAGGTTTTTGGGGCTCAAAGTGCAGCTATGTTTGTAGCTGTTCTGCTGCAGCTGCAGAGGAGAAGATTTTGATGTTCCCTCTTGTGAATTAGAAGCGTGTAATCCTCACTCTCCATCAAGTGACTAGCACACAAAAGTTGACTTGTAGAATTGTATAAAGTGTAATTTATTTGTTTTCTTTATGTATTGATTAGAGTTTGTAAGGTAGTAATATATATATAGATGGATTTTCGGCTGCAGTCCATTCTTCTAACCAATTGGGCTTGGCCCAATGTTGAATGATATTGTTTGTGTGAGCTTTCCCAATAATTAAACAAACGAATGGGCTCGGCCCAATTGAAAGTAACTTGGCTCGTTAGTCTACTAACATAACTTATGAATTATTAATCGAAACACTTAATCGATTTAGCTTGTTAACTTATAACGAAACAATAATTCATTACTCGTCATAACTCGATATCAAGTAGCTACTCGATTTGTTGTAGAATCTCTTTTTGATAATTCTATTTTACAAGAGTGATTTAAATCACCTAAGAGAATAATTATCTTTTAATCATTTCTAGAGTAGATAGAAAATACGGGGCGTTACATGTCTGTTGCTTTCCTAACATGTAATTCTTACCATTTGTCTGTCTTATGTATGCAAGGTTACCTGGACGTACAAACGCTTGCACCTGGTTGACAAGCCAACTAAGGTAATTCCAGCTGGTTATGAAATAATGGCGGGGGATATGAACACGGTGCTGAGAACAGCACTGACAGAAACTGCGGCCGATAAAATCAGGAATTCAGTGATGGGGGTATTCACCCGGCTGGATGACTTCACCACTCGCAGCGGCAAAATGCAGCATTACGTGGTGTGCCACCAGGTAGTGCCAAATCCGGACTTCGACCCCACATCGTTGTTTTTCAAGATAGGCGACACGACATTGCGATTCTCGAGGACCGAGTACGCACTGGTCAGCGGCATGAATGATCTTTTTGATGTTCCAAGTTTTTTGTAAATGGGGCTTGCAGCCATTTCTTTTGTAAAATCTAACTATCCTCATGGTAAGATATCTTACAAATCTTACCTTCTTTCTTAATAGACTATGTATGAATTGTAAAGTTAGTTTTGGCTCTAACTATCCTCATGATACTTACTTATTATTGTTTATGAAAAAATGAAGTAATGAGTGATAAAATCCTTACGAGATGATGAACAATGTCAACTATAATTGTAAAATTTTGCACTGTTGTAAGAAAAATGTCAACTATAATTGAACTTATCGTAGTAATTTATCATTTCTTACCACCATTATGATATAGGTTGTAAGCAACTAAGCATCTATAAAATTCTTATTATATGTTAAGCTTTTGGGTTAGAATAACACTGGTAATGTTATAAGAATTGATGAACTATTGCTATTAAAAATGGACATAGCAAAAAGCTGAAAAAAAAGTTGCGAATTTGTTAAAATTCTTACCAAATAATTTGGTAAGAATTTGTCAATTTCTTAAGAATTTGACAATTTCCTATATTCTACAAATTCATTTGGTAAGAATTTGACATATTCACCTTAGTAATAATTTGTCAAATTCCTAGCATCTCTAAATCATTTGGTAAGAATATTCACAATGACCACAAAGCAGCTAAGGGAAATATGAACAAAATAAAAAAAAAAATTACTTTACATGATAAAAAAAGAAAAAAAAAAAAAAAAAAATCAAGTTCACAACACCCACAAACTCATCCCCCAAATACGCACTCTTCACACACACATATAGATTCTCTCCCACGCACAATCTGTAGAATTGGGCCAATTGGCACACTTTTGCGTCAACCCACAAAAATTGAGCGTATGTATACATAATACGCAAGAAATTGACTCTGAAATTAGAAATTGCTCTTTGAATAAATTATTGTGGAAAGAGCATCCACGCGCCGCCGGTTCGGTTTAGGGTTTAGCAAACCAGATCCACACCCACGTCAGCCTCCCCGCTTCCCACCAGGCCCGGTCCTAGGCCTAGGCGAGGAGTGCGCCCGCCTAGGGCCCAGGCTGGAATGGGGCCCCAAAAAATATATGTGTTCAGTTTTTTAGGCTATAATATAGCCTGGGCCCAAAAAATATATAAGTGTTCAGTTTATTGAATCCATTTTCTTAGAAGAATTTTAATCGTTAAAAGGCCCCACTTTCTCTTCAATCACGTTGTCACGCAGTCACGCCTCTCTCCCTCTCTCTCTTAATATTTTATTTCTTGAATGTTGTGTATTTTGGGAAAATTCATTAGTTATTAATGTATTTTGATTTTATGTGCATCTTGATATTTTCTTCATATGTTTTCATTATTTAGATAAATAATTCATAAAAAATTCAATCAATTTATGTTGGATTTCTTTGTATTCTTCTATTTTATAAAGTTTTGTCTTTCTATTTTTTTACAAATCTGAAGGATTTAAGAATTTAAATAGTATACTACGTATTCAATTTATAATTACAAATTTTTATTTTAATTTTAATAGGGAGCAGCAAAAGCAATATATAACAATATATATTTATGTATAGTATGAGAAAAAAAAAACTATAACTTTATTGTGTATAGATAGTTTGGTATGCATATGTTCTTTGTATTTTTTTTGTTATTTCACGAATATTTCACGTATTATTACATATGTTCTTATACATTTTGGAATCAATATGCATTTGCTCAAAAATAATATTTTATAATGTATTTATTTTTTAAGTTTAAAGGGCCTTTATTTTTATTTTCGCCCAGGGCCCCTAATATGTTAGGATCGGGGCTGCTTCCCACCCACGCTCTTCGGAAGCATGGAAGCATAAATGGTGAGACTCTTCATCTCCGCCGCCGCCGCTGCCGCTGCCGCCAACCACGATCTCCACCTCTCCCACCTCAGCCAGTTCCTGCAACATCCCTTCAAGAATCTGCAGATTCCGAACAATCCCAGAAGCTTCGTCATCCACTGTGTCCACGCCACCGCACTGCAGCCATCGTGAAGAGAGAGAGAGAGGAGTAGGAGAGAAGCAATTCTCAAAAATAAAATGCAGAACGTGGGAGAAGAGAGAAGGGAGGGAGTAGAGAGAATCTGATCGGGGGTATTTTAGTCCCATATAGGAAACTATAGGTAGATTTTGCTATTTTTTAAGTTGTAGTCATTCTTTGAAAAAACTTAAGCCCAATAGGTATATTTGGGTATATTTCCTCAACTCAAAATCTAGCCACTTATTTAAAAAATACAAATTCTAGTTATTTTTTGTGCTAATTGTCTTTTTTACTCTTATCAAATACACAAATCAGATTTGATGGAACAAATTCGCGAATACACGAATCGGATATTCATGTATTCAATTCGTGTATTCTGATTTGTATAGTCATGAGATTTGATGGAATGAATTCAAGAATATACGGATCGGATATTCATGTATTCAATCAATCCGTGCATTCAATTCATGTATTCATGTATTCATGTATTATCTGTCTTCTCCATGCATTGTTTTGGAATTCACGATGACGAATACACGAGTTGTGTATTTAACTCTCTAACTCATGTATTCGTGTATTGATCGGCCAGGAGTAGTTTTGTAACAGTAGCTAGTTTTTGAGTTTTTTTTGTTTTTTTTATTTATTTATTTATGTGGCTAGTTTTTTTGGTTTGAAATAGCAAAGCGACTACTTTAACGATTGCCCATGTATAAATAACTCAAACTTCAATTTACGTTGTGAATTTTTCGAATTTTTCTTTTAATATGTTTTAATATTGCGGCTTCTCAAATGAAGCCATTTTGGCTAAATTTCATCTCACTTCATTTTTCCGGCCGATGAAAAATAAAAGAGGACATTCTTTAAAAAGTAACAAAATGAAAAATAATCAAAAGTTGGGGTCATAATTATAATTGACCCCATTATAAATAATTATATTATCTTTTTTAATCTGCAAATGATGATAGATGTTATCTTAATTTTAATATAATAGTGTTTTTTGCATATTATTTCCATACTGACAACTGTTCTATTGATATTCACAATCATCGAGATTTGCAGATCGGATATGGTCAATTTGTGATCTCACTCGTATGTTAAATTTTTTTATTGTTATTGTTGTTGTTGAGAAAAAAGATCTTTAACTACAAGATTTTCTTTAATTTTTTATATTAACAATCAACTCTAGCTCCATATGAAACCAATCTCTATTTTGATTAATTAATGTGCACCCAATTCTACAAGTACAGCTAATTTTAGATATATTTGTACTCTCCACCAAAATTTTGTAATTTTATAAATATGATAGATTAGAGGAATGCTCCCCTACCCATCATGAGTGTACATAATATGTTTACGGCTAACATACAATTGCATAATTAAGGAAAGATAAAAATGCATGTAAATACACGAACTTTGTCTGACATTTCATTTAATTCATGAACTTTCAATTTTTCCTGTAAATACACTAACTTTGCTCCGTGTTCAATTTTCCCACCAATCAAATTTCCGGTGGAATTGAAACTAACGTGGCAGTATACGTGGCTTCCACGTAGATTTTATGTTACACGCGTGCATCCACATCATTATTTGTGTTAATTTAAAACATTCAAAAATAAAAAATACACTTGCACTCTCTCTCTCCTACGCCTTGCGTGAATCTTCAACCAATAAGCTAGAATCTACTGCGCTGATCTCTCCGAAAATTAGAAGTTGGATTGGGAATGAGTTGCGCCGCCTCTCGTCGTCGCTGCCGTAAGCGTGATGTCGCAGAGGACCTACCGCGTGACGACCTTCTTTAGCACCCCCACGACTCTCCACTTCTCCGGCGGGTACAGCGTCGTCCGGTTCAAATCTGGCGGCATCTTGAACACCTGCATCGGGAAAATTGATTACGATTCAGCGAGGGTAACATCGCCGACACCAATTCTTCCAATCAAGCAAACCCTAATATCTGAAATTGATTTCACTTTTTTTTTCTCTGAAATTGAAATTGAAATTGAAATTGGGTCTAATTCCAAGCTCTTCTAATTGAAATGGGTTTGACCAATTGAATGTGGTTCTTTTTGGGAGTCAGAAGGATTAGACAAAGCTCTTCCACCTGAGGATGACGATGGCAGCGCCATTACTTTGATTTTTTTTTTTTATTATTTATTATTACTCCCTCCGTCTCGCCGAATTCGCCTTGTTTCTTTTTTGCCTTTTTTGACACGCTTTTTCACGCTTATCGATGATGGGTTTTAAAATAGATTTTTAAAGAATTATTTCTTTTACGGGATACTACGTGAAAAAGCGTGTCAAAAAAGGCAAAAAAGAAACAAGGCGAATTCGGCGAGACGGAGGGAGTATTATTTTATTTTTTTTGGATTTAGGATTGGGGATTTTGGATTAGGGATATTTTGATTTGGGATTTTGGATTTGGGCTAAAACTGATTAGTTCGATTTAGGTTTGAAACGCAGAAGAAGCACAGTCTGGGACATAAAACCACGCCGTATAATGATAACGGAACGACGCAATTTTGTTCGCCGGCCGGAAAATTAAAAGGTACACGTCCGGCTGCCACATAAGCGCCACATCAGTTTTACTTTTGGGGAAAATTCAAATTATGGGAAAATTGAACGCAGTCGAAAGTTCATGTATTTATAGAAAAAATTAAAAGTTCATGAATTAAATAGAATGTTAGGCAGAGTTCGTGTATTTACATATATTTTTACCTTAAGGAAAATTATTATAAATATATACCCTAAAAATAAAATATATACAAGAATTAAATTCTACTAAAAAATTGAACTCTAAATGAAAAGGTTATTGACGTAGCATGTCATACTGTGATATATTATATTTACGTTTTATTTTATTTAGTTAAGTGTTTAGTAATGTCGATCATTTCTAAGGTCAAAATTTATTTCATATAGTAATTTAGTTATTGCAAATCAAATCCAAAATCATCTTGATTAATTTTACATATTTTTTATATACTTTATGATTTGAATGGAAGTTGAAAATTAATATTCAAAAAATCACGATGAGATCTTTAATGATAATAATAATAACGTTGCTATTTTTAAAATATAGTAAATTGTGTCGAACTTTTTTTAAATTAAATTAGGTGCGTAAATTGATTTTAGGAAAATTTGTATATTTCAAATTTGTATATTTCTCATAAATATAATATTCACGGTTACCTTTTATTTTAATATACAATAGATGCATTCTACATTTTATAGCATAAGGCTCTTTTTATAATAGTATAGATATAGATATAGATTATAATATCCCCGCAAAAAACAAGAGTTTCCTTATTGTATGTTTTTTTTAAATAGTCTAAATATATAGTACATATACTTTATAAATATAATTTACCATATCACATTAGAATCCTTAAATTAAGTATATAATGAGGACATAGTAGACAATCGACATTTTGTACACAAACCTCTTTTTATATAAGTATAGATAGATTTAGACAAAATAAAATTATATGATTCATACAAAGATAAACATATTAGTTTCAGTAAAAATCATCTAGAATTTAAACGGCATGCAACTCGATTCATAATTAATTTTCAAAAGAAAAAGTTCTAAATTGTGTATCACAATTTTGTAGCCCCCCTCTGATGTCTAATAAGAGAGTAATAAGCCCCTTTGGGGCCTTTACTCACCAAAGAATAATGAGTCCCTTTCTCCACCACTTTCCCCTTTTCAAGAACTGCAATTGTATCACAATTTTGTATAGTACTTAACCTGTGTGCTACAACTATGCTTGTTCTTCCTATCATCATCATTTCCAATGCATCTTGCACCAGTTTCTCTGATTGAATATCAAGTGCACTTGTAGCTTCATCAAGTAGCAAGATGGTTGGATTCTTTAATATGGCTCGAGCGATCGTAATCCTCTGCTTCTGCCCACCAGAAAGTTGCATCCCCCGATCTCCACAGAAGGTCTCGTACCCGTCCTTCAGTCCAGAAATGAAATTGTGGGCATTTGCGGCCTTGGAAGCTTCGAGAATCTCCGACTCGTCTATGTCTTCAGATGCTCCATACATTATATTTTCTTTGATGGTGCCTGCAAAAAGTGTAGGCTCTTGGCTCACTAAAGCAATATGCTTCCTCAATGATCTTAGGTTGTAGGATTTGATGTCCCTTCCATCAATCTTGACCACACCCTTCGAAGGATCGTAGAATCTTTCGATCAAGCCTATGACGGTCGACTTTCCCGAGCCACTATGTCCTACTAAAGCATTTGATTTCCCTGCCTCGATGCTCAAAGAAAACCCTTTGAAGATCATCGAGTCTCGCCTAGTTGGATAAGAAAAATTGATGTTTTCAAGATCAACATGCCCTGCTAACTTATTAGGCTTGTACCCTTCTAGTTCTTCGGGCTCGATCAAAGAATGCCTATCCAAAGTTGCAAACACTGACTTCACTGCATCGTCTCCTTTAGCTAGATCATTAGTCATAGTTCCAGCGCATGTGCTATTACTCGACCCGTACTCACTAAGATCAAGAAAGTTTGAAAAAAATCCTTCGCTCCAATGAAACCCTCGGCTATGAGTTTTCCATCATACCAAAAATCCAAAGCCCAAGTGAAAGTCATGAGACTTTGCGAAGTCCCTAAGCATAAACCTGCGCACCAAGATTGTCGAATGCTCTCTTTTTGAGGCCCTTGTTGAGCTTTTTCGAGCATTTTGAGGATCCGGGCTTGGGAGGAAAATGATGTGAGCATTCGAAGGTTCGAGACCGCTTCTGCTGCGAGCTTGCTACTATCTTCTTGAGATTTGATGGCCTTTTCCGACATGTTTTTTAGGAGGACACTTCTGATATAGGAGCAGATAATGGTTACAGGTTGAACTGCTATAAGTACTAGTGCAAGCTTCCATGCAATTGCTAGCCCCATTATACATGCTATGGTCACTGCTGAAAATGTCTGGATGAGTAGGGCCATTCGGTCCCCTACGAGATACCTCACCTGCATCAAATGTACAAATAGTATTAGGATCGACCCTTGTTTACTTTGGTGGATTACCAAACATTATTAAACTATATGTCCGAGAAAATATGAAAATGAGCGTTTGATATTAAAAGGGGCTGATACACCACATACTCTCATGGATGAAAAAAATAAATAATAATAATCGGTTCAAATATTAATCTAATCTATCATCTAAACCAAATATGAGTGTTTGTGTGTGTGCGTATTATATGTTTAATATCTAGTAGTCTATTACTATACAATTGACAATTAAAAGTGTGTTCTAACAAATTATGATCCCTATAATATTTTTAATAATTTTGGTTTAGAAATTTAGGTGTTTTCTGTATACAACATAGGAGTTCATTGTACTTAAACTTCTATAAAATTGTGTAAAATTTATAGATTTTTTATAAATATATCTTAATGTTACCATGCAATATGATGAAAGTGTGTGTAAGAACATACCACATTGGCATCTTTGGCTAGTCTCGAACAAACAACACCGGTAGCATTCTCATCTTGGTCGAACCACCTGATTTCAAACGTGAGGATCTTTGACAACATCCTCTCTCGGATCCTCTTCGTCAAGTGTTCCCCCATCACAGCAAAATAGTAGTGTTGACAAATGTTGACCAGTAGAGAAACGACAGTAAATCCAAGAAAACACAAGGCGTATATCTTCGTCTTCTCCTTGATCACACGATGATCTGTTTGAAAATACACTGATATCATTGACCCCATCGTAAAAGCATACAATGGTTGGATGGCACCAAACAAGACTGCAGCTATGCACCCTATAATTGATTGTCTCCATTCTGGCAAATTCATAGCTAGCAAACGTATAAGCGAAGGCGAACAAAAGACTTGCTTGCTCAACTGAGTTGCCGTAACTGGACTCGATGATACCAAGTTGGCCGAACTCGAGCGATTCACTATGCCGAGACAACTAGTGCTCATGGTGTGTGCATCGTTGATAGCAATAGTGGGGTACGAAAACTCATTTTTCTCGATATGTTGGAGGCGGATGAGGGACGTGTAAAGGCCATTTTCGTCTTCGATGAGGGTGTCGTGGGACACAATCTCTACCACTTGGCCGTTTCGGACCACGGCTATAAGGTTGGAGTAGCGGATGGTGGAGAGGCGGTGGGCGATCGTGATTGTGGTACGGCCCATGGATGCCTTGTCAAGTGCCTCTTGGACAACTCGTTCGGATTCGGAGTCGAGGGCGCTAGTTGCCTCGTCGAGGAGGACTTGATTATTGCTCTTGCTATTGCTATTCTTTGTTTTTGGCCTCCGGACATTTGTACACCTCTCTCTCCTACCTACATACAGACATGTTGTATAGAGTGTTATTACGTAATCGAGATTTCTGAATATAAAATGATTCAAAATACAATATAAACCGATCCAATATTACAACACCATCAAGTATATAAGTTAAAGATTTATATATAACACCCGTAAAAAAGTATATACCTGAGTTTCATAACCTTGAGGCAACTGAGAGATGAAGTTATGAGCATTCGAAGCTTCGGCAGCTTTGATAACTTCCTCCATCGAAGCATCTTCTTTCCCAAACAATATATTCTCTTTAATGGAGGTTGCAAAAAGGGCTGGCTCTTGACTAACTAATCCCATTTGTGATCTTAGCCACTTCAGTTGCAACTTATCAATTGCTATTCCATCGAAAAGAATTTCGCCTCCAATCGGATCATAAAACCTCTGCAAAAGAGCTAATGTTGTAGATTTTCCGGAACCACTTCCTCCCACCAGTGCCACTGTTTTTCCAGACGGAACTTTAAGGTTAAAATCCTCAAAGATTATACTCTCAGGCCTTGAAGGGTAAGTGAAAGCAACGTGTCTGAATTCGATTTCTCCACACACACTCTGCAGTATTTGTCCTTCCATGTTGTCTGAATCAATCTTCGGAACTCTATTAATCACTTCCCTCACTCTCTCTGCAGCTGCACTCGCTTCTGAAAAGTACTTTAGATTCGACAAACTTGAACCTAATGATCTGTTCAAGTTCAAGAAACATCACCATATCAATACAAGCACATCACAAGATTCATATCTCATAAAAAGAAAAAAAAATGAAAAATTCTTACAATCCACCCGTAGCAATGGAAGCTCCAACAGCATAGACGGTGCCTCCTTTGGCATTTTTGTACATAACTAATCTACTTCCGTAATAAGACATGAAGGACCAAATTGCAAAAACAACACCATTACTACCAATAGCCAAACCTTTGGCCAAACCTTGTCTCAATCCTAATTTCACTGTCTCTTGAAGAGCATTAGAGTATGAGGAACTTGTCTTGCTCTCTCCCACGAAAGAATAAACTGTCCTAACAAGGAGATGGCTTGCTCCACAATTGAATTTGCCTTACTATACTCGTCTCGTGCTTTTCTTGCAATGCTCATCAAAGCTCTTCCGTACACCAAACCTGGAATTACGAGCAATAGGACAAATGGGGATCCCACGAGGGCTAATCTCCATAGCAATATGAATGATGCAATATACGATCCGAAGAAGGTTGATAGGCTCACAACAAAAATAGGAACCTGTTTGCAGAAATTTATTACTACTAAATAAAAGAACTAACGTTCAAGGATAATACATTGGACTTCATTTAAAAACAAAATTAAAAAAAAAGATAAAACAACAAATGCATAAAAGACTCACAAATGTAGTGATTCTAAAGATTATCTAGCTATCAAGAATACTACAATTGCCTTGTTGAATCAAGATAAAATCTGAAACACCATATGCATATCGAGATTCATATTCGCAGTGATATATTACAGGCCTAAACATATGAACTAACATTCAACAATACTAGATTAAGCTTGATCAATCAATATAAATATAAATTTACTTTTTCATATCAAGATTCATGAATGTAGTGAATTTGAACCTTTTCACTAATGGCATCTTGGATGACTAGACTGTCGCTAGAGACGCTCTCGATCACTTCGGTTGTGCTCATCACGTGCAAATCAAAGTAGCCAACATCCTGCCTCATTACAGCTTTCAAATACCTCATCCTTAATCTAGAAGCTTGTCTCTCCGTTGTTCTTGTCCAGCAATATCCCTCTGAATAAATAAGTAATCAAAATGTCAAATTCTAATATTTGTGCATATTAACATTAGATAAATGGGGATTTCACCTACCAAGAAAGCTACACACCCATCTCGCGCAAGCCATGTAGCAAATAAACAATGCATTCTGAAAAGAAAAAAAATAAAAATAAAAAATACAGATGTTTCGTTAGGATGGAGAAATCAAGATAAATGCATAGTCAGACTATCAAATTCTTACATGAAGAATTGGAGAATTTATTATAGCATGACAATGGTATATAATTAAGCAAAATCATTATCAATTTATACCCTCAAAATAAATCTTACAAAAGAAAATTAAACTGTACTAAAAAACTTAAACTATAAATAAAAAAAAGTATTGACAATAAAAATAAAAAATAAAAACAATGACTAATTAAAAAAATAAAAAACAATAAAAATAACAACAAAGAAATAAAAATAACATCATAATATGGCGGAGAATGGTGACCAAAAAATGACCTTGTTGACGGAGTTGATGAAGTTTTCCGACGAAGAACCATCGAAATTTCCGAAGATGTTCATGAACTTGCTAATCATAAGGTAAATAACCGGTAAGCCAAGTCCACCTCCGATTGCACCCAACAAACCAATGCCCATCAACACCATGTCAAATTTATCAGCATGCATGAAAATCGAGCTAAAACAAATGTTTTTGCTACTGATTTTCTTCTTCCTCACTTCCTTCTGCCCCATATCACAATTATTCATACTCACTTCTTCCGTTTCTTTCCCCCCCACCCCCCCACAGAATAATACTAAATCCTCTCCACGTATTTTCCTTTTTTTGTTGTTCTAGAGTTTGCCATTCGAGAGAGAGATTGTGAGATAATTTTGCCGTCGAAAGAGAGTGGGATTGTGCTTCAAGTAAATGTGATCGTGTATATATATATATATATATATATATATATATATATAGGGTATGGTTCCTGTGTTAATAAGTTCTCACATGTTAAATAGGAATGAATTCTATCCATAGATCTTAGTCAAATTAACGGTCAAGATTTGATTGGAAAAATAGTTATAAGCATAAATTAATTAGCATAAATTAATTAGCAATGAGGGTAATGTGGGTAGTTTATACAATTTATTATCTTCTGCGATTATTGTGGAGCGGAATTCACGGCATAATTAATTCCAATGAATCTGCATAATATATTGATTCAGATGGCTCATTAGAAGAAGAAAGCAACAGATGCAGATTCAGGTTCATTGTTTTTGAGGTAATTCTCTTTTCATGTAATTCGTAGATTGTAGTTTCAGTCAAAATTAAATAAATCCCAGAAATTATGTAATTCAATTTAAGCGAGATATGCATTATTCAAATTTTAGGGGTTTTCAGTTGCAGATGAATTTTCGAGCACTGCATAGATTGGTTTGGAGGAAAAGCTCATATGTCTCCTACGAAGAAGAAAGCACAAATCGCAGATGCAAGTTATTGTTATTCTTTTCCTCATTTGTCAATTTAATTCGTAGATGTAGTTGATGATGTAATTATTGGAATATTGGTTTACATAGGAAAAATTATTTACTGCTTACATAGGAAAAATTATTTGCTTAATGTGTGATAATTTGTTGCTTAAGCAGTACTTTTAGTAATGTGATTATATATTTAGCTTATTTAGGCTTATAAGCCATTTTAATGCTTAATTATATTGTTTGAATTGTGCTTAATGCTCTATATTTTTATGCTTAATTAAATACCTAAATTCATTATGTTTGTGTTGTGCATTAATTCTTGAAATAATTATTAAAAATTAAAAACAATAATATTGCTTAAATTCACGAATATATACTTACTATATGATTAAATTATGCTTAATGCTCTATATTTTTATGCTCAAATATCTAAATTTATCCTATTTGTGTTTGGCATTAGTTCTTGAAATATTTATTAAAAATTGAAAACAATAAAATTACTTAAATTCACGAATATATGCTTATTATATGTTTAGCTTATGCTTAATGCTCTATATTTTTATGCTTAAATACCTAAATTTATCATGTTTGTGTTGGTAATTAGTTCTTGAAATAATTATCAAAAATTAAAAAACAATAATATTGCTTAAATTCACGAATATGTGCTTACTATATGATTGAATTATGCTTAATGCTCTATATTTTTATGCTTAAATACTTAAATTTATCATGTTTGTGTTGGGCATTAGTTCTTGAAATAATTATTTTGAATCGAAAACAATAAAATTGATTAAATTCACGAATATATGCTTATTATATGATTGAGTGATGTTTAATGCTATGTGTTACATTAAATTATCATAAATTACATCAAAATATTTTAGATCATTATTCGATATTTATTGATATCATGAATATGCATAAGAATTTTATCAGTCAATATTAGCCCCTAAATGCTTAATTAGTTAGAAAGCTAAATATTATATTCTGTAGTAAAAAGCATAACACAAAACTTTATATTCTACAAAAAAAAAATAATAATAATAATAATAGAAGTTTTTATATTTCAAATAAGTGAATGTTTCGAGCATAATGGCATAAATAAACTCTGGAAATTGTTTATTTAAACAAAAGAAGTCTTATCCATAATAATTAAATTATCGCAGAACATAATAAATGAAACTAAGGGAAACATCAAATATATATTCAGTTTCCGGTTATTCCTCTTCGCGTATAGCCAATCCCTCAATTACAGAGATGAGAGCAGTTAGTAGAAATGAAATCCCTTAATTAGTGGGATATCAATTAACAAAATAAATATAATTAGACTTTAATACCCTTATGTTAATAAAACTGACGGATTTACTTATTCCTATATTAATTCTAATGAATTAATCACAACCGCAAATCTTGAAAATTGAATGGTTAGGATACATTCATATTTAACATGTGGGGATCCATTCCTATATGATCCAACATCTATATATATATATATATATATATATATATATATATAGATATATATATATATAGAGAGAGAGAGAGGGTCTCTTGAGGGTGAAGGAGATAGTTTATATTCCTCACTTTTGACCATTTTTTTTACTTATATACTTAGGATTAATACCTAAAACTAGCTATCTTCGTATTGTAAATTCAAAATCTAGCCACTTGTATAAAAAAACATAAATTCTAGTCATTTTTATGTGCTAACTATTTTTTTTACCCTTAATGAATACACGAATCAGATATTCATGTATTCAATTCCTGTATTCCGATCTATATTATTTGTCTTCTTCATTATTTTGGAATTCACGATGACGAATACACGAGTTGTGTATTTAACTCTCTGACTCATGTATTCGTGTATTGATCGGCCAGGGGTAGTTTGATAACAATGGCTAGTTTTTGAGTTTTTTTTTTTTTTTAATTTATTTATTTATTTATGTGGCTAGATTTTTGGTTTGAAATAGCAAAGTGACTACTTTAATGGTTGCCCCTATATACATAACTCAATCTTCAATTTATTTTGTGAATTTTTCGAATTTTTCTTCTGATTTGTTTTAGTATTGCGGCTTCTCAAAATGAAGCCATTTTGGCTAAATTTTATCTCACTTTTCCGGCAGATGGAAAAATAGAAGAGGGACATTCTTTAAAAAGGAACAAAATGAAAAATAATCAAAAGTTGAGGTCATAATTATAATTGGCCCCATTATAAATAATTAAATTATCTTTTTTAATCTGCAAATGCTGATACATCTTCTCTAATTTTTAATTTTTGGGTATTATTTTCATACTGACAACTGTTCTATTGATACTCACAATCATACGAGATTGCAGATCGGATATGGTCAATTTGTAATCTCAGTCTTATTAATTTTATTATTATTATTATTATTATTATTGTTGTTATTGAGAAAAAGATCTTTAACTAAAAGATTTGGTTTGATTTTATTATATTAACAATCAACCCTAGCTCAATATGAAACCAATCTCTATTTTGATTAATTAATGTGGACCCAATTAGGGGTCGGTTTACTCAAAAAAATTCACCATATTGATACCCTACTGAAAATTTTTAGTATGCACTTTTCCATACCGTTACCATATCGAATATTTTGGTATATCGATTTTCGATATACCGTAAATTCAGCATGGAACAAAGTCAATACCAATACCGTACCAATTTTTCGGTATACCATACCGTAGTTTGATATTTCGGTATACCGAAAAATCGAATATTATACCCAAAAAAAAAATTCCATTTGATTTATTTCATACAATATTGAATTATATAAAAATACTATAATAGCCAGTCAAAGACGGACAAATAAATATTGGTCACATCTCATCAAACTCCAAAACAACGGAGAGTAGAAAAAAAAATTCTAACATGTCTAAAAATATTTGATCACTAAAGATTAAAAGATAAATTACGCATTTTATATTTTTAATTTTTTTAAGCATATTTTTTTTAAAATATTTTTTAGATAATATAACATATTGAAAATTAGTTTTAAAATTAAAGATTTATTAAGATTGCATTTAAATTTTAAATATTCTCAAAATATAAAATAAAATTAGAATTTACTTCCCGACCGATCCGGTGCCGTATCCGGTCGGTATCGAATTCGGGACGAAAAATTAGTATCCGGGCAGATACGGATTCGAATATGAATAGTTGAATTCGGATTCGGGATCGCATTCGAATTACATAATATCCGCCCGTATCCGAGTTTTACCATATTCGATAAAATATGGATTGGCATACTGATAAATTTAGTCTCGGACGTTGAAATACGCATGTCAAGAGAAATGAATTGCTTAAAATGTAGTTGAAAATATCATGTAGTTTTCAAGATACTTTTGTACAATATAAAAAAGTAAGAATGATAAATTATAAATATATATATATATATATATATATATATATATGGTAGTAGATCATATGAAAACTAATTATTACGTGAAACCTGCAACCCATCATAAAACGTTGCATTTTATGCATAAAATGATGCATTTTGTGCATAAAATATTACATAATAAAATATATTATTTTATATTATTTTTATGCATATAATGCATCATCATGAGAATGCAACATTTTATGATAAAAATGCAACACTTTTGTTCATAAAATACAACATTTTATGATGGGTTGCAAGTTTCACGTAATAATTAGTTTTCACCATAACCTATCCCTATGGATCATTATATATATAATTATATATATATAATTTCACTAGATTCCTATGGATCATGTGAATTTTCAACAATTTGAATCGTAATTATCTTTTGAAAATACAATTTAATTCGTTAAACCATTGTTTATTACTATTAATTGTGGAAGCAATAATAAAGAGAAAAATGAGTATGCCCAACAAAATAAATAACCCTCGGCCAATATTCATGACTATGTTTTACATAAAACTAGCTTGTATCCGGTCGGGGTATCATTTTATTATATATTTATTAAGATGATAGTATTATGATGATTTGTTAATAAAAAGATGATACAAAGTCAAATTAAATTTTATTAGAAAAATATTTTAATATGTTGCACCCCAATTTTATTTTTATTTTTTATCAGGCAAACAACACACACACTCACACACACATGCACTCGAGGTGTCTCGAACCCCCTACATTTTGGTTGGAGGGGACGCGTCTTACCAACTAAGCTGCGCTTAGTTGACTTGCACACCAGTATTTATCGAGTAGTTGTACTCTGCTTATACTTATTAAAATCGAAAATAGCATGAAGGGTTATGTTTGAGTAAGTGAAAATGCAAAACATGCTTCCTATCTCCACTTATGAAAAGTAAAACTAAAAGGAAAAACTTATTTATTTATTTAAGACTTTATATTGATTAGGTTCTTAATTAAATCAATTAGAGGGAATTTGGTTTATATCCATTATTAGAGCTTTGGGCCATGTACATATTTGGAATTTGGGGCCGTACAAGATTTTAATTTAGGTTGGGCAAGAGGGGGTAAACTGCAAGATACTACCCTATGTTTTGGGAAACCTACACGAAATCCCCTTGTGTTTTCTAATTTGCATAAAACATCCACGTGTTTTAAAAAACCCCGCACGATTAACCCAAACCGTGAGCACCTATCACCGTTTGCTCATTTTAGCATTATTTTGTTTAATTTTTTTGATTGTTTTATATTCTAATACCATAAAAATTAATATTGCAATCATTAAACTTCAAAATTTTAAAAAATCGACACTCGATTTGTCATATTATTTGTTTTTTTAAGTTTAATTGAAAAATTGCAAATCGAATGTCGATTTTTATAAATTTTGGAAGTTTAATTATTGAAATATTAATTTTTAAGGTATTAGAATATAAAACAATCGAAAAAATCGAATAAAATAATGCTAAAATGAGCAAACGGCGATAGGTGCTCACGGTTTGGGTTAATCGTGTAGGGTTTTTTAAAACACGTGGGTGTTTTATGCAAATTAGAAAATATAAGGGGATTTCATGTAGGTTTCTCAAAACACAGGGTAGTATCTTGCAGTTTACCCGGCAAGAGGGATGCTAATTTAAAGCTCGAGTGGTTTAGATTATTTACAATAGATAATACTCCGTATTAGAAGAACGGGAGGCGGTGAAAATATTTGAGCCTAATCTGTAGTTAACCGACAAGGGCAAGAGCCTGCTAATTCTCATACTATCTCATTACTCTCCGAAAAACCTCTGTAAAATACTCCCGTAGTTTTCTGCAGCAGGAACACCATCTTTACAGTAAGTTCACCCTTTGATTTCTAAGCTCATTCCTTTATTGTTAAGGTTCTACGTTTGCATGATTTTATGGAGTTCAGGGGCATAACCAGGTTCATAAAGATATTGAATTCCTCGTTTATAGATAAATAATTAGGGATTTGGGAAGTTGGTCTTTACTTTCATGTTATAATTAAGAAAGAAGGGAAGAAGGTGTGGCAGCAGAGGGAGAACGGTGGTAGGCTGGTAGCGTCGCCGAAAAATGGGAGAGGAAAAGGGGATAAGCAAGAATTTGATTTAATTTGATTATCTATCTTTCGCTGTTTCTGTGTAGTGATTTGGGGGGGTTCTGTATCTGCTAGTGAATTGAGAAATGGAGGAAAGAAATAATTAGATGAGGAATGGAATAGTGGGATTAACTTAACTTAGTTGTTGTGGGCCTTTATCAGCATATTAATGGGATACGATTTAATGGATTAATGGGCATCCTTTCCAAAACTTACGTGTTTGATTTGTTGCTAAGTGAATGATAGATAGATGATGAATTGGCTTTCAATTAAATAAGGGAAATTTTGATTCAATTAAATTCCTTTCATTTACAAAGTTTGGGACGAGAATTTGATTTCCCATTTGACACTTTTGGATCATTCTATTAGTTGTGAGTAGGCTTTGGTGGAATTCAGTAGATGATAAATGGGTAAGTTGTTAATTAGTGTTGGTGAATTATTTTATTGTTAGAGCATTGTTTTTCTGTAAAGTAAGGGGCATCGATTTTATTAAGCTCTTGGATTTAATGTTTTAGCTGAAGCTTCAGAATGAATTATGCTAGATTTGTGGTCCTTATTGATCAAAGTGGGATGTTCTTAGGGCAATTTTAAACATAGCCCCTGATTTTCTCCTTATAGCCCCATATTTTGAAAAATATATAAATCATTAATTAATTTACCATCATATCCCCCGTAGTCCCCAATTTACTTGATGATCTATAGCCCCCGAAAACGTTGGACTGTATTGGTAGATCATTGCCCCCGGTCACCGACAGAAACTCACGCCTGTTGCGCGGGACGCGCTTGACGTCTACTGCCACGAATGAGATCTTTTCATCGCTGGACCAGAGCGACTTGGTAGGCGTCAGTCAGCTTCCGACCGGAAATTGTCACCCTCCGGCAGAATCCGACCAGCTTCTTCAGTTTGAAAACTTCGACTGATTCGCCGTAAAAAAATCTGCGGTTCAATGCAATCGTCCATGTGCACTTGGGGTTCCGAGTTAATCGAAGATGTGGGAGTACAGTCAAGAAGAAAGCCAGGAAAACACGAGGAAAAAAATGGCCTCAAGAGAAGAGTGGACGTTTGGAGCTGTCGTCGGCAACGAGTATTGCAGCGAGGAGAGCGCCGATTCCGGTACCGACAAAAATGTCAAAGAAATCAGCAATTCTGGCATTGGAATCGCCGATTTTCTCGTGGATCTAGTCCCCGAGATGGACCGAGGCGGCGCAAGTGATACTGCCGGGTGTTCCGCCGCTGTTAATTCTCAGTAGACGTGTATTTCAATCAAGTGTAATGCAAGTGCAGCAATTTATGTTCCAATTTGGAGAAAAGACGGGGCTATGAAGATGAGTGTAGTTCAATCAAGTGTAGCCATCTCTGCTCCATCGTCTTTAGTTTCTTTTTCTAATATTTGGACGCTATGAAAGATGAGAGTAAATTGGGGTTATGACTTATGAGTAAGGTTGTAAACGAACCGAATCGAATCGAATATTACACTATTCGAATCGAATTTGTTAAATTTTTTGCGAATTCGAATTCGAATTCGAATATTATGCGAATTTGAAATCCGATTTATTTTCGAATTTTTCGAATAATTTAACGAATCCGAATCGAATATCGAATCACTTAGATTCTGTATATTCGTTTAAAAAATTACTCGTATTTGAAATTATTCGATTGGATAATAGCTTAAATTAATAGGTTGAGTTTGGAGCTATGGAGTATACAAGCATTTAAGAACTAAACTCCTAAATAGACTTATAGAAATTACTAAGAAAAGTACTTCTTCCGTCTCACTTCGTTAGTTACATAGATCAAAATTAAGAAAAGATGCTAGAGTGATTCCCGGTTAATCTTTTAAGTTTATTGAATTTTCATGTATTGTCATTTTATTTTATTTCATTTTATTTTAATATGATTAATAAAAAAATTAATGTCTAGACTTGAGCTATGGGCTTTTAAAATACTTAAGAAATAAGTTTTTAATTGGAGTTGATAAATTATCATATACTACTATAATATATATATATATATATATATATATATATATATATATATATATATATAAACGAATATTTACGAATATCGAATCGAATATCATAATTTGTTATTTGTATTTGATAAGTAATCGAATCATAAAAATTATTTGATTTCGAATTCGAATTGTAAAATATCGAATACGAATACATCTAATCGAATACGAATCTCGAATCGAATCAAAATTATTTGATTTGTTTACAAGCCTACTTATGAGGATAAATTGGTAATTCATTTTTATTTTTCATTATTAATTTAAAATAGGGGGCTATAAGAAGAAAAAACGGGGCTATGTTTAAAATCCCCCATATTCTTAAGGGATTAATAACAATTTGTGATTTCGTTTCTTTCCATTAGTCCAAAGTAGTTTTAGAAGATATTATTCAGCTCAGGTATTTTTTATATGAACTTTAAGCTATAAGCCATTCCTTTAAGCCATGGAATTATTTCAAGTTTTCATACTGTGATTATACATATTCATGTGACTAGATACGGCGCGACCGAGACATTAAGTTATTTTGATTGCTCGACTTATATTTCAAGCTGAAGGTTAATGTGTGGTGATTTATTTGAAGTTATGCAGTTGATTTATTATTGTCCATTTTAATAACGTGTGTCAACCGTATAATGAGTATCGCTACAATGCGATTTATGGTGATTGGGAGGTTGATGTTTATTGATTATGGTGATTGGGAGGATGATCTAATGTTTGTGGTGATTGAGAGGATGATTTTATGTTTATGGTTATTGAGATGTTGATATTTATGATTATGGTGATTGGGAGGTAAATGTTTTACATTTACAATGATTGGGAGGCAATGTTGGTGTCATTGGGAGGGTACTACATTTACGGTGATTGGGAGGTGAGGTTGGTGTTGATGGAGATTCGGAGAAATGATTTATGTCGCCATCGTGCGAATCATGATGAAATATTGAGTATGGATTACATTTTATTAACTTGGACAATGATGCATAAAATCTCACACTGAGTATACTTTGTATGCTCACTCCCCACACTTAACAATTTTTTTCAGGTGATTAAGCTCAGAGCGTGCCGGTGGTCAAATGACGGGTCTCAATATGTTAGAAGCATATTTTATACTAGAAGTATGTTTTTGCATCTATTATTACTAAAGTGATTTTGTATAATTCGAGATCTCAACTTTTAGTGTAAATATATTTTTGTGTGTAAAATGTTTAAAAGTCACGGATCTAAATGTAAGGGCTTTTATAAATCGTAAGTCTCATTTTCCTACGAGCTCTATTCACATTAGATTTTATTTTTCTACTTTATTTATATTTTAAAAATAAAAATAAATAAATAAAAATCACTCACTCTTCCGCATTTAAAGGTAAAATTTCAAATTTTATAATTCTTATTACATTAGGGTGTTACATTCACTCTCCACGCAATTTTTGTTGGTTTTCGAAGCTCAGCTGATTGACTTTTTCCTTTGGGTTAATTTACAAACACTTGTATTAAGTTAGATTAATAAAAACTTGTATCTACATATAAAATTGTAAGATTATTTTAGACAATTTACAAGTTAATCTAAGGTTTATTTAGTATATCAAACTCCAATATTATTAATCTTATTTTCTACTAGTGTCTATCAAGCACCTAATTGCATAACTATTCATATAACTTATCTCGTACTATTCATATGACTTATCTAGATTTTATTAATCCAATCATTTCCTAACTTTTCTACCAAACACTACCTAATAAGATGGGCTGATACAGTTATTTCGTATGTTGTATTATTTATATAGGAAGCCCGTTATAAACCAAAACCCACTCTAAAAGGCTCTTAAACTACTATTGCTTCATGTATATTTATCTCTCCCCACTCCTAACATAACCAATATGCAATTGCACAGCAAAAGCTTATAAACTTTTTATTGCCCATTTTATCCCCCAAAAAACTCGGACGAAACGACAATCTTCTCCATTTATGCCATAAAATTGTTATTTAACCTAAAAGTGTACTCTAGGTTCTCGCAATTGTACGAGATCTATCGTAGACAAATAAGCTAACTCAAGTCGAATCTTGTGGAAAACTTAGCAGGGCATTTCAATTAAAAGTACTAACACAAAACAAGAATTAAAAACATCCATTCTATTCAAGGAATTTGATATTTTAACTAAGAATTAACACAAAGCAATTAACTGAAATAAACGTAGGGAAAATCAAGAACTAAAGGCTAGGATTCAAAATATATTCCGTCAATAATCCAATCTCACGATCAATACATGCACTTATTCATTCATCCAAAATTCTTAAGAGTTGCTTAATTAATAACTTTCGTATTCATAATTAAGCCGTAACATAACTCTCGTATTCAAGTTACACAAATAAGAATCCAATGAAAAGCAAACAAGCAATCGATTCATACGTTTCCGATTCAAAACCGATGTTGATTAAACCTAGTTCCAATACTAGAATTATCTCTCGATCTCAACTAGTATTTAAGAAATTCAGACGGTGATCAAGCGTCAAAATTAAACAAGCGCATTTTAATCAACGAGCATGTATTAAATCATGAAATTCGATTATTGATTTATGATAATCCGAATCCTAGAAGAGAATTTAGCCACTCATCATCATTAGAATTTAGAACAATCAAAGACAAGAATCTCATAAGAAGGAAACTTACGTTGAATTGCCCAAACAAATCTGAGTGCCAAATCCACAACTTCAAGTCTCAATCTTCACATCACTCTCCATAGTGGTTTTTCTAGAGTTATATGCAGTGAAAAGTGTCTTTTAAAAAGTGCCCTAACCTCTGATATCTAGTTTCCTACTTGAACTAAAAGATAAACACGGAATAAAATAATACAGTTTTTTCGCCGACAGCGATCGCGGCAAGTCCAGCGATCACGGCGGCCAAGCCTCTGAAATTCCACAAGTCTCGCTCCAGCGATCGCGGCAGATGCTTTTCTGAAATTCTTCATTCCTTGCTCGACTTCTTCGTTTCTTCCCCTCGACTCTATCATCACTTCCTTCCCTCCTTCAATCCACTTCAATTCCTGACTTTTCCTCTCCAATTCTCAAATCTTTCTCCATATTCCTACCAGTCACAAAAACACAAACCTCGACATAAAACAAGACGAAGAACAATAAAAATCAACTAAAAGTAATAGAAATAAACTAAAAATCCTAAACATAAAACTAAACAAATATAACCTAAACAATTGTGAAGAAGACGGCGATGGAGGAAGCAGGTATAGAACATTTTTCTTTCCACCTTCATGAAGCAAGTTGCCTCTTTTTCTCTCGTCGATGCTTTATCCTTGTTCATTCTACAATAACACGAATTCATATGAGGTAATATTAAGTCGGATTGAAGATTACTGGCGGAATCAGCGTCTGTTCTCCTTTTCGCCATTGTGCTGTAAATTTTAGAGAGTAAGTTAGATTGTTAGAACTCGATGATTTGGATTTTACCACTGAATATTTCTCTAATATTGGGTGATTATTTGGTAGCGCTCGTGCTCAAGGAATCAAAATTTAAGTGTGATATTTAGGGCTCTGTCAATTTTTTTGATTACTACAAATTTACTGCTAGAAGAAGATGAATCCAGAAATTTATTTAGGGTGATTTATAATATATTCATGGTCATTAACATAGTCCTATCTTATCTTAGTCCATATCTTTTAATATATGTTACGAAACACCAATTTTAATGTACAACAAGACTACCAAACACTTGCATATATATTAGTTAATTGCGTTTACTCTCTTATGTTGGTATTATTAATACTCCCTCCGTCTCCTGATTACTAACCTCTTTCTTTTCAACATGTATTTTCACGATTTTTGTTGATGGGTTTTAAAATATTTTTTTGATGTATTTTTTCTTTTATGGGATACTACTAATACTTAACTATCCCGTAAAAGAAAAAATACTTAAAAAATCATTTTAAAACTCATCAATAAAAATCGTGAAAATACTTGCCGAAAAGAAATAGGTCAGTAATCGTGAGCCTGAGGGAGTATAAGACATTTCTATTGATTATGTATGTTGGTATTAATATAGATATTACTTGAGTAGAATACCAAACATGCCCTATTAGTATTACTACTCCCTTCGTCCCATCTAAATACTCCCTCCGTCTTGTGGCAATTGTCCACAAGGGGGAATATATGTGAGACATAAAATAATAAATGTGGAAAATTATCGCGAGACGGAGGGAGTAGTCCACATTACTTTTGGCACAGAGACCAATGCAAGTAGAGATAAAAAAATTTAGTATTAGTTGTAAGATAAACTTTTACCATTTTAGGAAAGTAAACTATTAATATGAGACAAATTTATAAGAAAATTTGAACTATTTAAGTGGGAGCGAGGGAGTACTATTTACAATAAATTAAGGTGAGTTGAACTCTCATTTGATAAAATTTTGAAGTTGTATAGTGATTTGTAATCCGAAGTCTCCTTTTCTTGAAAGGTCGCCGGCGATGATGGCATTCTCATTTTCACCCGTGAAAATCCCTTCCTCTCTGACGTGCAGAGCAACTCTCGCATCTTCATCCACGACGCCATCGTCACTCGCCTTCGACGCCGCCTACGTCAAGCGCGCCGCCGAGTTAGCCGACAAATCAGCTGGCTTCACGGCGCCGCACCCCAACTTTGGTTGCGTCATTGCCACTACCTCGGGTAATGGAGAAGAGGTTGTGGTTGGAGAAGGGTATTTGTATGCTCAGGGAACCTCGCCGGCGGAGCTGCAGGCGGTGGAGGCGGCCGGTGAACGCTGCCGTGGCGCCACGGCTTATCTAAACATGGAGCCCAATCACTGCCTCGGCGACCAAGCTGCAGTCTCTGCTCTGGTTCAGGTGAAACGCTTTGCAAATGAATTTTGAATTTCGCACATTGTGCTAGGCAATGTGGCAATGTTTGCTTTTAGCTGTAACTCTTACTGAGGGATAAAGTTCGTAACTGGAACTTTTGAACTGCAATTTTGATAGCATTGTATCTTGAAATCAGATGTAAATCTTGTGGGGATTTGATTTGATTTTTCAGTATGACAAATTGAGTTTTATATCTTGTTGGTGCATTTCCATTGTTTGCATAAACTCAACAACTGTGTAGGTTTTCTTATTCCTAAAAAATCTTTTCCACAGTGGAAAACTTAGATATAATTTATTCTTTAGTCAATTGATTTTATATGTGACTTAAGTATTGCTACAAGCATTGTTTGTGGTTAAAGAGACTGGTCGAATGCAACTGTAAAACTATGACAATTATGTAGAATTCTAGGCTGGAGAGTTTTGTCGTTATTTTTGGGTTAATCGAAGTGTTATGGTGGCCTATGGCTATGGAAGCTATAATTGGTTCTCAGTTCCCACCAACCTCCTTTTCATTTCAATACAAAGCTTTATACAATCTTCAGTTGCTGTAATTTTATTTTATGTTCACAGAATGGCTAAAGGTCATTACTTTTCATTAATCTTTCTTTATACTTCATTTTCTTAGTTAAACTATGAGTTGGGTTATATTTCTCTCTCAAAGTTCCAAATTTACGCATATAGGCAGGAATAACTAGAGTTGTCATTGGAATCAGACATCCATTGCAGCATCTTCGGGGTAAGGCTGTACGTGCCTTTAGAAGTGAAGGACTGCTTGTTGATGTTCTTGGTGAGGATCTCCGTTGTAAAACTATAAAGGTAACTTTTTTTTAAAAAAATGCTCACTTTATAACGTCTCGTGGAGAATGCTTTAACTTTATGTGTACACAAGTGATATAGATGTGTAGATGTGACAATCTTAACTACACAGTATTATAATTCTTTACTTCATTTCTATGACTTCTTGATTTGTCATCGTTCTCATGGAATTCTTCTGTTACCTGTTCTCCTTTTTGATTCTATTATAGGAAAGCCTGAAGTCATGTCTTCTTGTGAATGCTCCTTTACTATATAGAGCTGCTAACCAAGTTCCATTCTCCATTCTCAAATATGCTATGACCCTTGATGGTCAGTACAGGGTAGTTATTTTTGGCTGTGTCTTTTCATAAAACTGAGTAATTGTTTTTTATACCATTGAGAAAATAGTGATTTGGGAATTCATGCTATATGATAACTTTGTGCATGCACATTATATAGGAAAAATTGCTGCAAGTAGTGGGCATGCGTCATGGATAAGCAGCAAAAGGTCAAGGACCCGATTGTTCGAATTGCGTGGAAGGAGTGATGCTGTTATTGTAGGAGGAAACACTGTACGCCAAGATAGTAAGGGTCTCAAATGGATATTAATTTTTCATGGATTAGATGCAAGCATTAGTCGTATTGTATTCTAATTGCATATTGAAATGTAGATCCACGACTTACAGCAAGACATGGAGGTGTCCATTTCCCCCAAAGGATTGTAATGTCAAAGTCTCTTGATCTTCCTGAAGTGGCAAACTTGTGGGATGTGACTGAAGTTTCCACCCTGGTTGTGACACAGAGAGGTGCAAAAAGAAGCTTCCAGAAATTCCTTGCATCAAAGGGTGTTGAAGTGGTTGAGTTTGAAATTTTGAGCCCCAAAGGTGTGATGGATTACTTGTATGATCGTGGATGTCTTTCGGTTTTATGGGAGTGTGGAGGTACACTAGCTGCATCTGCTATTTCTTCTGGCATCATACACAAGGTTTATAACATTGTTCTGATTATATGTAACAATTAAAATGCTTTGTATTGTTATTATAATGGTCTAAAATAGAATACTTCTTTTCTTCTAACTGTCAACTTGTGCTCGTGCATTGCTGCAGGTACATGCATTTGTCGCCCCAAAGATTATTGGTGGGGGAAATGCACCATCTCCCGTCGGGGAACTTGGGATGGTGGAGATGTCTCAAGCTCTGGAACTAATTGATGTAAACTATGAGCAGGTAGGAATAATACTATATGCTGCTACAGTTGTTTTGCGATGGTGGGTTTATTGAAATGTGATGATACTTAATCCATCTTTATCGAAAAATCAAAGAAAAAGCCCTTTCATTAAAAAGTTATCACAGGTTGGTCCTGACATGCTGGTGAGTGGATTTCTTCAGCCAGTTCCTGACTTGACACCGGTGATTCCATCAATTAACGAAACCTCTGCAATTGATCCTACTGTTTCTCCATATGAACCAAGCATCATTTTCGTTTACAAGACATGGGATCCCTACGGTGCATTTTCAAACTTCTCTTTGCATCCAATTCAAATGCCTGACGAAACTGGAGAGTGTTACAACTGCCCCAGTGTGGAGCACTATTATCAGGTTCTCTTGTGGCCCGACTCTGTACATTTGAGAATATTTCTTATATGTTTCTGAACTTTATTTTTCTTGTAGGCTTATAAGTTTATGGGTTTAGATGACCCTGCTGCCAAAATGTGTTTGAAGGAGATAAAAGCCGCAAAAAGTCCCGAGGAAGCGGCTCGCATAGGAAGGCGAACACAGCGGCCGCGGCCAGATTTGGTATTACTTCTGCTTAACTTTAGAGTTTACAATTCCCATTTTTCAAGATGAGCAATTGTCTCAAATCTTTATTAGTTAACACAATTAATGAATTAGGAGACCTGTATATCTATACATTCAAGGATTAGCAGAACCAAGAAGAGTCGAATGAGTACATCATAGTGATCATGTTTATTTTACGACTGATGAAGGATTTGAAGATGACTCGCAATACCTTTAGGAAGTGTTACTTTAGGTGATAGCTTAGAAAGGTTAAATCCATCAACACATAAAAAATTTGAGCCAGTTTTTTTAATTATCTTCAAATGCCCAATATTGTGACTATTTGTCGGTCTAATTATCACTCAGAAGTAAACTATATGTGATGATGTGGTGTATCAACTTTCACTTTCTTTGAATGGATGTCGAGTTATATCTTCTTGATATAACCATATGAACTAGTAGTACGATGATATTTGAAAAGCATGGTTTTGTTCCTTATTAGCTATTATGCTATGCATCTGCATCTGATTTAGCATGAGGTTTCTTCTGTAACGGAGCAGGTTAGATCAGATTGGGATTCCGTGAAGATCGATGTTATGTACAGAGCGTTGAAGTGTAAGTTCACGACATATCCTTACCTGACATCCATGCTGCTTTCAAGCGTTGGATCTGTTCTCGTTGAAGCTTCACCACATGATCTGTTCTGTGGAGGCGGACGTGAAGGAGAAGGGCTCAACTATCTAGGGAGGCTGCTGATGCAGCTCAGATCGGAGTTTATGGCATCAAATGCAGACAACAAGATTAAATTAATCAGGTCCAGAAATTCTAGGGAACCATAATTTATTTTCATTATAATCTCATTTTATGATAGAACTATTTGTATACATATACATACGTGTGTCGGTGCACTCTAGAAAGAGAGAGAGTTAAGGCAATAAAATTTGAGGTGTATAAAACATCAAGATTGTGAAACATGACAATTGACTGGTAAACCTTTGCTGGCCACAAACAATTAGTTAGGTTCGGAAATCCTATAACATTTGTTAAGATTATTAAATTCATGTAAAAGATTATATGTTATGGCACTTTTTTCAATATTTACATTTTGCTTTCATGAAGACTTTCTGAAAATAGTCTACCAAAAAAAAAAATCTTCCAATAAAAATGAGGAAAATGAGTAATAATAAAAATAATACTATAGAATCAGAAAAAGCAAGGTAATCTATCATTCCTTTATCTAGGACTAGGTGTTTACTACCTTTTTTTTTCTGGATTTATTTGATATAATTATGATCATCAAGTCAATTAATTTAAGGAAATAGAAAATATTTTGACATCTGAAATTTGTTTTCCACTGCTTCAAGCAGATTCGCGGATATTATCGAAGATTCATCAAAATATAGAGAATGGTTTGTATGCAAATAAATCATGGTGTAGAAAAATGAGAACAATGTTTAAAAGTATACAAAACCATTGCTTAAATATGAATAGAATTATGCTTATTACATAATTGTATTTTTTTAATGTACAAATTGATGCTTAAATATATTTATGCTAACTATGCTTAAATCAATAACAAGCATAGATCTAACTAAGATAAATTTTGATCCAGATTTATTCTTATTTCTCATTTCTCATGCCAAAACTTATTTCTATATGAACCAAATTATATATATATATATATCTAGAGAGAGAGAGAGATCACATACAAAAGTGTTAATCCGTAATCCGTAAAAAATAAGAAGAAATCTACGGTTACTATTAATCCTCATATTTTTCTTAAAATTTGGCCCATTAATAGCGTTAAAGGTTAACAATGTATTTTTACTATTGGAGTTATACGTTTCTCCTATAATTATGGGATTCCTAATTATTACTTGGCTTATTATTACAGTTTCTTTATTTATTAGCAAGAGTAAAAGTTGTAGACTACAGAGTGGACACTTCGGCTTTGTTGAGGAGTGATGATAGAATAAAAAAATGTACACAACCTTACATAATCTATAAAACAGATTTTTCGTCCTCGATTTTTTTTAGCTCGTACAAATTTTGTATTTCTTGTCTTGTTGAGTTTTTTTGTTATTTAGAGTTTTGTGGCATTATAATAATTCAAAAAATGCATTAAAAATATCTAATCAATGCATTATGAATTTGGGGCATAGAACATTACTAACAACATTATAAGTTTAATGTTTTACTTTTGTGCATTATATTGTTCAATGAATGCATTAAAAAATAAACAAACTCTGCATTATGTATTTATGAATGCATATGTATAACTTGTCGAAAGGTATTTCATGTTTGAAATTTTGTTTGACGAGAAATGCATTATAATATTACTATTAATGCATTAAAATTGACAATCAATGCATTACGAAAATATATGTATGTAATATGTTTTAATCACACAATATATTCGTATATATATAAAAGACAAGTGATTACAATACAATACAAAATGCATTACAAATTGATACGTGTTTATTACAATATTACTTTAAATGAAAGAAAGCATGGTGTATGTGTGAATTTTTAATTGCAACATATTTTAGTGTTTGGAGTAAGATTTATTATTGGTAGATATATTTTTAATTGGGTGATTATTGTATATCGCAGTTTCCTTATAGTGGTTAGATCCTTAACTATTTTATTTTACTAATTTATCCTTCTAGTGGAAAACGTTAGCAGTTATAACAATAATTTACAAGTTTGTAGAATTGATCTTGACCGTCTATTTTTAATTATCAAGGGCCTAAGATGCTTCTTATTTCTTATACTAGAAGAAGTTTTTATGTGATCTCATCCATATATATATAGGGATGCGATCACATACAAATCCCATTTAATGTAAGAAATAAGAAGCACCCTTAGCCTTAGATTAACACATACGGAGTATTAAACGGTTAAGATTTAATCTGCATCATGGTTAGTTTTCATAAAGTGCTCAGATGTGATAATGCATGAGGGTAAAATGGAACATTTTACAACCAATTAATTATGGAATAATGAGATTATGGCAGATTTTTAGGGGTTTTGTTGAATATTTTAAACTAAATCATAAATCATTTCTATTAATCAAAAGACAAAAACCATCCTTCATTATTATTTTTGTTGGAAACATTCATTTTACGATGCATGCATCTTTCCATAATTGATGTTGATATATATTATAGATTAATTGTTGAAAGAAAATCCTTGATTCCGTATTTGTTATGGCATGTGATAATGCATAGGTATTTATTTCATAATGCACATTTAAATATTATGTAATGCATTATGTGAATAATTCATCCATCTCCTTTATGTTTTATAATGCATGAATAATAGTTTATTTTATTATGTTTTATAATGCATAAATAATGATTTTGTAATGAATAAACAAGTGTAATGCTACGATAAATTGGAAGGAATATATTCAGAGAATTTGCATGATATAATGCATTACTATACTATTTGTAATGCATATAATGCATTCAGTAATGCATTATTACACTATTTGTAATGCATAAGTGAAAAATATTGTAATTTATTATAATATTATATGCTCGAAAATACTAAATACATAGCAATACAATATTTAATGCATTACAAAAGAAAGAAGTAGAATATTATAAAAATATTATATGAATATATGCATTTACTTATCTTTTGCAATGCATTGATTGAACTGTGATAATGCATTTCATATAAAACCATAAAAATGGTAAAGTACTATGCATCACTTTTATTATTTAATGCATTACAAAAAAGAAAGTAATAGAATATTATAAAAATAAGTTAATGAATAAAACATATTAACAAACATATAAGATTGGATACGAAAAATAATAATAATAATAATATAATAAAAGGAGAAGGAGACTTGGTGCTTGATATTTTGTGCATGTTACAAAGAAAATGAGTCGCTCAACCGGAAAAAAAAATCACGGAAGAACAAAGGTAAAATTTTGATGAAAATAATAAATGTTTCAAGTGATTGTATATTAATTATTGTAGGAAAGTATAGTCAACACGTTCGAATCCCATAATTATAGGATGTAACCGTCCACTACTATAAGAGAAAAATATAAAATTAACCCCCCACTTATAAAATTAGATTAAATATTCTAACGAAACTAAAATGAATATTAACCATTGATCTACAAATAAGGACAGTGGGATTTTCTTCTTATTTCTTACAGAACTACACATTTGCACATGATCTCCCACCTCTATATATATATATATATATATATATATATATATATATATATATATATATATATATATATCTCCCGTGCATTTTATGTGCGATTTTCTAATTTTACTTTTGCTTTGTTATATGTATTTGTTTTCGATTTTATATGATGTTACACAAAAGCCTTTATGTGCATTTCCCGTGCATTTTATGTGCTATTTTTCAATTTTACTTTTTTTGCTTCGTTTTATATGTATTTGTTGTTAATTTTATATGATGTTACAAGTATAGAGTTTTATTTAAACAACTTTGCAATTGGATGAATTTGAATATACTTACCTTTTTGGGACCATAAAAGGAAAATAAAATTATCAAATTGGCCCGATTGTAGTTCAACCCTTAATCTCGAACTCTATTTAAAGGTCGGACTTGGGTACTAATTGGTTTATAAAAAGAAAAATTCTAAGTTAGATTTATGTATATATCCGTGCATTTAAACAATTTATTCTATTTTTTAAAACAATTTAACTGATTTAAAAAAGTACCGTAATTGAAGATTCGGATATGAGACTTTTCGTCAAGGAAGTCTTGGGCATATTAACGCTACTACCGCTAGAATAACACATGTACACCTTTTTTTTTTCTTTCTATTTTATATGTATTCCATGTGCTAGTAAAGTATAAATATCTAAATTTATTTCAAGTTGATTATACATTTTCCACAGCATAAAATATAAAGATATTTTTAGCGAACATCATATCAATAGTTTAAAGTGCATGGCATTTGACAAGTCAATGTTTACTTCATGAGTGTTTAGAAAAACGTCACAAGACCTCATGCAAGCCAGTTTATTTTCTTCTTGTATGTTTACACATAAAGTGCAAAAACAATACAAATTAATTTACATGAGAAACACATTACACCATTCAATTTCACTCCTACAAAATTGGAACAAAAAGTAGGCTAACCCCTCAAAATTCCAACCAATAACAAAATACAAAAAAAGCACATCATAATCTAAATATTGCTAGGCCCTCTTTGCAGGCTAATAAGAGAATAATAAGCCCCTTTAGGCCCTTTACTCAACAAAGAAGAATGAGTCCCTTTCTCGACCACTTTCCCCTTTTCAAGAACTGCAATTGTATCACAATTTTGTATAGTACTCAACCTGTGTGCTACAACTATGCTAGTTCTTCTGATCATAACTCTTTCCAATGCATCTTGTACTACTTTCTCTGATTGAGTGTCAAGCGCACTTGTAGCCTCATCAAGAAGTAAGATGGTTGGATTTTTCAGTATGGCTCGAGCTATCGCAATCCTCTGCTTTTGTCCACCCGAAAGTTGCAGCCCTCTATCTCCACAGAATGTCTCATATCCGTCCTTTAGTCCGGAGATGAAATCGTGGGCGTTTGCCGCCTTGGAAGCTTCTAAAACCTCGGACTCATCCATGTCTTCGGATGCTCCATAAGTTATATTTTGTTTGATGGTACCTGCAAAAAGTGTAGGCTCTTGGCTCACTAGAGCAATGTGCTTCCTCAAAGATCTTAGGTTGTAAGATTTGATGTCCCTTCCATCGATCTTGACCACGCCCTTTGAGGGATCATAGAATCTTTCGATCAAGCCTATGATCGTTGACTTTCCCGATCCACTCTGTCCTACTAAAGCAGTTGATTTCCCAGCCTCAATGTTAAGAGAAAATCCTTTGAAGATCATCGAGTCTGGCCTAGCTGGGTAGGAAAAATCAACGTTTTCAAGATCAATGCGCCCGTTTAGCTTCTCGGGCTTGTCCCCTTCTAGATCTTCAGGTTCAATCAAAGAGTATCTATCTAAAACTGCAAACACTGACTCCACTGCATCAGCTCCTTTAGCTAGATCATTAGTCATCGTTCCAGCATCTGCTATTACCCTGCCCGTGCTCACTAAAATCATGAAAGTTTGAAAAAGCGCCTTTGCTCCAATGAAACCCTCAGCTATGAGTTTTCCACCATACCAAAAATCCAAAGCCCAAGTGCAAGTCATGAGACTTTGTGAAGTTCCTAATCCAATACCTGCGAACCACGATTGTCGAATGCTTTCCTTTTGAGGCCCTTCTTGTGCTTTTTCGAGCATTTTGAGGATCCGGGCTTGGGAAGAGAAGGCTGTGACAGTTCTGAGATTCGATACTGCTTCTGCTGCGAGCTTGCTACTCTCTTCTTGAGATTTGATGGCCTGTTTCGACATGTTCTTGAGGAGGACGCGTTTGAGGTAGTAGCATATTATGATTAGGGGTTGAACGGCTATCATTACTAGTGCAAGCTTCCATGCAATTGCTAGCCCCATTGTGCAGGCTATGATCACTGCTGAGAATGTCTGAATTAGGAGGGCCATGCGGTCACCTACGAGAGACCTCACCTGCATCAAACATTGAAACCGTATCATGATCGAGCCTCGTTTAAAATTATAGTTTTATAAATGTGATAGTATAAGGTAAGAACATACCACGTTGGCATCTTTGGCTAGTCTCGAGCAAACAGGGCCAGTGGCATTCTCGTCTTGGTCAAACCACCCGATTTCAAACGTGAGGATCTTCGACAACATCCTCTCTCTAATTCTCTTGGTCAAGTGTTCCCCCATTGCAGCGAAGTTGTAGTGTTGACAAATATTAATAAGGAGAGAAAAGACCGCCAATCCTAGAAAACACAGGGCGTATATCTTCGTCTTCTCCTTGATCACACTATGGTCTGGTATAAAATACACCGCTATCATCGACCCCATCCCGAAGGCATACAATGGTTGAATAGCACCGAACAATATGGCACCTATACACCCTAACGTCGCCTGCTTCCACTCAGGTGCGTTCATGGCTAGCAACCGTCTAAAAGAGGGCGAACCAAACACTTGCTCGCTCGGCTGAGTTGTCATCACGACTCGGCTTGGTGCAACCGAGTTGGCCGAGCTGGAGTGACTCACAATCGCGAGGCGCGTGTTGCTCGTGTTATGTCCATCGTTGATCGTGATGGAGGCAGGTAACACACTAGTGGGGTGGGGGAACTTTGTTTTCTCGATCTGTTGGAGGCGGATGAGGGACGTGTAAAGGCCATTTTCATCTTCGATGAGGGTGTCGTGGGACCCAATCTCTGCCACTTGGCCATTTCGGACTACGGCTATAAGGTCGGAGTTGCGGATGGTGGAGAGGCGGTGGGCGATTGTGATTGTGGTACGGCCCACGGATGCCTTGTCAAGTGCCTCTTGGACAACTCGTTCGGATTCGGAGTCGAGGGCGCTAGTTGCCTCGTCGAGGAGAAGGATTTTGGGGGACTTGATTATTGCTCTTGCTATTGCTATTCTTTGTTTTTGGCCTCCGGACATTTGTACACCTCTCTCTCCTACCTGCACACACAGATATATACGAGTGTCACCACCAAATCCAGTTATCAAATATTATGTTAAAATAATTCAGATCAAACCAAAAACTGAATAAACCGAACTGAAATTGGAATACAGCAAAAATGTGTTCGATTACACTTCGTTCCATTTCTTCACCATATCTAAGTTGGTGAAAATAAATTAAATCTAAATTACAACACTTGGTCAACTAGGCTTATTAAATGAGCAAATAGATGATTAAACTATCACATAAATATACATGCTCATGTAACATATGTCACTCTCTCTGGCTTCAAAAAAGTCCAACAATAAAGAATGAAGGTTGAAAGAGTCATATAGAGAAAGCAATAACAAATTACATCATGTTCATACCTTAATTAATTATAATGATTAATTTTAGATTGTGTGTATATTAGTAAGATACTTTTATGAAGTTCGATATTTCCTTAAGCTAGCTAGCTGACTAGACTAGAAGGGGTCCCATTTTGACAAAATAAAGATATGATAAAACATAATGCTTTCATGAATTACGTATGCATCTGTCACTTGTAATAATGCTTCAACTTCATAAGATTCTTCCAAACAATAAAATTGTACTTTGGTAATAAAATATATATATTTTTTTTTTTTTCTTCAAGAAGTGAAAAAAACAGTCAACCCTACATGTAAGATTCCTATAAGTACAGCACCAACAACTCAACACCACTCCATTATCACAAATGGTGAAAACATGACCGTCCCACCATAAACGAGAAATTGCATAATCTTTTGTTTTGCTTTTTCAAGATTTCTAACCGGACTCTCATAGATGCTACACAAGATGAAATAAACTAAGTAAAATAATTACCTGAGTGTCGTAACCTTGAGGCAACTGAGAGATGAAGTTATGAGCATTCGAAGCTTTAGCAGCCTCGATAACCTCATCCATCGAAGCATCTTCTTTCCCAAATAGTATATTTTCCGTAATGGAGGTTGCAAAAAGGGCTGGCTCTTGACTGACTAATCCCATTTGTGACCTTAGCCACTTGAGTTGCAACTTATCGATGGCTACTCCATCAAAGAGAATTTGGCCTCCAATCGGATCATAGAACCTTTGTAAAATAGCTACGACTGTAGATTTTCCTGAACCACTTCCACCAACCAATGCCACGGTCTTTCCTGCAGGAACTTTGAGGTTAAAATCCTCAAAGATTATGCTCTCGGGCCTCGAAGGGTAAGTGAAAGCAACGTGTCTAAATTCGACTTCTCCACACACATTCTGCAGTATTTGTCCTTCCATGTTGTCTGAATCAATCTTTGGAACTCTCTTTATCACTTCCCTTACTCTCTCTGCAGCCGCGCTCGCATCTGAAAAGTACTTCAGATTCGACAAGCCCGAACCTAATGATCTGTTCAATCAAGAAAACATCACAAAATGAATACAAACCACGTCATAACAATTATTTCTCAGTAAAAATGAAAATGAAAGATTCTTACAATCCACCAATAGCAATGGCAGCTCCAACAGCAAAGACAGTGCCTCCTTCGGCATTATGGTACATAACTAATCGACTTCCATAATAAGACATGAATGACCAAATTGCAAAAACAACACCATTACTGCCGATGGCCAAACCTTTGGCCAAGCCTTGTCTTAATCCTAACTTCACTGTCCCTTGTAGAGCATTAGAGTACAAGGAAATTGTCTTGCTCTCTCCCACGAAAGAATAAACTGTCCTAACAGATGAGATAGCTTGCTCCACAATCGCATTGGCCTTACTATACTCGTCTCGAATCTTTCTTGCAATGCTCATCAAAGCTCTTCCGTACATCAAACCCGGAATCACAAGCAATATGATGAATGGGAATCCCACGATGGCTAATCTCCATAGCATTATGAATGCTGCAATATAGGATCCGAAGAAGGTTGATAGGTTCATCACAAAAACCGGAACCTGTTCGCAAAAATCTATGATGTTAGAAACTCATCATAATAATACTAGATTTCACTTGATCAATTAAGATAATACTCCCTCCATCCCCCATATATATGTGCAGAGAGAAACGACACGCAGTTTAAGATAAAGTTGGTGTAAAAGTGGAAAAGTAAGATAAAGTAGGGAGAAAATAGAAAAAGTAGGTAGAAAATGGGAAAAGTAAGAATAAAGTGATGGTAAATAAGTAATTTTGATAAGAAAATCTTTCTATTTATGGAATGCATATATATATGGGGGGACGTCCCAAACGGGTAATAAGCACACATATATGGGGGACGGGGGGAGTAACATATAAATATCAAGCTTCATAAATGATAGAGAATTAAACATAAGAACTAACTTGCAAGAATACTATATTTGGCTTGTTCAATCAAGGCAAACAACAGATGCATATCAAGATTCATAAACCAAGTGATTTTGAATCTTTTCACCAATTAATTATTGGAAAATTAGAAGCCTAAACATACGAACTAACTATCAAGAACACTAGATAAGGCTTGATCAATCAATACAAACAATATATACATATATCAAGATTCATGAATGTAGTGATTTTGAACCTTTTCACTAATGGCATCTTGGATGACTAGACTGTCGCTAGAGACGCTCTCGATCACTTCGGCCGTGCTCGTCACGTGCAAATCAAAGTAGCCAACATCTTGTCTCATTACAGCTTTCAGATACCTCGTCCTTAATCTAGAAGCTTGTCTCTCCGCTGTTCTTGTCCAGCAATATCCCTCTTGAAAAAATAAATTATTATAAGCATTATTGAATCAAAGTCAAATTCCATTACTGTATATTAGCATTATATAAATCGAGATTTCACCTACCAAGAAAGCAAGACATCCATTGCACGCAAGCCATGTAGCAAAGAACCAATGCATTCTGAAAAGGACAGAAAAATAAAAAAGATATATATATTTAGTTAGGCTGGGAAAAAAAAAAATCAAGAAAATACATAGAGTCGGAAAATATCAAATTCTTACTTCTCAAAAAAAAAAAAAAAAAAAAGTCAAATTCTTACATGGAGAATTGGATAAACTAAACTATAGCTTCTGCAATTAAATCCTAGAACCGATAGCTATTAAGGTTCCCATAAATATGTCTGATCGTTCCATTTAATTTATTATGTGAACCGCAATAATTTTACAAAATCAAGAAAAAAATATTATTTTAAATAAAATACCAGCAAAAAAAAAAACCCAAGAAATAATTGAGTGAGAAAATGGAGAGAGGGAAAAGAAAAAACAGACCTTGTTGATGGAGGTGGTGAAGTTTTCCGACAAAGAAACCTCGGAATTGCCGAAGCTGTTCATGAGCTTGCTGGTAACTAAGAGCATAACGGGCATGGAAACTCCATCGCCGATCGCACCCAACAAACCCATACCCATCAACGCCATATCAGATTTATCAGCATGCATGAAAATCGAGCTAAACGAGATGCTTTTGCTGCTGTTTGTCTTCTTCCTCACTTCCTTCTGCCCCATTTCTGATTTACTATTATTCATGCTCACTTCTTCTAATTTTTCTTTTGCCCCTCACGATATGACAGCAAATCCCCTACACGTATCTTCCTATTTTGCAGCGCTTCTGCAATACTTTTGTCGTTTTAGAGAGAGAGAAAGAGAGAATTTTATCGTTGAGGAGAGAGAGGAAGCACTTCGGGAATGACAGATGCTTCCACCTTGGGATGGCGATGAACGGGGGATTCTGTATGTATTTGTTCTGTTGTATATATATATACATTTATAGAGAGAGAGAGAGAGAGAGAGAGAGAGAGAGAGAGAGAGAGGTGAGGGGCTCGAGGATGAAAGAGACGGTGTGCTCTTTATTTGCTGCTTAATCTTTTTCTCATTTTGGAATGTAGTTTTTGTTTTGTTTAGTTTTTAGGCAAAATAAAAATTAAGGAATGAGGAGATATATGGCTAATTCAATTCTAAAGAGAGAGAGTTAATTGTAACCAATTATTTTTTATTATTTTAGAAAATGAGATTAATATGATGGGGTAGACCAAAACGGAAAATGAGACTAATATAACGGGATGAAGATAGTACTAGTTTTTTTTAGGGATAATTGACTATGGACAAAGCATCTCTCATCAAATTATAATTTTATACACGAACTTAAAAATTACAGTACTAATAAATATATAAATTTTATAATTGTTTCTAATTTTGCACACAGAGTCGATTTTTGTTTAACTTTGTCAAATTTCGTGTCAGTATGAAAGTCGTAGTTGTAAGATGATTATTGAGATTTTAATTTTTTTCGCATATATGAATGACATAATTACTAATGGTTTCAACTTTCAACTTCCGTATTAATATGAAATCTGACAAAATTAGAAGGAAAAAAAAATTAATCTCGTACAAAATCAGAAATAAAAAAAAGATTGTAAAGTTCGTATGTAAAATAAAAATTTGACAAAATAATGTGTATTTTGAGGTCATTTCCATTTTTGTTAAGTAATTTCGATGATGAATATACGTGAGTAGTATTTTACATGAGGTGAGGAAGTTGACTTATAACTTAGTTGTCGTCATTAATGACGCCGATGCTTGTGATGATGATGCCTAATCAACGACCTTAATTAATTATTAACATTAAAAATAATAATTAAAATATCTCGACTTGCTTCAACATGATGAAAGTGTGCCTATTTTCGAAAACAAATTCGATGTTATGTGGAGGCCTTATAAACATTAAATAGTGGGCAAAATGTGCGTTGAAAAAATTATGTGTAAATAGTTAATGATATGACAATTTGTTTCCTTTTTATGATAAAATATGATACCAAATACGGAACTATGTGGGAGAACCAATGTGGGCTGAGATTCCTATAATGGTCGTCGAAATCTCTAAATATTCGTGTATATTTCATCAAAATTTTATGTTCAAATTATGCTCGTTGATAGGATATGGCCTAGTTCCTAGGCCCAGCATCAAGCCCAATATAATTGGGCCCCGACAGTTAAGCTTGGCCTACGCAGCTCGGCCCAACTAAGAGCCTTACTTGGCTCGGCCCAAACAGTCATCTAGGCCGAGCCCACCGTAAAAAGAACCTCTACACCAAGGCAACTCCTACATCGACTATAATTCAAGCTCCACAAGAGATATAGAAGCTCGGTGCTTATCCAATAAAGGAGAAGATCAAGCCAAAGAGTCCTAGTAGGAAAAGACTTATAATCCTAGTCGAATTCCATATGTAAACACTTATAAATAGGGGTTTAGAATAAGTTGAAGGGGAAGGAACAATCTTGGTACAAGCTACACGCATACTCTCAATAAAATTCATATACACTTTTGCTCCGTGGACGTAGATCTATCACAATAGATCGAACCACGTAAATCCCTTGTGTCCTTTACTTTCGTGTCTGTTAATTCTATCCTTGAAAAGCGAGATTCATCATTGGCGCCGTCTGTGGGAAATTTTGGTCCTGAATTTGTGAATTCCGATTAAACGTTTTCAAGGCAAACAAGTCATGATGACGAGACAGACACGAGCGACTGCTGCTGCCAACAAAGAAAAGGAGACTCAGCACAACAGCCAAGACATTCCAGCAGCTGAAACAAGCCAGATGCAACATCCACCGAATCCACCAGCAAACAGGCGACCGGGGAAAGAGCCCGTGCAAGACAAAACACCAGAGGGTCATGTCGCTCATATCCCGGTGGATAAGTTCGGTCGTGAAAAGGAAGGTAGTGACAGCAGCAGAGAAGAGGACCTTTCCAACTTCCAACAAGAATTTGATGATGCAGTAAAAGCGTATCTGGCAAGGAATCGGCAGGATTCCCTAGATTTTGCTAAGCAGCAAAGAGATCGCGATGGTGAAGGAGGCCAACCTCTACATGGCGATCGTCGAGAGCGCGAGGTGACGTCTGGGTCCAAACACAGGGAAAAGTCTCCAAGTATCAGAATCCTAGGCGCACGAGACGCCAGATTCCCTCCCAGGCGATTTGCTGATGATCGCCAAAGGAACCAGGATCGCGACTCATCTCGTCGCCGTGTAGACTCACCTCGTCGCCAGGCTGAATCACCTCGGCGCGACGCACTCTCACCTCATAGAGAGGAGACCAATTATTATGGTGGAAGGTTTGGCGTATATGGGAGAATCTCTACGCCCTTCACCAACTGAATCATCTACACGCCTCTCCCCACCTCGTATAAAGTTCCGCCGGTGAAGCCTTACAATGGGTCGTGTGATCCAAGAAATTTCTTGTTTCAATTCCAGTACAATATGGTCAACCAGGGACTTGGCGATGATATTTACATGTGCAAAGTCTTCCCTGAATTGTTGGTAGACAACGCGCGAACGTGGTTCGACAGCCTGCCATCTCGTAGTATCGGGTCCTATGACGAGCTGATGGAGGCTTTCGAAAGGAGGTTTTTCCATAAAGCCGAAGCAAAAACTACCACAGCACATCTTCTCACAATCAAACAAAGACGAGGCGAGTCTATTAGCGACTTCATGACCAGATTCAATGAAGAAAGTCTAAAGGTCGATCGTCTGACGGACAAGGTCCTTATCTCCGCGTTCCAAAATGTTATCCAGTCCGGTGCCCTATTTAGAGAGCTCGTAAGAAACGAGCCCCGAACTGCGAGACAACTATGGAACATAGTTGATCAGTTCGCTAAAGCTGACGAAGCCGACAGGCGCAAGCGCGAAACTGATAGGGCCGAACTGTCAGATCGGAGGAAAGAAGATCGCAATGACCGAGGTCAAGGTCGGCGAAGTGCCCTCGACAGACTTCAGCGCGGCCCAATTGAATCTAGACTTGGACCTCGGCAGAACCAAGAAAAGGGCCAATTCACTCCACTGACAAAGCCGAGGACGGAAATTTACGAGCTTCATACCAATCTGTTCGAAAAGCCTCAGCCAATGTCAAAATCAGGGTCGAAACGTCGATCCAGGGATAAGTATTGCCGATTCCATGAGGATTATGGCCGTGATACAAAAGATTGCTGGAACTTAGCTGAAAATATTGAGAATTTGGTGAGCGACGGTACGCTTAAAAGGTACCAAAGTCGCAGCCAAAATGAAGCCCGACCTCAAGGAAATAGAAAAAGAAAGCAGAACAGAGGAGGAAACAAGTGCGGCCCTCAGGCCGAAAAGAGGCCAAAGCGAGAAGATGACGAGGATGAGGATCAGCCTCAGTATGATGGAGTCGTACAGGCTATTACCGGGCTCCCACAGGGAGCTACGAAGTCGTCATTGAAAGCCGAAGCTCGAAGCCCGCAACATGAAGAACCTTCTCAAAAAAGGTTCAAAAGGGACGAGGCAGTTACTTTCTCGGATCAAAACCCAGTGCCACCTATCATGCCTCACCAGGATGCGATTTTGATTGAAGCAGGAGTGGCTAATAAACTCGTACGACGGGTTTTTGTTGATACTGGAGCCTCAGTCAGCATTCTTTTTAAGAATTGCTTCGACCAGCTAGGAGTGGAGAAGGCGCAGCTCGCACCAGCACCAGTCCCTTTAAAGAGTTTTGTCCAACAGGAGACGCAAACGGAGGGGGTTGTACAACTACCCGTCACAGTGGGAATTCATCCATTATCATTAAGGTCATCAACCTCTTCGTCGTTAAAGCAGATTCTCCGTATAATGTTATACTCGGAAGGGATTGGCTGGTGGCGGTTAGGGCGATTTGTTCGCCATATCCCATCAAAAAACGGGGTGATCGTAGTTCGAGGTGATCAAAAGCGAGCAAAGGAGTGCATGCAGATCGCATTACGAGGTGCCGGGGCACCTCAGCACTCCCAAGCATAGCAATTACAGTTGCCCGAAGAGTTGGAACAGAAACAAGAATCTGCCTCAGACGAGCCGGTGAAAAACATAGTACTCTACGAAGACGACCCATTCAAGGTCGTCAAAGTAGGCTTCGCAGGAGGAGCCGAGCTCCACAGGCAGATTGTCCAACTTCTTCGGGATTACAGAGATGTCTTTGCCTGGACACCCCTCGATATGACCGGAGTAGCACCTAGCATCATCACTCATCGGCTGAATATTGACCCCGGAGTGAAGCCAGTTAAGCAGAAACAACGAGTCTTCGCAGCAGAACGAAGTCATGTCATTTACGACGAGGTGCAACAGCTTCAGAAAGCCGACATTTTATTCGAGGTCAAATATCCGATGTGGATAGCTAACCCGGTCATGGTCAAAAAACAACAAGGAGGGTGGCGTATGTGCATTGACTATACCGACCTCAACAAACACTGCCCTAAGGATTGTTACCCCTTACCCAACATTGACAAGAAAGTAGAAGCCCTGGTTGGTCACAAGGTTTTCACCTTTCTAGATCTATACAAAGGGTATCATCAAGTCCTAATGAGTGATGAGGATGCGCCGAAGACAACTTTTATCATAGACTTCGGCGTCTTTGCCTACAAGAAAATGCCATTTGGGCTTAAAAACGCGGGAGCAACTTATCAAAGGATGGTCGATAAAATATTCGAACATCACATTGGGAAGATTGTTGAAGTCTACGTCGATGACATTGTCGTCAAAAGCAGAGAACCAGCAACCTGCGTCGACGACCTCAAAATCATTTTCGGCCTACTTCGGAAAGTGAATCTGAAGCTCAACCCTGAAAAATGTACCTTTATGGTCCGGTCAGGAAAATTCTTGGGGTGTTGGGTGTTGCAAGAAGGTTTGAAGGCCAACCCCACAAAAGTCTGAGCTATCCAGGAAATGAAAGTCCCGAAAACTATTCATGATGTGCACCAATTGACAGGCTGTTTGGCAGCGCTAAGTCATTTCTTGTCTATGGCCGCCGAAAAACAGCTCCCATTTTTCAAAATCCTCAAGAAGGCACCCAACTTCGAATGGAAAGACGAGCACAGATCGACGTTCGAAGAGCTGAAGAAGTACCTAGCCAAACTCCCAACCTTGTCAGTTCCAAAAGATGGAGAAGTCCTCTCCCTATACCTCGCAGCCTCGGATGAAGCTATAAGTGCGGTGCTAGTGCGGGATGAAGGACGTCGGCAGCTTCCCGTCTATTTCATTAGCCGAGCTCTGAAAGGGCCGGAGACAAGGTACCAACCACTGGAAAAAGTCGCCCTTGCACTAGTGAATGCCGCTAGAAGGTTGAGACCGTATTTCCAGGCGCACACCATACAAGTTCTAACCGACCTGCCACTTCGCCAAGTACTGACTAAACCTGAAGCATCAGGCAGAATCGCAAAGTGGGCGGTCGAGCTCGGCGAGCATGACATAAATTTCTACCCTCGGCAAGCAGTAAAGGGACAAGCCCTTGCAGATTTCCTGGTAGAGGCCAAGTTCTCTGAAGCGCCAGAACAAGACGAACTCCCCCCAAGCAAAGTCGAAGCCGAACAGCCTAAAGAACCTCCAATTGACTGTTGGAAAGTCTACATAGATGGTGCTTCAGGTCGAACATGCAGTGGGGCCGGAGTGATATTACTCAGTCCGGATGGAATGGAAACAGCGTATGCGCTTCGGTTTAGCTTCCCAACGACGAATAATGAAGTCGAATACGAAGCGTTAATTATTGGACTCCGCCTAGCTCATTCTTTGCATATCGGAGCCATTCAAGTTCATAGTGACTCCCAAGTCATAGTGAGCCACATGTTAGGCAGATACGAGGCAAAGGGGGAAAGGATGAAGAAATATCTGCAAAAGGCAAAAAGTTTGCAGGAAGGCTTCGAATACTTCGAGCTGCAGCGGATTCCTAGAAGGGAAAATAATCGAGCTGATGCTTTAAGCAAACTGGCCTCATCCTCAACAAACTCGCCTGTAGAAGAAGTCAAGCTTCGAAGCATTGAAGAAGCCGAACTAAACCTCATACAGGAGGACGAACCGAACTGGATGTCTCCCTACCGAGCTTACTTAGAGAAGGGGGAATTGCCCCACGATAAGCTCGCAGCTAGAAAACTCCTAAGCAAAGTCCCGAAGTATACCTTGGACCAAGGAGTGCTGTATCAAAGGTCATATCTCCAACCTCTTTTAAGATGCGCCGGGCCAAATGAAGCAAATTATGCACTGAGAGAAGTGCATGAAGGAGCATGTGGGAGTCACATATGAGCACGAGCACTGGCAAAAAAGATTATGAGATGGGGATACTACTGGCCTACAATGTTCCAAGATGCAATTGACATTGTCAAAAAATGCCAAAAGTGCCAAATCCATGCCACAGTGCCCAGGTTGCCACAGGCAGACCTCGTGAGCATGCAAAGCCCTTGGCTGTTCGTGCAATGGGGGGTAGACATCGTCGGACCATTCGACAAAGCTCCTGGACAGCTCCAGTTCCTCATAGTAGCCATCGACTACTTTACTAAGTGGGTCGAGGCTGAACCCTTGGCAAAGATTACAAGCAAGAATGCCCTAAACTTCGTCTGGAAGAACGTCATTTGTCGCTTTGGCGTACCTCACATCCTTGTCTCGAACAACGAAATGCAGTTCACGGTCCGAGCATTCAGAGAATGGTGTGAAGGGCTTCATATTCAACAAAAGTTCACTTCGGTCGCTCATCCTCAAGCGAATGGCCAGACCGAAGTTACGAACCGAACAATCGTCAAGGGACTCAAAACTCGCCTCAACAAAGCCAAGGGAGATTGGGCAGTAAATTTACCCCAAGTTCTATGGTCATACCGAAAAACTCTCAGGACCTCGAACGGAGAAACACCTTACAGTCTGGTGTATGGAACCGAGGCAGTGATCCCGGTAGAGATCGGCTTGCCGAGCCATCGCACACTCAACTTCTCATCCGAAGCCAATGACGAAAGGCTTCGAACCGACCTAGATCTGCTGGAAGAGAAGCGAGAGCTAGCCTACATAAGGGAAGCCAAGTACAAGCAGCAAGTAGCTCGGTATTATAACCAAAGAGTGAAGTATCAGCAGTTCCAAGTAGGTGACCTCATACTTCGAAATAACGAGGTCAGCAAAGCAGAAAGGCTCGGCAAGTTGGAAGCCACATGGGAAGGACCTTACCGAGTTGAAGAAGTCCTCGGCAAAGGATCATATAAGCTCGCCCATTTATCTGGTGAGCCAATACCCCGAACATGGCATATTTCCCATTTAAAGAAATACTTCGCATAGGTGGAAAGAATTGAGTTTAGAGTTGTTTAGTTCATATAGGTCTTAGGTCAGGTCGTCCTGTTATTTTATTTTTAACTTCGTTTCCTTTTTATCAATAAAGTTTTCTTTTTCCTTAATTTCGGTTTTGCATATTTCATATTGCATGTCTTCTTTCCACTCGTACAAATTCTCTCGTTTCTTTATTCTTAAAAACCCTGACGAGGGTTATTTAATATCCCTTTTGAGGATAAAAATAAACTCCAACTATGGAGTAACACCTAAACGCGCGTAAGGGGACCACCCCTATCGATAAATTCGACAAATAAGGAACTATTAAACCTTAACCTCGTCTTTTAACGAGGACGGGTTGTACTAGGCCAAACTCCGTCTTATGACGAAGTGAGCCGACCCAGGCCAAACTTTGTATTATGACGAAGTGAGCCGACCCAGGCCAAACTTCGTATTATGACGAAGTGAGCCGACCCAGACCAAACTTCGTCTTATGACAAAGTGAGCCGATCCAGGCCAGACTTCATTTTACGACGAAGTGAGCCGAATCAGGCCAAACTTCGTCTTATTACGAAGTGAATCGACCAAGACCTTAATCTCGCCTCATGGCGAAGTAGTTCTAATTATGGCCTTGAAAAGGCCTATACAAGAGTACAAAATTCCGTTTTATTTCAAAAATGGAAAAGTACAATTACATGGTAATCAAGACGAACTCGAAGGCTTAGGTTTGCTAAAACTAAGCCATCTTGAGGGAAAATCACCATTGGGATTAAACTTTAAAACTTCATCTATATTGAAGGTGCCTCGACCTCATCCTCGACTCCTACCCCTACCCGATTGAAGACTCCGACCTCCACCTCGTCGAGCCAACAATTACCGTTCTCGTTCATAGAACTCCTTAGAGTGGCGCATGAACCTCATATCCGATCGACTCGCGAGAGTTGACGATCTTGAGGGATCGGAGGTAGCGGACGAACTGGAAGGACAATCGTTTTTCAATCGTTCTGCCAACTTCGGGCGCCGAGCTAAAATCACATCGTACATACCAGCTACCTGCTTCAGCGCGGTCATCTGATCTTGGAGCTGCCAAGAGTCCACCCCGTATCTTTCCTGATAATCCTTGCACCGGGCTGCGACCTCTGTTACCTTGGCATCCACTTCAACAATAGTTTTCCCGCCATTTCTGCGGATAATTGCCTCGTACTCAGCGTGCTCCTCGGCAATCTTATCGACTTCTTCCTTCACAGCCTCGTAATTATCTCCAAGCTCCAAAAGCCGAGCTCGAAGCTCGTCATTTTTTATTTGAGCGGCGCTAAGTTTCACGTCAGCCTCATTCTGAATATGGCCGACTTGGTCTTTCCAATGAAGAACTTCGCCATTCTTGGCTTCAAGAGCTCGCAGTAAGTTATTGATTTGTGCTATATAAGGAGAGGCATCGAAAAGTTTCGGAGACAGAGAAGACTACAAAAAGGGAAACGAATTTCTAATAAGAAATAATGTTTTCATTACTAAAGCAAAATATGCCATCCTACTGATGACAAAATACATACTAAAGAAAAAAAAAAAAGAGACGAGGAGGCGATCAACTGACCTCCTCCTCGTTTTGAGGCACGTTTTCTGGCACTTCGCCCTCCTCGGAGCGGCATTCAGCTCGGCAACGATCGCATCCATTTCAGGATTGCGATCCACCGTACTCTCTTGTATCAGCTCGGCGGTTAGCAGGTCAGTAGCAGATGCCAGGCTCTCCAGAAGAGGAACCGCCTTCAAATTTTTAAGAACAATTTCTGCGAAGGCTCGGTTCACTTCCTCCTCAAGCACCTCCTTATGCCCATACTTCGCCATGTCGAGGCCTGGAATGTCCTCGGCAATAGCCTCCACAGTCTCGGAAACACTTCGAGCTGTCATCACCTCGGCCACATCGCCGCATAAACCCGAGAAGAACTCGGATAGGAAGAGCCTCTCAGTATAGGCTTGGAGAACTGGCCCTTGGCGAGCCACGGCGTCGGCCTTGGCCGATTCCAGTTCGGCCTTCAGCAAGGCCACCTCCTCTTTAGCTGCCTTAACTGCGGCAACAACGTCGTGCTCCTTCTTTTTGGCCTCCTCGGCCTGCAGTACGGCAGCGGCAAGGTCGCTAGTTAGGCCAACCTTCTCTTCCTCCAGCTGGCACCTAAGACGGTTAATCTCGTTGTACTTTGACACCCCGTCATTCAGAAAGCCAGTAAGAGTGGACGTGCCTTTCACCAGCCCATCCACCCAGTTGTGGAAGTTCGCTGTCACCAGGTCGGCACCCTGCAAATGGCTAGCAACTCAGAACACGAGGAACATACGCCGAACACAGAGAGGTTTGAACTTTTTACCTCGGGATAAACCCGGCTTTGTTCTTCCAGTTCAACCACCGCACTAACCATGGGCTCGCCTACGGTTAGAGTCTTGTTGCCAGTTGCCGAAGCTTTCTTGTTCGGCTTCGGCACCTTTGCACAGCGAGCCAACGAGTCAGGAGAGGGCGACCTCAATGGAGATGACTCCGGTACACTCGCAGTTCGTTCCGAGCATACCTCAGATCCCACTTTCTCCGACGCGGCAGGATCCACGGACCTCGGCCTCTTCCTGTCTTTCACCAGTTTCACCACTGCAATCAAAATTCAGAATACATTACACATGATATACCGGATATCTCATAACCACTAAAAGATCTGAAGAAGACCTCACCCTCCTCGGGATACGAGGTGTTCGGGTTATACGAGCTCAGCCTGGCCGACACAAGCTCGGCTTCGGTGTAATCCCTTAAGAGTGTGCCTAACTGATCTAACCTACCCACGGCTTCAGTCAGATCTACGTCGGAAACCTGGTTCTCCAGCTTACTACCTTTCTCTCGCCAAACGAGGTGGGGAACCTCGGCAGAATGACAAAAAAAGAACTTATTCTGCCAGTTCACAAGTTTTGATTTTGTCACTAAATGAAACGAATCCTTCCGAACTGGAGTCAAGTAGAACCACCCCGTTTCGCCAAGTTTAAAAAAGAACAAACTCAGTATCAGGTCTACTGATACCGGTATACCTATTCTGGAGGCTTCTACTGCTAATCCTACAAGCTGTTTAAAAGAGTTCGGTGCAATTTGTCCATATTGCAATACCGAGCTTACGAAGTAAAACCCCAAACATCGGAAACAAAGGGAACCGAAGACCATGTTTCAAACTATCTTCGTACACGGTAAAGAACCCGTCCGGAGGTGAACAAGCTCTATCCCCCGGACCGGGGGCTACTAACAATGCGGAAGATGGAAATTGATAATTTCTGCAAATATTTATAATTTGTTCTGCACTAAGCGACGACCTATAATCACAAACTTTGCCCTTAGTCACCGGAGAAAGGCGACGACACTCAACTATCCTAGGTGACAAAAAATCTACAGTGAAAGTATTAACTTTTACAGTCGCCGGAAAAGATGGCATTGAGGGTGGCGAGGACCCACCAACGGCGTCATCGTTACCCCTACTACTTGAAGAAGGAGAGGAAGAAAATTCCATAACTTACTTGTCAATATTATCGGCGACACAACTTCTAACGAAGGTTGATGGCGAAAACCTACGGAAAATCTAGCAGCAGAAGACGGGAAACGGCGACTCCTTTTTAGAATTGCAATTAGGGCAAAATGGGGAAAAGGCGTATAGCGGAAGTTTTATTCAAAAACTTCCGCCCCTTTCAATTCCTACTACCACAGGGCGACACGTGTCCCACTAACTTGGGACTCCAACCGTCGCTCCATGCTCAACCTCGCTATTTACGCCAACATCGGCCTCGTCTTAACAAGGCTGCATACAGTGTCACCTCGTTGAAATTTTACTTCCGAAGGGGCAATGTCAATTTCAGTCCGACCTCATCTTAACGAGGTGCCAAGCATTCCGACTTCGTCGAAATATAATTTCTGAAGGGGCAATGCAAAATTTTTACCCACCTCATCTTAACGAGGTGCCAAGCATTCCGACTTCGTCGAAATCTAATTTCCGAAGGGGCAATGCAAATTCAACTTTATTACCCACCTCGCTTCTACATCTTTTTGGGGGGGGATGTGATAGGATATGGCCTAGCTCCTAGGCCCAAGCATCAAACCCAATACAATTGGGCCCCGACAATTAAGCTCGGCCTACGCAGCTCGGCCCAACTAAGAGCCTTACTTGGCTCGGCCCAAACAGTCATCTAGGCCGAGCCCACCGTAAAAAGAACCTCTACACCAAGGCAACTCCTACATCGACTATAATTCAAGCTCCACAAGAGATATAGAAGCTCGGTGCTTATCCAATAAAGGAGAAGATCAAGCCAAAGAGTCCTAGTAGGAAAAGACTTATAATCCTAGTCGAATTCCATATGTAAACACTTATAAATAGGGGTTTAGAATAGGTTGAAGGGGGAGGAACAATCTTGGTACAAGCTACACGCATACTCTCAATAAAATTCCTACACACTTTTGCTCCGTGGACGTAGATCTATCAAAATAGATCGAACCACGTAAATCCCTTGTGTCCTTTACTTTCGTGTCTGTTAATTCTTTATTTTCGTGCATAAATCATCCTTGAAAAGCGAGATTCATCGCTCGTCCTTGTTGATACCTAATGTAATCGTGAAATTAAAATTACCAAGAAATTTTGGAATATTATATAGTTGCATCTTCATTAAGAACTGCAAATGATGATGTATGTTAGCCTGTTAGGTAACAAAATTTCTCTTGGTTTTAATTTAATAAATATTGTTGAATATAGTTTGCATGACAACTGTTCTATTAGTATTCACATAATTAATTATTACTATTATTAAGTGGTTCACAAGTATACATGGTTGCAAATCTGATATGACCGATTTGTTATTTCAATCCTAAGTACAGATTCGTAGTCAATTAATCACAAAAATGCTATTTAATTTAATTTAGCAATCAACTCCAACTCAATTTTAAACAAATCTTAATTTAACAACTTTATAAGTTAGCACAACGAAGCGTAATTTAATTGGCAAGACATTTCACTTAAAAAAACTACTTCACGTTAAAATTTAAATTTAAGTTAGTTCATCAATCGACATTTCCAACCAGAGTATTTTTCAATTATATAATAAAATTTAAACTCCATAATATTATACATATACCATATTCGTAGAACTTAGATACCGTATATAAAGAAAATACATATATACAGTTTTATTATGATCTATACAATTAGAAAGACTTTTTTTTAGGGTATCTACAATTAGAAAGACTTAACATATAGTATCAATTTAGTCGACGTACTCTCTTACGTCATGCTCGAATAGTGGACTACCAATCTTTATATATTTATTTTATTGATAATTAATTAATTATAATGTATGTTTTGAGGAGTCAAAAAATTGTTTTTAGGGTGCAGAATTATAGATGAGCTGATGAAAAAATAGTAATTGCTTTGGGAAACTAATAGTTACTTAAATTTAGCTTACGGAAAACAAGGCTGCACGTTAGATGGAGAGATTCCAGAAGAAAAATAAATTATTTTTTGGAAAAAAAAAAAATAGAAAGAAAGATTATCTGCGTGTGTGTGTGTGTGAATTCTGAATTGGAATGATTATATTTAAATTTATTTGACTAATTATCCTTTATTCCTAAATAAACATAGAAGTAAGCATATAGTATTATTCTGTTAGATGAACAGACCAAACGGTATCGCCATAAACAATATTGTAGTCATACCTTATGTCCTATCGTTATATATATCCAACGAAAAATTATACTCCATTGTCCATGATATTTGTTCTTCAATTTTAATGACTCGAGTTTTAATATAATGTGAGTGATAATGGTGGGTTCGATTAAGTCTTCTTTTTCTTTTTTTTTTCCTTAATGTAATATTCCCTCCGGCCCATATATGTATGGTTATTACCCGTTTAGGACGTCACTCATATATATGTAACTTTATAGAAAGATTCCATTATAAAAATTACTTATTCACCCTCAATTTATTTCTATTTTTTCCACTTTCTACATATTTTTCCCACTTTCTTTCTACTCTTTTTTATTTTTCTCTTTACACCAATTTTATTGTTAAACTGTGTTCGGTTTCTCTCCTCATACATATATGGAAGACGGAGTGAGTAAAAAGTTATAATTACATGTTTAGTATAGGGCTCATACGAAAAATAAATATAGCAGCATTGCGAAACGAAACTAATTGAACAAATATCAATATACAATACTCCCTCCATTTCATATATATTGACACATTTCTTTTTGGCTTTTCTGGCACGCTTTTCCACGCTTCTCGATGATGGGTTTTAAAATGGATTTTTGAAGAATTCTTTCTTTTACGGGATACTACGACTCGTAGTATCCCGTAAAAGAAAGAATTCTTCAAAAATCCATTTTAAAACCCATCATCGAGAAGCGTGGAAAAGCGTGCCAGAAAAGCCAAAAAGAAATGTGTCAATATATATGAAATGGAGGGAGTATCATATATGGAAGGTAGAAACGATCCCCTACTTATTGTAGGTACATTTAATGTGTCCACCGTTGATGTAGCAATGCCACATAGATAAAAAAAAATTATCTAGGGTTGAGTTGTTTTCGTATGATTTTTTTTTAATAGGGTATAGTAATTATGGTATATATTTAAAATAATTTTTTATTTAGCATTGTCACGGCATATTAAATACGCTCACGTTGAGTATCGTAACATTACTGATATGGACAGAAAGAATCATGAATCCATGATGAATACAATATTTAAATTATGTTTTACTCCCATTCTATTTAATGTATTTTTATTATTTTATCTCCTGTATATTCAAAAAAACACACTCCGTATTATCAAAGTAGAACGATACCTTCAAAAATATTAAGTAAAAATATTGGGCGGAAAAAGTCTACGATTACTATCCTCGTTGGTCGTGGAATTTAAGCCGCATCGGGAATTTAAATATGGGATCTAATTGAAGGGCAATTTCGACCTTACACAAGTTGGCCAAATTTAAATATGGGAGTATTAAATACTGTACTAAGGATGAGCCTCTATTCGATCCGGCCCAAAATAGGACCTTAACTCTGACAACTTTATTTATTAATACTCTATTTAGTGAACTAAAATTTTGGGCATAAGTTTTTTTATACTTTGATGATATAATAATAAATTAATGTGTTAAAGTGTCAAAGTAAAATAATTGTGAGTCCATCTAATTTTTTTAAGGGTGCTATTCAAAACTACCGACTTTTCATAAGAAAAGTTGAAAAATACCCACTATTATAAGGAATGTTCAAAACTACCCACTTTTATAAGTGTTTTACTATTTTGCCCTTCTGTCTTATGCGGTTGAGTGATAAGGTAGAGATTGGACGTGCGTCAGTTTTTTTTTTCAGATTTTGGGGTGTGGGAACCATCCTTTTCCATCACATTTATGTCTTTAATTGCTTTGACTCCATTCAACTCTATTCAAACTCCAATATTTCAACCACTTCTCCCCACATTTGCCCTTCACCTCTTATTTTCTAGATTGTAAATTTAGGAGCACTTGTGGTTCGAAAATTAATTTTTCTCGCCGGAATATTGCAGCATTAGCGACCGGATTTGCATAAGATACGGCTTAGGATCTAGAATCGGCAGCAATTTGTAGGCAGAATACTATTTGTTCGCAATTTCCGACCATGTAAGTTCACATCCCAATTTTTCATATTTTATACTCTTCTCCGATAGTAATTTGCTGAAATTTTTGTTATTTTTGTAGGCTGCCGGAATAACATTTGATAGGGATGACGGTTTTATTTTAACTTTCTAACTCTATTAAAGCAGTAATTTGTCATTTGTAGTGGACAATGGCTGCAGCACAAGGAAATGAACAGGTAATTAGGGCTTTTTTTCGTTGTACTGTAAATTTCCGTCGCTTTCTGCAATATTACGGTCGATGCGGCATTATTTTCCCTTCATTTGTATTTATGAATTTTTGGTTGTTGCAACATTGATTTGAAATTGTTGGAGATATGAGAAATATGAACATGTTTATAGGCATCTTTATGTTCTTAAGTAGATACAATTAACGCTTTTGTTAAAAAAAAGTTGTGAGTTAATTTTGAATATGCATGAAAAAAAGAATGTGATTATCCACATTTGTTGGATGAATTTCAATTATGTTTAGCATTAGAAAATAATTGATGAATTTATTCATGATTTTAAGCAGATTATTGAATAATTTTCTGAAAGAAAAAGTGTTGAGGTCGTAGTACAACGTATTCGGTCGTAATTTGTTGAATTGTTAAACTTTTCCTGCTTAATTTGAGACGGATTAACCTCTACAAATATTTATTAATTCGAAGTAATATAATGCTGAATGTAGATTGATATTCAAGTTGTAATCAGAGTAATTACGCTCGTATTTCATTTCAGTTGTTCCATAATCAATCGTAATTATTATGTCTTTCATTGATTGCTATAATCATGCACTAATTATGTTATCGTACAATTTAAATTAGGGTATATTCAAGAGATCGGAGACGATCAACATAAATTCTATAGTCAGAACATACTACAAGCTCTCGGTCCTACAACATGGTAGAAGGACATTGATGTCAGTCGGTAGGAGAGCACTTCTTGATCATTTTGAGAAAGGAATTTTTGGACAATTTCTTCGATGGGATCCCGGACAGAAGTGTGGCATGGCTGTTCACCATGTCCTTTCGCGCCACATTAATAGGCCCGGGGCGGAGGAGCACGAGATGTGCTTTGAAATCAACGGCACACACATTCAATTTTCACCGGTCGATTTTACACTAGTCACGGGGTTGAGGTTTGGGTCGTCAAATTTCGACACCACGGTAGAGTACAAAGTCCACCATGTGCGTGCTTTTAAGTTGTTTGCTGGGGGAGGTGATATCACAGTTGCCAAACTACTGGAAAAATTTGTGAATGAGAAAAGGCGACTTCATGATCCAAATGGAGATTCTTACTTTCGAGTAGCTCACATCCTTGTTCTTTACCAATTTGTGCTGGCATACGACCCTGGTCATTACGTGGATTCTTGGGTGTGGGCTTTAGTCGACGACATGAAATGTTTTAACGATTATCCGTGGGGTGCTTATGCTTTCTTGACGTTGGAGCACTACATCGACAATATTGGCCGAAGAGATAAATATCACTTCAATGGAGCTGCATGGGCATTTCATGTTTGGTCACTTGAGGTGTTGCCGGAATTAGCCAGCTTCGTAGTTCACAAAATAGAGGATCAAGCGGAGTCACATCCAAGATTTTTGAGGTGGAAGTTTCGTTCGAGGATCAAGAATGATATCTCCTGCGTATTCAACCGGGAGGTATATATTTCGATTGTAATTTACTATTTTACATTCGTGAATTGACTCTTTCCCTTCGTAATCGCGGCTGAAACTTCATCTGTTATTTATGTATTTACATCTTAATTGATATTTAATTTATTATTGGTATAATTTTAATGTTCTAGCCGGTTGGTTAAATTTTTCTATCGTACTTTAGTAATTTCCTGTCGCAAACCATAATTTTTCAGTCGTTAATTACCTTATTCATTGTTGTAGACCGACAGTGTGAGGCTCATGGTGGTCGATGAATATGAGATAAATACAAGATACTTTCAATCGGTTGTAGGCGCTGACCCATTAGGCATAATATTTCAGCTACCACGGAATCCGTTGAAGCTTGGAGAGCGATGCCCACGACGAGTGCGGGTAGATGAATCTAATTCGGATACGAAATCTGAAGATGAGGAGAACGATGCTACCGAGACTGAAGAGGAGCCGAGAAAGAACAAAGGCAAGCGGCATTCAAAGGGAAAAAGATCGAGGCGTGATGTATCTACATCGACCGGTAGTAGCGGAGGCAGTGGGGATGCGGACTCATTCCATAAGAATGAGATGAGATTTATGAAGAAGACCGCCAAGATGAGCGCCAAGTTAACATATAAGAAATTGGAAAGGAAATTCTTCCCAAAGATCCGCAAATGGTTGGATGATGCTCTAGATGTGTTTCGTTGCTCAGGTTCGCGTCGTAATCCCATTTTTTACAATGACGTCGTGATATCCCGACTCCTCATCGTGCGTCTCGCTCGGATATTGTTGTTGATGATGATGATGATAATGATGATGAAAAAGAAGAATTGCATGATACGGACATTCATGCATCTACGCCTATTTCATCGGGATATGATTTCATGGGAAGTGAAGGATTCACAAACGTCCTAATTTTTGAAGAATACTCGGGGTGACATTCAGTGCATGAATTTGGCCACACATTCATGCCCACATTCTCAACGGAAATTTCGGGACGACATTCGGTGCATGATATTGGCCATGTCAGTTCGGGCCTTGATAATCTTTGCGACTCGGTAAGTATTAATAATGCAACATCAATTGGTTGAAGATCTCATTTTCCCATCACTTCTAGCAATTTTCCTTCTGCTACTCTTACAAATATCTTATTTTCCTATTGCATTTCATCATTTCCCTATCGAATCAGATCCAAATTTTTGTTTATCTTACATTGTATTTGTAACACAGATTTTTAGACCGGGTGCCACATCACAACATGGGCCAATATATACTTACTCGACGCCGGTTTCTACACATGAGCAAGGAAAAACGAACGATGTTGATGATGATGATGATTTGAATAAGCCTATTGCAACGCTAAGGCGGAACCCTTGACGAGCAAAGGTCCCAAGCCGAGCCCTCTTATCTCCGTATGTGAATACTCAGGAGCCTCGACCAATTCTCAAAGAGGTACAACTTAGATATCATTCCTTCATGTTTGAATCCGAGAGTCCATATGTCATAATGAAGGAGAGTGCTCATAGATTATCAAAACAATTCTTTGAATCGATCGAGGAGGCTTCTAACGACATGGATTGCTCGGTGAGAATTTCAATGCTTTGAACATATCAATTAGTCAATTTAAAACATTGTGACATTATTTGATTTTGATTGGTAAAGACTGTGGACCTCTATTTGATGCACTTGAGGAGGAGATTGATCACGAAGGACCACCTATTGGAGACAGTTGATGAGCACAACATGATCATACTCGACACGGATGTATTTGTAAGTGAAATATCTGTCTCATATCTTAGAATGATGTTCATTTAAATTGTTATTTAATTTATTTTACTATTTAAGTGGTAATTTTATTTTGTGCAATTATAATTTATTATTCCAATCATAAATGCTTTTATTCCAGTCGTTACATCATAGATCCGATCGTAATTTCATATATTATTTAAAAGAAATCATTGGAAGACTACTGGAAAAGATTGAAGACTCAGTCCGACGACATGATCGCTAATTGGGTTCATCCAAGTCACATCTTAAGCGCAATCGAAGGTATAGATGCCGGGAATACAATGCGACCTTGGTGCTCGGCCAAACAAGTAAGTGATTCATATTGTTTAAACTTTCTAATTTAGAATAATCATGCTTATAAAGTATCATCATAAATCATATGATTGTTACAGATCATTTTGGTGTGCTTTTTGAATGGCCATTTTGTCACGGTTCGCATTAATCTTCAAGATTGGGTTGCCGAATTGTACGATTCATTGTATAACAATAGAGAGTTCAATGCCCAAGAATATCGTGAAGTACAATTGGAGCCATTGGTGAGATTATTTCCATTTGTACTTGCTGCGAGTCATTTTTGGGAGGAGTGCACGACCGGCCTCATGTTTAAGATGGATCCTCTCATTCTGAAAATCCCGGTTTGACAGAATCAACAAGTGCAAGTGGATAGTAAAGATTGTGGACCATTTGCCCTTATGTATGTTAAGCGTCTCCATACTGCCTCACCAAGTATACATTGGGGTAATTCACATCTTAGGCAGTACCGGACGAAGATTGGTCAAACCATATTCAATTTATGCCATGAGATTGAAGAATGATCATGTGGGACCTGAACAATGAATACGTCTCTTGGATTCGTACTTTTTCCAGTCATATTTTGTTATTTTACTGTTGAAACTCTGTTATTTCTGTCGTACCCATTTATTTTCCTTTCAGAATTGTCTGGATTTAGTACTCGAATGTTGAAACTCTGTTATTTATGTCGTACCCATTTATTTGTGTTGATTTTCCGATGGATGTTGGTATTAATTTACGTTCATATATTATTATTTTTCAACCGAATTTATATTATTTTCCCATCGATACTGGTGGAATTCACAAATCACTTACAAATACATTGAGTTCAATCAGAATACTCATCGACTAAGTCGGGACATCTTGGCGTGTATGACCCAATTGACGACAATGAGTACGCCTTTTTGGGGCTCGTTTCCTAGTCGACGAAGACGGCCCAACAGCTTCTTCAGTAGTAGTAGCCCTTTCCTCTCAAGCAGCTCGCTGCCTTCTCACTCTTGGATGCCCGGCTGTCTTAAGTATGATCGGGGGTAAATTGTACTTGCAATGTAATGTGGAAGTCTCCATTTACTATAACAAGTTACTCAATGGATGTGGTGTTTGTAGGCCTCAAAATAAGCGTCCTTTGTGTAGTAAGGCTCCACATACCTTAAAGTCGATTGACCACTCTTCCTACAATAATGAAGAATTATAAAGTTACTTAAAGTAAATAAAATTAGCAATTTAATACTGAAATCTAGACTTACTGAATTGCAGTAATCGCATGTGAACACGACAATCCATCTAGATCAAATTGACGACACGGGCACGATCGGTTTTGCAAATCAACCAGATATGTACTACGACCGGTGTTCACTCTATAATTCCCTTCATCAAGATAGACGGCATTGTACGTATGAGCTTTCCTCTTATTCCTATTGATCTTCCGTAGTGCCTCAACCGAGACCGAGCCTTCCAAATTGTGTGCCTCTCGACGTCTTTCATCGAACCACTTTTCCATGACTTGTCTTACAGCCTTGATCAGTGAACATATCGGCAAACGTCTGGCCTACAATAATCGAGAATTGAATGTCTCTGCTATGTTCAATATGTGAAAACTGTAACGTTTGATGGGACACGTCGATTTTGCCCATTTCTGTAGGCCAATGGACATCAACTTCTCAAAAGCTCTTGGGTTTTTTTTCCATGATGCTGGTCATGCATGTCTCAAAAACATCTTGCTTATATGCACACGCTGCTCTTTAATAGAATCCTCCAATGAATTTTCCAAATCATTTTATTTTTTGGAGAATGTGGTAGTAACAGAGCGCGTGTGTTGCATCGGGAAATACTTCACTCACTACATTCTTAATGGAGATGTGAGCATCAGAGACAATCAGTTGATTTCTTCGGCACCCATAGGCTCTTCTCACCCGAGAGAGAAACTATGTCCACGACTCATCATCCTCAATTGGCCCAATCTCGTAGGCTAATGGATACACTCCCTCATTCGCGTCTTTCGTCACTGCAACAAATAAAATACCACGGTTTTTTCCTTTCAAATGAGTGTCATCTACCATAATCACAGGCCTAAGAAATAATGGGTAAGCCAGTTGGGTTGCACTAAGCGCTACAAAATAATGCTTAAACTTTCCATCTGCACTGATATCCAGCTCAGTAATAGTCTCAGGGTTAGCCATCTCAAGCAGGTGCAAATAACCAGGCAACATCTAATAGGAATCGTCATATCCACCATATATCATCTGTATTGCAGCGTGTCGTGCCCTCAATGCTAGATTAAACTTAATACTGATCCCATAATCTCGAAACAGGTCCTCCTTGATGGTCTTAGGCCTCAAGATCTCACACTCATGATGAATTTTCTTAGCTACAAAGGTCATAACCACTTTATATTGGACCTTAGACGGAGCCTCGTGGTCCAATCTAAGTACGCATGTGTGCACTGCATTCAATATTCTCACGCGCCAAGCAGAACCATGACTTTCAGTTCGCAACTCAAAAGGGCAATCAACTTCTTTTTTACATATCCACACAAGTCGACCTCTATCTGAACGTTTGACTTTGTATTCAACACCTTGCTCAATATGCCATAACCCGATGTCATTAATTAGATCAGCTTTACTGTTGTAATAGGCGCCTTCAGCCAATTCTTCATTATCATTCGGATATTCTTCACATGCCACAAGCGAGTTGAAAGCATCAATTGGAATCACAGGAACTAGCCAATTATTTAGTACATCACTCGGCAATGGCTCTTCTTCCTCGTTCTCGAGTTCTTCCTCTATCGGATGCACTAAATCTAAAAGTTTAGTTATCCCGTCTTCTCTCTGAATCCATGCAGCAAACTTTGCAAATGTGAACTTCTACAAGTTATGCGCAGTTTCGTCTTCCGAAGCCGCTGGATCATATTCAAGCAAATAGTCTTCATCGTTTTCATCATCACCGTCGTCATTGGGCTTCTCACCAATCACTGTTTCCTCGGCAGTGTATGATGCCCCATCAAAATTCAAATCTTGTCGATAGGAACCGGAATAAATATTTTCATCTCCACCTAACCAGTCTGATAAAGCCATCTGCCGGATTTATTCTAAATTTTCATCATACTGCGTGGACTGACTGCCATATCCAAATGGCCTCATCTTGTGGACGTCAAAAGAAGGAACATAACAATCATGCTGCTGCGAGGTACCAACACCAACATCTGCACTGTTTTGAACAACGAATATGGTTGGATACAATTCGTGCATGAATAATTGCTCCAATTCTTCATCAGTAGCTAAGCGAGATTTTGTAAGACGCCCTCTTTGAGAATGAGATAGATAATAAAGCTCGTATGCCGGCCTCAAATTCGTAGCTTGCAATACACTGTCAATGTTGTACCGCGGGTTCAAAATAGACACGGGTTGAGTCGCTATACTCGTTACTTGTTCGGTTCCCCCAACGTAATCAGAATCGGCCCATTCTCCACTGAACTTAATGACTACACACTTCCACGAATCCATATGTACCTATTATATGAAAAACCAGTGAATATATAGTTAATAAATTATAAAATATGACCGAAAAATACATATTTCGGACGAAAACTAATATTCCCCTCGTAAAAATCATTTCGGTAAACCATACGCAAATGTAAATTATAGTACTACGATCGAAATTTAATCAATTATGCTCACCCATCAATAAAATTTATCTAACAAAAGTGGATAACTACATCAAATTTTTGTTCCTATTCAATATTAACTCACGATTCTATTTTTGTACATAACCATGAATTGTGCCATCTACTTAAGAACATAAATATGTCTATATAAGTGATTAACACTTTCGAATATATACATATATCGAAATGAATGTCACAACATCCCAAAGTAAATAAAAACACAACGAAAGGAAAATAATACTGCAGTGATGGTAATTTAGTATGAAGCGACAGGAAATTTACAGTTCAACTAAAAAACACTAATTTAGTTCATGAAAAAATTTACACTTTGTTGTAAGATTTTGTAGTAAATAAAAAACATACCTTTTAAATTAAGATCAATGCTCTTGCACAAAAAATTCAGAAGATCTTGCATACAAATTTCTATTTCCCGGCTGCAGTTTCAATCGCTATTTTTCCAGCCACATTTGTAATCTCTATTTTCCAATTGCAATTGCAATCACAATTTTCCAGGTAGTAGTGATTTTAATCTCACAGTTCTAGTAGTATTTCTCTCTCAATATGCAACAATATATGTTTCAGAAACTCAAATGTGAATTGAATTTGAGAGATGCATGATGCACTGAGTATTAATCCATCCAACATTTCAACTTGGTTTAATTTTACCATTGAAATCTGAATATCATTCACATGTCAACAGTGGGAAAATAGTACTTTTCGATTCAAAGTTTTAGGCTAGTTGAACTTGCTTCAGGCGACATCACATCATCTTTTGACCATTAATGAATTCAATGATTCCAATTTATTTTCACAACAATCCAAATAAGAATGATGTAAGAAAAAGTCACATCAACACTACACCCCAAATATTTTTGTCCACATTGAAAGGCAACATAGACATTTCCATGTAAAAGTGAGTATTTTTCAACATTCTTTATCAAAGTAGGTATTTTTCAACATTGCTTATGAAAAGTGGGTAGTTTACATTATTATCACTTTTTTTAATAGTATTAAAGTGTTAAAAAGTAGAGTGATAAAGTGTTAAAGTGATTGTGGGGTCTACGACCCAAAATGGAAAGGTTCAGTAAATGGAGGACGTCCCAATATAGTAAGAGTGTCAATAAATTGAGGACAAATGGAGTATAATTGTTATAAATTATTAATTTACAATTTCAAAACGTCACATTTCATTTTGGCACAGTTCACTGTTTTTTTTTTGAAAATTTAATATTTTTCAATAAATAAAAATCGAACACTTTAAATGAGACAGCTCAAATAAAAAAAATAAAAAAATGAATGCTTTGAATGTGATAGAGGAAGCATATAAATGGAGAATTTATTTATTTTATTTATTTAATATTCTCATGTAACAAAACTTTCGTCGTAAAGAAAGAATATTGAGGGAGATGTTTTTAGCTAGAATTACAACGTTAATGCAATATTTGTGTTTGAGAATTCCAGCTAAATAGCACTAATAAAATTCTATACAACTTAATAGTTTTCATATGCAGAATTGCACTTTTGATTTTCGCATCACTAATTTTTAATTTCAAGATGCTACTCAATGCATCAAAAAAATCTTCACATAATTTTTTGTGGGGTTTCTACAATTATCCGGGAGTTGATTTTGATGCTTAATTAGTCCATCTATATACGTTCGTGCGTCATTAGATTTGCAAAATACACAATCTATCAAAAATTAAAAGTCCCTAATATGTAAATTAAATAATTTACAAATGCATAAATTGATGACCATGGTTTTATTTTATTTTTTTTATCTAGACAAGTTGGCATTATGTGTCTACTGTTGTTATGACCTAGAAATATGAGAGTTTGAAAAGATAAAGAGAGTGGGAGGAACTGTTGTTTTAGATTATGAAACTATTGTTTAATCCCTACCACTATATATATATATATATATATATATATATATATATATTTTGTTGTTGTTGTATGTGAAGAATTTTAATTTGAAAAACTATTGGGACAATTTAAGTGCTCAATTCTTGATTCATCATCACAGATATTATATTGGGGTCTATTTTGGTGCTTCGTACAAGTACTTCTTCTATTTGTAGACCATGATTAAAAAAATATAAAATAGGATTTATCAGATGCCACTACAACGATCAAATTTGACCTAAAAATTTTGGCCCGATGGATAGTCTCGACCCGGTCATAGTTTGGGCATGTTTGAATTAAGAAATTCAAAGTTTGCTTGAATTTTAGCCCGGTCCAACTTGAACCGAAATATGCAAAAGTATGGTGGGCTCAGGCGGCCCGATTGGTCCCATCAATTTTTATTCTATAGTTTTCTTACAGTTTGATCGAGTTTAGGCTTTGATTTTCGCTGCCCGATAAAATTTAGGCCCAACCATGTCCAAGTTTGTCTTATGCCCGGCGGGATTGGGATCGGGCTGGCCCGAACATTAAACAACCCTAGATGCCAAACCTGATAAAAAATGTCATTTTGAAATTACATTTTTTGAAATATAGTACTATGAATATCATAACAAAATATTTATTAAATTAATTGCAATTGAACAATTGTGTTAGAGAAATATTTGGGAAGGACACATGAAATAGTAGAATTATCAAAATTATAGGATTTGGCACAACCTGTCTTGATGATTTTACATTTTTAATTCATTATTAAAAAAATATATACTTCCTCTGTCTTCCATTTACTGATACTCTTATTATAGTGGGACGTTCTCCATTTACTGAACCTTTCCATTTTGGATCGTAGACCCCACAATTACTTTAATACTTTATCACTATATTTTTAACAATTTAACACTTTAATACTATTAAAAAAATTAGATGGACCCACAATTATTTCACTTTAATACTTTAACACATTAATTTATTATTATATTATCAAAATATAAAAAAACTTATGCCCAAAATTTTAGTTCACTACATGAAGACGGAGGGAGTATATATATATCATTAGAACGCAGTACCGGTCATCATAGATGAAGGTATTAAATGAAATACTAGCATTCGTGAACAAAAAAAAACTTGCAATAAAATACAATTTGTATTAATTTAGACAAATTCTCGAAAAGTGATCCATTCATCAAGAATTATAATAAATCCCCACGATTACATTAGTAAAAATAGTTGCAATGTTATGGAGATTCGTGAATTAAAAGTCCATTATTTCATTATTTGTCTCGCACCATTGATACAAAGGAGCATGCGAAGACTTTAAAGAGTTCTCAAATTTGAATGTTGTACTTCATAATTATATATGTATATATATTATTTTGTATTACATGCACAAATATTATTATTGACAATTCTAAAATAAAGGCGTAGATAAATGTTTTAGCTTAGTTTGGTCACTATGATAGTAAAAAAATAATTTGTTACTCAATACTTGGTAACAAAAATAAAAAACCAAGTAACCTCCCACATATCTTTCATTGTACACTCTACTTCTTTATCTTTCTTCACAAATTGAATTATGTCCAAATAAAATCTACAATTACTTCTTAAAACTCATCTTTCAATTTCCATAATGATAATCATAGTTAATCACCCATATGAATGGTAAATAACTTTTAAATCTTTACCTTTTTTAATTATAAAATATTCTAAAATAATTGTGAGACACTAGTGAAACACACTAATAAAAATATTTTAGAAATGTCATTGTTAATATTCCATGGGCAAGTATACCAATATACAGAGAGTAAACGTAATAAAAATAGATTTACTCTAAAAGTACGATATTCTTTTTGTTTTTGGCATTCAAAAAAATTACGATATTCCTATTTTAATATATGACCCTCCACATTCCTTTTATATTATACTACTAAATCTCTATTTACAAAAAATGATCACTTTATTACTTATCTCTAGTAGGCTCATACTTTTACTAAATAAATTATTGATCATCTATTCACATTTTTATTAATAATCGTGTCACAAAAAGTGAATTGCAATTGCCTTGGACAGAATAAGCAATAGAGGGAACATAAAGAGGTGACACGTGTGCAAGCATTAAGGTAGAATAGTCGCCATGTCATCATTGTCATCTACGAAATTAAGACCAGCAGTAGTGGCCATTGTCGGACTCTAATTGATATCTATAAATGGACTAATCAAGTACACTTAATGCCCCACCTCGCCATTACTGCATCGCATCGGATTCTCGGTTTAGTGCACCCAACCCCAACCATTTTAGTAGAGTTGTCAAAAAGCGGTCCGATCTCACGGTTCATCTTTTACTTTTAGTATGTGAAGAATCATCATATTCAAAATGTAGATATGTTATGTGGTTTATTTGGGATGGATCTTAATACTATATGTATTTGTATGGTTTCGGAGCTTTAAATTATTTATCTTTCAAAAGGAGAACTGGAATAAAAAGTTGATAGTTGACGAAATTAAAGAGAAGATTGTGGAGTTGGTAGCGATTGCAAGACGGGAGCAAATTTCAGTGGGTCATTTAAAGATTGGTTGGATGATCTTAGGAGAAGTTGTATTGATGTTTGATTCATTTCTTGTACTTTGATTTACCTAGGTACTTCGTGTATCCAGTTGTTTATCTTCTTAATACTATATCTTTCCGATGAGTATATAATACATTGTCACACACTAGTAAAATTAATAGAAAAAACTATAATAGTCATTGATTAATGTTTGAAATATTTATATAAATGTGTCAAGTTTGAATCTTTCATAATGCGATTTTTAAATTATTATTTTAAGAAAAAAAAAAAGTTTATTTCTACTTTTAAGAGTACGCTAGCATATCTTTTATTTATTTCATATTTATCTGACACAAACTATTGATGGTTAGCTTAATACTCCTTTTGCTTTTTTAAGTGTCTCCCACTAAGAAACAATATAAATTTATATTTAACCTTATTTATTATTCTATTTTTTATACACCAACTTATATATGATAAAATTATATGAGTAAAATGGGAAATATTTAGCTATTTTATTATCAAATTTCGAAATGACATGAGAAGCTTAAAAAGAAATAAGAATAAAAGTCAAATAGAATATATAAATCGGAAATTTTTCTTCACCAATTAAGAAATTAAGTAGAAATATGAGTAGAATCGTGCTACAATTATAATAGATTTGACTTGTAATTCTCAAAAAAGTAGAAATATCATCACATAAATTAGGATTTGGTTTCATAGAGTAAAGTACAATAATCGAAGAAACCCAAACACAAAATATTTGAAATATATAAATCACTTTCTAGGCATCATTAATTGGTACTTTAATGGGTTGTCACGCAGAGTCATAAACATTAATTTTTTGGCACATAACTTTGACTAATATTAAATGTGTCTATGCATTCCTAAATATTTAGGTATTACTAGATTAATTACTCCCAATTAAATGCCAACACATTTAGGATAATTTAATAAAGTTAAATGCCGATTCCACGAACTTTGTCTATTGTAATAAGATTTGTTGGTTAAAGAAGAGATTGATATGTAGTATCTTGATATATACTATATATAGAATCATACAATCTTATCTTTTATTAATGAGGAGTCTTGAAGATTTTCTGGTTAAAAGGTTTCTTGAAATTCAAAATACGATATCTTCTTTGAAGTAAGAATGACACGATGATATTTTTTATTATTTGAATATTAAATATAGTTATTAAAAATATCATATGCTTATATTTTCGGTATCGATAGTCACTTTACATCATACTCCACATGTAATTCTATGCCCCAATTGTGTCACAAACATTAACATTTATTAATTTTATGTATTCTTTTAATAATTTTAATTTATTAGTATGATTTAGTCTAATTTTATAATTATTTTATAGGGTTCATTCATCCAACTACGGTTTATAATTATTTTTTTAACATATACAATAAATTAGTATTAGCTAAAACAGAGTTGATAAATCTAAAATTAGGGGTTTTTTTTTTTAAAAAAATAGTTTTTAGTTATAAGTGTTCATTATAATTTATTACTATAGTAATTTTTTAATAAAAAATATTATAAAATTAATAAAAATTAATGTTTGTGACATGATTTGAATATAAAAATTGGAACAAAGGATCTCATTTGATCATATTCCATTAGTTGTTTTACAAACGTTCAGCATCCTATTTGGAGTTTTCTCATGTTCCCTAATAGTAATTGTTTTATTTCAAAATTTTATAGTAAAGTAGTTGTATTTTCACCATTTTACCCCTTATTTATTGTTATCAATAAGTTGTTTTTATTTATTATTATTTTTTTTTTAAAAGATGATCAATAATGGATCCCCATTTCCCCCTTTAAGGTGACTCGAACCCTCGATCTCTTGGTCGGAGGCGAAATGTCTTACCAACTGAGGTGCGCTTCATTGTCATTGTTATCAATAAGTTGACCATCAAAGATAGAGAGTATTAAATAAGGCTATAAATATAAATTTGATTGCATCCTTAGTATGTGTAATTTTCAATACAGTTATAAAACACGGAGGGAGTACACAATATCGTCCATTAAACCACTACGTTTCATTTTGTTAGAAAGTGACATAATATATTGGGACATTCGTGGAGTAAATAAAGTATAAAATAAAGTAATAATTCTGTTTAATTTTGAGAGGATGATGAGACTGATGAAACTCCTCTAAAACAATACACTATCACTTCCAATTTGTGAATTCAAGTTGACGTTACTTAAAGTAGTTAATTGTTCCCTAAAAATATTTAGTTAAACGTTGTTTTATTATAGTAATGAGCACGCTTGATATTTGATATACGACTATCACCACTCTTCGTGCAGTTTATGACTCATCTGCCTCAAACCTTTTTAAATACAGTATCTTAATTATTTTTTTATATTGAGAAAACTAATATATACATAGGAAATGATTAATATAAAGATAAGTTATGACATGAGAAATATAAATAAATACACACTTGGGTCAGCCAGAGGCACCGTGCGGCCGGCTAAAACACTAGCACTTTTATTCGTGTAGATTAACACTTTTCTGTATAAAGATTGACACTTTAAAAAATGGCATTTTATTCGTAAAATAATTATGTTAAAGATTGACACTTTTATTCGTATAGATTATCAATTTTCTATATAAAGATTGACACTTTGACCCGGCCACACTATGTGGCCGACCTCACCCAAGTTTTTGTCAAATAAATATGGACCACTGATCTTTGTGTGATCTATGATTGTTATTTATATTTATTACTCTTTTGTAAGAGCTAAGAAAATTGATTGATTTTCGATTGGATATAATTTTAATGTACTCATTTTGTCCCGCCGAAAGATGGACGTTTCTTGAATATATAAGAGATATAAAATAAAGAAACTTCTAACTTTCTATGGGACGGAGGGAGTACATCTCAGGAGTAGAACGTTGCAGAATTTAGACCATGTCTAAGCTCCGAATATTAAGTTGACAAATGGCCATGATCTTTAGAAAGGGTTTAAATGTATTTTATTTTAAATATCATATCTTGATTCAAATTCAAAGAGGTTTAGTCCAAATTCATTGCACTATATGTTATTGTTGATGAATGATTGTGAACTTCATTTTATGGCCAATTTGATAGAGAATTAAACCAAATAAAGCAAGAATAACTATCCAACTATGTGCTAGTGACCTAGTGCCAATATTCCATGATGTATTAGTGGGATATAATCCCTCCCTCTAAAATATCTAGAGTGGGACACTGGAAGTTACAAGTTTTTTTTTTATAAATGTTTTTTATCGTACGAAAATAAAAATAATTATTTTATATAAAACTATGATACATTCTTAATATTATTACAATATACTATTCATTATAACTCATTCTCAGTGCTATAATAATACATGACAAGCATCCATTTGTGCAATATACTATGACATATAAAATTGCAATAGATGATTTGAATAGTGATTTTTAGTATAGCATCATAGAACCCATACTAGGCCAATTGCTAGTAGAATCATGTTTCTAACAAGTTGTTTGTGCCAAATTTTATCGTAATGTTTATGATGAACAAAAAGCCTATCACAATTTGGCCAAGTGTGATAGCCAAACTTCCTTAAAATTTGAGGTCTTATCGTGTTCCTTGGTGGCATTAGAAAGATACTGCACTTCCCCATCAGTCTCAATTAATCACGTAGAAAAACTAAATGCTGGCTTGTGATACATGTGAAATTGATGTAAGGGTGCGTCTAATTCATTGATTAAAATTTATTAAAATATTGGAAAATTACGCTTTTAAAGTGAAATTCCGTCGATTCTCTACTAAATACTAAAAGAATACAAAAGAAGAGAAAATAAACTCTAATTTTATATTATCAAAATCCAACTTCCACAATATAATACTCATATTTATAGTTTTAAGGTTGTGTTCTCTTTGAGGGAAAAGATAGAAAAATGAAAAAAAATTCTCATTTTTTCACAATTTCGCTTGCCCACTATGACATAAAAATTTCCCCGGGCAGGATGGAAAATTTTCCCGCGCAACCCTTTTCCCTCCCTTTTCACTTCAAACTTGGAAAAAGAAAAAAAAATCTCATTTTTTCACAATTTCACTTGTTCACTATGACATAAAAATTTTCCCGGGTAGGAGGAAAATTTTTCCCGCACAACCCTTTTTCCTCCCTTTTCACTCCAAACCTATACAATATTTTTATCTCAACTTGGAGTGATAATATTTTCTATTATTTTCTTATGGCTCCTTTTCCTACCTTAAAGAGAACACCCTAATAATGAAAGGGTCAAGCCCATAAAAATATGAATTACTTGGAAAAGAAGTAAATTAAAACCTAATTAATCAAATAATATCAAAACCTATGCATATATTCAATCTATATCTTTTAATCTCCATCAGAAACTATGTTGATATATATATATATATATATATATATATATAGGTGAGAGATCATGTAAAAAAGAAGTATTAGGTAAGAAATAAGAAGAGATCTACACCATTATTTTTTTGTGATCAATGGTTCACATTAATTCCACATTGTATACTCTAATATAGGCGGTTATGAGAAAGTTAGGGATAATGTAGTCAATTTTTATTTATACAAACGGCATGTCCTAAAATTACGGGAATCTATGGGAGTATATTGGATAGTTTCCTCTGAGAATTTTCTTAGGATTTATAGAACAATATATATAAGTCCTTTAACTTTTTAGTAATATTTACAAGTTCAACTATTTATTTATTTAACTTAAAGTATACTCGTTCAATCTATTTGTCACATATTTGATGAGTACATATTATTTTAACTCTTAGTGCATTATCAATAACTCTTCAATGCATTGTGCGAAAGTTCATTATGCATTATTATCAACAATTTCAAAATATGATGCATTATGATTCATTATGATAGTATTTTGTAAATACAATGCATTATTTCAACTATTAGTGCATTATCAATAACTCTTTGATGCATTATGCGGAAATTCATTATGCATTATTATCAACAATCTTAAAATATGATGCATTATGATTCATTATGAAAATATTTTAAATACAATTGTTGGTATAATTAATAACATTATTTATTATAAGTAACATCATGATTGAATTAATGTAAATTTTTCTTTTGTTTTTTTTTTTCTCCCTCAAAATGCATTATCAAACTTTAATTAATGCATTACAAAAGCTTAAGCAATGCATTATAACTATTGGATCATAAACAAAAATATGTACAATTCATTTTCTTTTGCGTGTGAGTTCCAAATTTTTCTTTTGCATTATCACACACTGTAATGTATTTGTAGACATTGTCCCAAATTTATATTATAATTTAGATATTGAGATTTTTTCTCTCTTCGGCAAGGATATTAAACATTTAAACTCCCAAATCCCGCAAAATGCGTTATGTGTCAATTAATCAATATAAGGTCATGTTTAATTTACCCTTTTCGCCTTCCGTAACCCACAATTCAATGGTTTTAAGTAAATTTAGATTTTGATAGTTATTTTACATTAAATCCTATCCATTTATTTTGGAGTGATCAAGGGTCATGGATGCTTCTTATTTCCTATACAAAAGCACTTTTGTACATGATCTCATCTATATATATATATATATATATATATATATATATATATATTACTTTATTTTAAAGGATAATGAGATAATTGTTAAATGCAACTAATAAAATTTCAACGGGTAATTGGCATTTAAATACATGAACTTTTACCATTTTTATGAATTCAGACATGAACTCTGACTCGTTCCTAAAAATACACAGACTATTGATGTTTTTCGAGTTCATCAATGAGTCATTTTCTCGTCCGACGTGGCACTCGGAAAATCTAAGTGGACGAGATCGGCGGTGAAATGAAACGACGTCGTTAAAGACTTAAGGAAAACGACGTCATTTCATGTAACAGCTTTATGCCAATGGTAAATGATAGGGTTTTATAACTTAGACTCGAGCCCTAATTTTTCTACATCTCTCGCTCTATCATCTCTCTCTCCTTTCTCGCGATTTTTCTGAGATTCTACAGTCATGGCGGCAGCAAACTCAAGCTCCAGCAACTCCGTGCGAAGGCCGTTCTGGGCTTCATTGCCTAGCTGGGCACAACTACTGCCGCAACCACTGCGTTCGCATTCTGCAGGTCGAGAAAGACAACTACGAGAGATTGTTGCGCAGCAAAGATGAGACTATAAACTTCTTGCGTGAGAGGGACACGAGGCATTGTGCAGATTATGTGCGTTTGGAGGCAAAATTGGAGGCGTCTGTTGCTGAAATCGAATTCTATAAGAAATGGGGCTCTTTCGTGATTGCTACATCAATCGGTTTGCATCCTTGATTGATGTAGAATTTGTAGTTTGACTGGTAACTAGCTATGTATGTATCTTGATTCCAATTATGATATAATAGAAGTTGTGTTTGTAGTATAATGGTTGTTTTTTAGCAGATGAGTAGATGAGTACATGAGTTGATGAAAGAATAGTAGATGAAAGAATCTGAGCAATTTTACCATTGAACACATCGAACAACCACCAAAATCTTACCATTAAGGATAGTTTCTAACACATTGAACAACAACCAAAATAGAGATGGTTTCAATGACATCTACAAAAAGCATACTTCCAGTAATACACTACGAATTGCATATTCCAAAATAATTCAAGTTTTAACATCCACATTTCCAACAAAAAACTACATAAGCATTGCATCAGTTGTGACTTTCTTGTGTTGCATTGAGCTTCTTCTTGGTAATCATTGTTGTCTTCTTTTTGGGGGGTTTTGGAGGAACATTGCCACTGCTACTGCCATCAGCCGACATCCCAGGTGTTGTGTTTGTGTTGGTGATTGTGGAAGCTATAGAAGTTGAGGCCTCATTGGCATGTGTGGATATGCTTGTGTTTGCTGCATTGGTAGTAGTGGCTTGAGGATTCTTCTTTGGTCTTCCAACTTTACCCTAAACACATGAAATGTAAAGTTAAAAAATACCTACAAATTAATAGAGAATTGTACATAACAGATGAAAGAAAATAGTAGAAGGCTACCTGAGGTTTATGCCCTTTCACCACAGGATCTTGTTTACATGACCTCCTATTGTGGCCTTGCTTGTGGCAGTTTGAACAGGTCATTGTGCTACCATTTCTCCTGAGCTTGTAAGTATTGTTGGGATTTTCTTCACATGGATCTCTCTTTCTTTTCTTCTTTTGCCTACCAGACATCTTCTTTGCAGCTGGTGGCACAACTGGGTAGCCTTCTGCTACAGGCCACAACTTCTCTCCATTCAGAGGTGGCAGTGAGTACATGTATGTGGTCTTGTGCCTTTCAACTGAATACCATTCATTCACATAGGCTGCTAGATCCTTTCTAATGTAAATGATAGCTGCACAAGCATGAATGCAAGGAATACCAGAAATATCCCAAGCCCTACAAGTACATGTCCTATGCTCAAGATCAACTACAAACCTGTCAGCATAATTCTCCACCTCAAACAACACATCTGAGGCTATATGAACCACACAATACCTATTCCTGCTCTTTATCTTCTCTAAATCCTTCATAATTTCAGGGAAAATAACATGAACATAACCTATCAATTCTGATTTCTTCCTATGCAATCTTTCCATAAGAGATGTCCCAATCTCTTCTAACATATGTATCACATGCTTACCCCTGGCAGCTAGTATGTATCCATTGAAAGTCTCAGATATGTTATTGAGAATCATATCACTTGCAGTTCCAACTTCAATGAAACACTTACAGAATTTTGTGGTGTCCCTCCCAATGAAATCTGCATATACAGCTTCATTTACCCTCTTCATCTCATCAAGTGCTTCATTATAATCTTGCAGGTATGTGCTTCTCACTGTCTTCCAGAAGATGTTCTTTATAGTTGTTGCTTTGTGTCCCTTATTCCAGTTCATGTATACATGCCTTGCACAGTTTCGATGTGTAGCAAAAGGAGTAACCTTAGCCACAACATTCAACAAACCCTACATACAATCACACATAAAGAATATGAATTAGTATCCACTTAATAAACAAGTCATAAAATATAAAATAAATGGAGGCTACATAGCAAAAGTACCTTCTGTTGATCAGATATAAATGTGAAGCCTGCACCTGTGGAGATGCCTACATCATCCACCAGAATCCTCAAGAACCATCTTGATGAGCCCGGGTCCAGCACTGATGAATTTATTTAGTTGCTCATGTTTTATATTTTATTTGGGCTTAAAAACTTTATATTTATTTTTAATTTAGTTTAGTCCAATTATCACAACATGTTTAGGTGATTAATTAGCCCAGTTATATTTAATTAAGGAGTCCGAAATTATCAAGCCCAAGCCTTGTTAATTTCGAAAACCTACCTAGCTTAGGAATTAGATTAGTATTTATGTTAATTTTCGTTCATACTTTGAAACAGACAATATTGAATCAGAAATCTAGTTGATCGTTTTGTCTCATATTTCGTGCTTCGGTTCACGATACTATAGGTTCTTGGTAGAGTTTGATTGTTGGCGATTTCAAACTTGAATTCATCGACTCGTTCGTGATATCTCGTAGTATCCGGGTTAGTCGAGCCACGAAGATTGCTCCATAAACGCGTTTCGGATTCACGTAGATCCGGGGTTCGTTTCGGGTAAGATTCACAATTTGTTTCCGTTTGAATTCTGCAATTCGTGTTCTTTTCGTTTCCAGCCATTCATCATCGTTCATATATCATAAATATCCATCCTACATCGATCCTGTAGCTATTCCATCCCAGAAAAACCTTAGATTAAGTTCAGATCCGTTTTTGAAACCCTAACTCGTCCTGAAAATCACCACCGTGCCAAATCGAAAAATACTCGTGCGTTTTCACTGAATTTTGGATATGTTCTTCATAACCCTATGTTGTAATTCGTGTTAAAATTTGAGCTTAATCGGAATTGAATTGCTTAGGTTACTGTCGACGCTTATTCAGTGTATTTGTGGGTAGAAATTCGGGGAATTGTCATTCGATTTTTCATAGTTATATTTGGATTGAATCTTTCGTGTCTGACGTTGTTCGATTCTCAGCTTCCGCGTATTGTGATCGCATCACATCTCCTGTGGAAACACCTAAAAGTGCTAGCAATAGAACTAGTCATATCGTAGAACTAGTAGGTTAACCCAATGTCAAATCTCAAGGAAGACTTAGCAGGGGGATTAATCGTATGAAACATACACACTAAACACTCTACGAAAGCAAATAAATATTTAAGGGTTTTAGGTTTAATTATTAAATCCTAGGCTTAATTAAAAGAAAGCAAATAAATCTAACCTAGACTTGAAATTAAAGAAAGCAATCAAGAGCAAATAAAAGAACTCCCGTCTGTCACACGGGAGAAAAAATTAAACTAAGAGAAAAATAATAAATCTATCTAGGCATGAATTGAAAAGAAAGCAATTAAATTTAAGCTAGAGCAAATAAATCTTAACATGCTTAAAAATAAATCTAAAAAACTAGAAAGTAATTAAATCTAATCTTAGCAAATTAATCTAAACTAATGAAAGTAATTAACCAAAGCAAGTAAAGAAAGCAAATAAAATTAATCTAAGAGCATAAATTAAACTTACGGATCGAAGACGAAAGAAAGAACAAAAAATTTGAATTAAACTCGAATTAAATCTTGAATCTAAACTCCAATCTTCAAAGCATAAATCTAAGAGCTAATCTAAACTAATCTAGAGTTTTAAAGGATGGAAAATAAGAGAAGAGAAGTTCTATTTTTGTTCCCCAAAGGTTACATATATATAGGATACCAAAAACCTAGTTAAAGAAGGAAACAATCTCTCAAATTCGTCGGACTGACCGGGCGCTCACCTCCCTTGGCAGTCGCCAAGTCCGAGCTGCAGTCCGCTGTGCGCGACTTTTTTGTTTCGGCCGTATCTCCCTCGCCCGAACTCGGAATCGACCTCCATTTTTTCCTACGCGCTCCTATCGAACCCCTCTTTGATGTTATGCTTTTATATCATCCAAATTTGATCTTCACATTTAACTCATTTCTTCAATCTTTTGCTCATTTTCTTCATTCTCTTCCAAAAGTCCTCACGAATCCAACTTTGACTAAAACACACAAAATAAACATGTAAAATGAACAAAACATATGAAAACAAACTAACAACAAACTATAAAAACCACACAAACATACTCCAAAAAAATCCCCCACACTTAATCCTTTGCTTGTCCTCAAGCAAACTCATTCAAATCATTTACAAAACATGAACTTAAGAAGTGATAATGAATTTGGCTTCAGAAATTTTCCAAAAACAAGATACATAATGCAAAGCACTTCACCATTCACTAAGCAAGTCATAGCAAGTTTCAACTTCTAACCTCTTGAACACAAATCCTCACGACATGGGTATAAATGTGAAAGTGAACTCTCATCTCTCAAATGTTTAGATTAGGACAAAGAAACACTCAATTCAAGTCACACAAATTTGCCTACCATATGCTTGCATATCGTCTCACCTATCCACTACTTAAATGTGTGCTCAAGACAAAGATCAAATATGACTTTCTTTTTGGTTATAATGTAGGCTCTTTGGTAGGTAAATTTTTTTGGCTAAAGTGAGTTAACAACCCCAAAGGCTTATTACTCAATCATCTTTTTTTTACTCTCTTTTTACTCTCATTTCACACTCAATCCTCCCCCACACTACGTCAAGCCATATCACAATAAAGCTCAAAACATAACCAAGCACAATTACAATCTCATCTTTTCTTTCTACCTACTTATACTCTTATTCAACTTTTTTTTTTTCTTTTCTTTTCTTTTCTTTTCTTCTTTTCTTTTTCTTTTTCTCTTTTTTTTATTTTTTATTTTTAACTAGAGCTTATGTAGGTAGAAAGTACTAACTAATAGGTACTAAGATCATTTCTTCTATCTCATTTTCCAATATTTTCTTTTGAAAGAACACACCTCATATCATTCACAAGTTAATTCTCATCCCAAGGCTTTTTCAAAGAAAAGTAGGTGACAAGGAAAAAGGATAAGAAGGGCTAAGAAAAATGGCCTAAAATCCTCTCTTCGTCATAAAGCACACTATGCAATCTCAAGGGAGAAACCAACGCAAGTTCTAGAGACAAAATTGCATGCTTAAATACTCACACTCAAGAAAGAAACACGACTATAATGATGTAATAGTCAAAAGCTCAAATCTCTCACAACAAAAGGCTCAAATGATTCATGTTCTTAATAGGCCAAAAAGTCTAAGTTCACCAATCATGCTTAACAAACAATGGCACACTTCACATATTATTTTTCCAAATAAAAACAAATAACATCACTAGCCCATCATCACAACTATCATTCATGCTTGCTATGACCCAAACAAGATGCTAACACACAAAACAAAAGGATTAAGCATGCTTCACAAAACAAATAACACAACTAAAAAGTTTCTAACCCCTCCCCCACACTTAAGAACAAGCAATGTCCTCATTGCACAAAAATAAAAGAGAGGGATATAGAAAACTTCACAAATGACGACGCAATACGACACCAACTTCAAGAGCCACACGCACTCGAAAGCCAAGTACCTACACAACACAAACAGAAGAAACCCAAGCATAATACCTACTAACACACTAAAACGAAAACCAAAAACAAAATAAAACGAGAAACAAAAGGAAAATGACACAAATTACCAAACTTAAGGTGGTGGGGGATGAGAATAGGAATATAGAGCAATGTGGAGTGAAATCGAGAAGAAACTTGAACAACCAAAACTGCTTGTGAGCGGTCGCCAGCTCTTAGATCCAGAAATTCTTCTTAAGCCCACATTAGAAAACAAAAAAAATAATAATACAATTAACAAAATCATAAAAAAAAATTACGAAACCGTGGGTTGCCTCCACGAAGCGCTTGTTTAACGTCAGTTAGCTCGACGGAATCTTCATCAGCCAAACCTCGTCGCAATGAACAACGGGTTTCTTATAACAGTCTCAAATCCGAGGAATCCATCAACCATTCTCGACCGAACTTTGAGCTTTTCCGCCAGGTTGGCTTGAGAATCTAAAATCGGTTCATGTTTGATACCCCTCTCCCCCACACTTATTTGAAACTCCTCATACAACTGCTCTTGATCATGCACTTTAAGCCGAGGTTCTTCCGAAATGTGAGCTTCATCTTGCAGGTTAGCGAGAAAATCGTCAACAATGGCTTCTTCTTGTTGCATGCTTACCATACAAGCCTCCTTCACTTCCTCTACCTCTTTCAAGTTGTTCAAGAATTTCTCGATGATAGCATCTTCCTCATCACTCAAAATTCCTCTACAATTGGCGCTTTAGGTTTATTATCATCCTTCACATTCTGCACAACATTATCCTCATCCAATATGTCATGAATTTGAACATAAAAACATTTATGGATCAATAATTTAGAAATAGAAGTAGAAGTAGAAGTAGAGGGTGACTTCCCAAATACCGAAAACATCATCGATCCTCCTTTCCCGGCCATGCTCAATATACTGGAAGCAACATCTATACGAGTTTGAGTAGTCACCATAAACGGTTGTCCCAACAAGAGCAGATGACCATTCGCACTCCTCGCTCCTCGTCCCTTTACAAGCACCACAAAATCAGCAAGAACTCGAATGCCCCGAACAATTATAGCCACATCTTCCGCAATTCCTAACGGATGACTCAAGTCGCCTTGAGGTTCTTTACATTCATCTTCTCAAAAATAGAGTGAGGCATCAAGTTCACTGCTGCTCCTAGATCTATAATGCCCGACACTTCCTCTCCACTATCCAATGTAACATTTAATTCAAAACTCCCCGGATCACTTTGTTTAGGTAACGAAGGAAGACAACCATCAATCTATTTATCTTTCTTCACATTCTTCAATCTGCTCGGGAAGGGAATCAGTGGAACATAAGGTCTGGGAGCTTTGTGGAGGGTAGATTCCGACTCAGGTTGTGCATTGGTGTAACAACCCGTTTTTTTTAAGTCTTTAAATTTTATTATTCAAATAATTTAAAATCTATTTATTTTATTTTTTTATAATTATATATATATAAGTGTTCGAGTTATATTATAGTCGAAGTCGTGCCTTAGCTATATATATTTATTAATACTACAATGTGGTAATATATATATATATATATATATATATATATATATATATTAAATTATGAATATCATTTCCAAAATATATGAATATATGTATATATAAATATTTAATCGTATTTTCTCATATATGTTGGATATGTATTAATTATTTTAAATCATTTATATTACACCATCATTTACACATGCATCATTAGTATTATAGAAAATAGGAATTTCCATTAATTATTTTTCTTAAATGCATTATTTACGTTCCTTAAATAAATAAATCTTTTTAGTTTTGATATCCTTATTAATATGCTGGAATTTGAGTAGTTACGTGTAATTGTGTTTTTAAAAGAGAGAAAGATTTTTAGTCAACTCTTTTACTATGGAAATTAGTATAAAATTATCCCTGATTTCGTTGATTATTTAATTTCTAAAGGTTTTCAAAATTTCTGCAATAAATCTATTCCTAAAATACATTGAACCTAGTATTTTATAAGTATAAAATATTTTCTGCACCATATATACTATTCAGCGTTTTCCAAGGTTGGCTAAAGGATTCTTCATCAACTTCAACAATTGTTTTCTCTTGGAGGTGAAGAAATAATTATTTTCTTTGATAGTGTCTTGTTATCATCTTTTGTCAATACAAATTAAGCATCTCATCTTTTGTTTTTCTTAAGTTAATATACAAATATATTATACAAGTATGTATTTTGAATTATTTATATTATTTATATGTTCTGCTATAGTTATTTTATTTTATTTTCTCATGTTTTATTTCATCGTAATTTCCGAATTCTCATGAAGAAGGTTGTCTGATTTACAAAATGCTATAAAGTTCATATTGTGAAAATGTATTATTTAAACAGTCAAAATATTCCATAATCATCATCATCATCATCATATTATTATTATTATTATTATTATTATTATTATTATTATTATTATTATTATTATTTGCTTGAAGAGTGTAGATTTCGAAAATGTTATTTTGGAGTAAAGAAAACATTTCAAACCTTATTTCAAATATTTTAGTTCTTCGCATGTGTGTTTAGGTTAGGAAGTTTTAACGTATGAGTTAAGTGAATATAATTATTCTATTACTAGTAATTGTAGTTTTATAAATTTTAGGTGTGGCGCGACTAAGACGTTAAACTTATATTTTAAGTTGCTCGTTTCATTTCCAAAGCTCAAGATTAAGGTGTGGGATCTATTTAATTTATGCACGTTGATTTGATTTTGTCCCCTTTAATATTATATGACTTGTTGTGTGACTATTTGACATTAAGTGTTGAGCAGGACCGTTAAATTAAAGTTGTCCTATTGACTTTGCTCTCACTGATTATTTGACATTAAGTGTTGAGCAGGACCGTTGAATTAAAGTTGTCCTATTGACTTTGCTCTCACTATATTTGGTGACTTTAATATTCATACGTGCGTCTATTTTATTAAATTGGACAATCTCTGCATAATTTTTCCCACACTAAGTATTTTCATATACTTATCTCAACTTAAACTTTCAGGTATTTGAGCTTGGATTGGAAGCTCGTGGAGGATCGAATGACAAGTCCAAATACTTTATCATGAGCTCTATTTATTTTTTTATTTTATTTTTTCATTTAAATAAAGTATGTTATCTTTGAGCATTAAGACTTGGTACTCAAGATTTTCATTTAACTTATTTTGGTATTAGCATTTGGGATTTTATTTTTTTGGATTTATTATTTTAAATTAAACACATGTTTCATTCCGTGGGTTTAGTTTTGTTCCAAATTTTCTTTATTCAAATTAGTACTAAAATGTTATTATTTAATTTCCGCATAATTTTACTTAAAAACATTATTTATAACACTTCATCTAGATTAGGGTGTTACAATTGGGATGCATGCCGGATTTCTCCATGTTGGGCGGTCGCTCAGTTCCACTGAGCGGCCGCTCAGTGTCTACTACAGAAGGGTTGAGCGGCCGCCCACCCTCAGATGCGGGTTTGTTAATCCAAACGGGATTTTTGACCCCGTTATCCACTGTCTTTCCGCTTCGCAAAACTCTCACATCAAGAGTTTGTTGCGGCTGTAGCCCTTGGGCTGGGATTTTATTCTACTGCAAATTATGTTGAAGTTGAGTTGTCATTTGCCCAATTTACATCTCGAGGTATTTGTTCACCGCTTCTTGAGACTCTTGAGGATGCAGTGGCAGCACTTGTGGATTAGGTGGTGGAACTTGAGGAGGTTGGTTTTGAGGACGAGTGTTTTGAGAAGGGTATTGTTGAGGTGGAGGAATAGGGTAGTATGGTTGTTGTAGAGGTATATAAGGTGGAGGTTGATAGTATGGTACGGGTTGGTAGTAAGATGGTTGTGGTTGTGGGAAGTAAGTGTTTGGTGGATGATAGTAGGGTTCAGTTGGGTATTGCGGAGAGTATGGAGGATATTGGTAATTTTGAGAAGGTAGGGCTTGGAGTGGAAAGCCTTGTGCTGCATAGACCTCGGCAAAATGGCCCGAGTCTTGATAAATTGCATAAGCCTCCAGTTCACTTTCTTGGATCGGTGGCTGTGATCTTTTGAGAACTTTGACCGGAGGGGTAGGAGGAATTGGTGGCGGGGCCTCGGCTTTCATTTCAAGTTCTTGCATCTTTCTAGCCATGGCCGCGACTTGCTTCCTCAAATCAGAGCTAGTATCTTCAGAATTGATCGCACTAGCTTGCTTCCTCCTCGGTCGAACCAGCTTAAGTCGAGAGCTTGCAGCGAGGATCTCAAAAATCTCATTCAGCTCGTCAGCCGTCTGGACTGCAATGTTTCCTCCAGCCGTGCTATCCACCATGAACTGGCTCGTCTGATGTAGACCCTCATAGAAGTATTGGCAGAGCATTTCAGGAACCAGTTGGTGATGTGGGCACTGCTGCAGCAACTCTTGAAACCTTTCCCACGCTTCGTGGAACAACTCATATGCTCCTTGCTCAAAATTCATAATTTGTGACCGGATTTCTTGTGTCTTCCGGTTGGGGTAGTACTTGAGCATGAATCTCTCGCAGACATCCTTCCACGTCGATAATGAATTTGCCCGGAGAGTAAGATACCGCGCCTTGGCTATATCTTTCAGTGATAAGGGGAAACACTTCATCTTCAGTTGATCTTCAGAAATATTCCCCAATGGAAAGGACTGCACAGTCAAAGTGAACTCTCGAATGAAAGTGAGAGCATCTTCATTGGTGATGCCATGGTAAGTAGGCAGCAAGTTCTGATGTTGAGGCTTTAACTCCGTGTCCCTAACCTCTCTGGGCAAGACAATAGCTGACGAAGAAGATGGAAAAGTGGGACAGGCAAATGATCTTTTGTTGCTCAGAATCGGTAGACTCGTCAGAACTAGAACTGGAACCGTTTTCGTTGCTCACCACGTCTATTCGCTCTGATGCTTGAATAGACCTTAGCGTAAGGAACTCTGGACTAGGTGACTTCTCAAAAATCGGTGATGCAATGAAGCCCAGTCCACTGTTTGATCCTTCATTAATCTCCCCCCCTCCCTTTCGCACTTGCCAGAACTACTTTCCTTCTATTGATGTTGTCTATGTACGGCGTGAGCTCTCCTTGAAGACTTCGACGACCATGCATGCACAACACTCAACAAACAGGTTAAAAGCACCAATGGAAAGCACAAAAAGGAACACCCAACTAAACAAACAAACAAATAAATAAATAAATAAAATGATTTTTTTTATAAAATTTTAATTTATTGTTTTAAAGAAAAACAAAAATAAACAAAAATATAAACACAATCACACAATTAATCACCTAAAGCCTTCCCCGGCAACGGCGTAAAAATTTGTTTCACCTAAAAGTGCTAGCAATAGAACTAGGCATATCGTAGAACTAGTAAGTTAACCCAATGTCGAATCTCAAGGAAGACTTAGCAGGGAGATTAATCGTATGAAACATACACACTAAACACTCTACGAAAGAAAATAAATATTTAAGGGTTTTAGGTTTAATTATTAAATCCTAGACTTAATTAAAAGAAAGCAAATAAATCTAACCTAGACTTGAATTAAAGAAAGCAATCAAGAGCAAATAAAAGAACTCCCGTCTATCACACGGGAGAAAGAATTAAACTAAGAGAAAAGCAATAAATCTATCTAGGCATGAATTGAAAAGAAAGCAATAAAGAAAGCAATTAAATCTAAGCTAGAGCAAATAAATCTTAACATGCTTGAAAATAAATCTAAGAAACTAGAAAGCAATTAAATTTAATCTTAGCAAATTAATCTAAACTAATGAAAGTAATTAACCAAAGCAAGTAAAGAAAGCAAATAAAATTAATCTAAGAGTATAAATTAAACTTACGAATCGAAGAAGAAAGAAAGAACGAAAAACTTGAATTAAACTTGAATTAAATCTTGAATCTAAACTCCAATCTTCAAAGCATAAATCTAAGAGCTAATCTAAAAGGCTGAAAAATAAGAGAAGAGAAGTTCTATTTTCGTTCCCCAAAGGTTACATATATATAGGATACCAAAAACCTAGTTAAAGAAGAAAACAATCTCTCAAATTCGTCGGACTGACCGGGCGCTCACCTCCCTTGGCAGTCGCCAAGTCCGAGCTGCAGTCCGCTGTGCGCGACTTTTTTGTTTCGGCCGTATCTCCCTCGTCTGAACTCGGAATTGACCTCCGTTTTTTCCTACGCACTCCTATCGAACCCCTCTTTGATGTTATGCTTTTATATCATCCAAATTTGATCTTCACATTTCACTCATTTCTTCAATCTTTTGCTCATTTTCTTCATTCTCTTCCAAAAGTTCTCACAAATCCAACTTTGACTAAAACATACAAAATAAACATGTTAAAAAAAAACAAACAAATCATATGAAAACAAACTAACAACAAACTATAAAAACCACACAAACATACTCCAAACAGGACCTTATAATAAAGTCTCCTCCAAGATGCATACCCTATCATTTCTACTTCAAACCCCAAATCCTCATACCCAAATGAACCTGTATCTAAGTCAAATGAAGATGTTATAGCACCACCAACGTACAATTTGTCATCTCCTATTTGGGTAAAGTTCCCGCCGTGATAAAAGTAGAAGGCAAATAGAGTATCACTGTAGAAAAAACTAGAATTCAGCAAGTATATGTGTGGGATGGCATCAATAATGCAAATAATGCAAACGTGAAAACCCTAACCCTATACATGACAATTAAAAATGCATTTTACAGATTTCTATGGTCCTACCTGTTGCTCTTTTTCCTAGCCATAGCGGCAAATCCGAAATCGTGAACCACCTCCGCCGCGACAATTTCGGGTCCACCACCACTGAGCGACAAAAGGTCTTCGTCTTTTCCCACAGATGCTGTCGATTTTGTGCGAAATCGACCAACCGAATGCAGAAAACTACTTGAAATTTGTGGATGAAGAAATATGTGAATTTTTTTTTTGGGTTTTTCGCCGTCGATTGTGAATGGGGGTAGGGGAACTGAATTTTCACGATTAACCTAATTGAAACAAAACGACGACGTTTTGGTCTGCCAAACCCTAATTAAGCAATTACTCCCCTAACTAGGAAATTAGGCAGTAAACGACGACGCATTACTTAATCCCAATTCATAAATCTCCGTATTAGGATAAAACAACGTCGTCTCACATGAAATGAAGAAATGCCGACGTTTTGTTTGGAAGTATATACGATGCCGTTTTATTAGTTTTTTTACACGTACACAGCCACATCACCACTATTCTCCACGTCCGCATAAGTCAGTCGCCACATCAGCTCAAATTGAAGCCGGAATTTTAATGTTGGATTACATTGCAACGAGTCAAATAGTCTGTGTATTTTTTAGGAACGAGTCAGAGTTCATGTATGAACTCATATAAATGGTAAAAGTTCATGTATTTAAATGTCAATTACCCAATTTCAACTAATTATAGACACTTGGGCCTTCCTTGTAAGTCTCTCAACTACTTGGACCCTTTAGATGGGCTATTTGATTCTTCTCATGGGCCATATGATAGAGTTGCTCTTTCGCTTACATTTTGTTTTTTAATAAAAATTTTAATGTTATTATTTATCAATAAATTTATACAAAGAACAATTGAAAGAAATCCGTACCGTTAGATTCGGCAGAGTAGAAGTTCCACCGCGCGCTCGCGAGTATATATAGGACAAAACTTGAAGGATTTACAGTCGAGCCATTCCGAAATTTTCGAAAAACTCTACTCGAGATTTTCATGGCGGGAAGCGATTCACAAAAGCAGCTCCTAACTTTGATTCGCGACTACACCACAGAAAAGTCGCAAGGAGGTAGAACCTCAAATTGCTCGAGTTAGATTCATCGCGAGAAATTGAAGGATTTCACTTTCTGCATCTACGTTTCTATATTTTTTTTGCTTATATTCTCATGTTTTTTTTGGTACAAATTTTCAGAGAGGAGAATTGTGAATCAGAAGAAACGAATCGGAGAACTAAGATCTGAGCTGAATGCAGCGAATGCGGAGCTGGAAGCGGCGAAGAGTGAAAGAGAGACGACGGAGCAAGAGCTCAAAGGCTATGAAGTTGAACTATCAATGAACGAGGCTTCGTTTCAAGCGCTAGAGGTTTACATTTTATCACAATTTCTTTCTCTGTTTTTTGTTTATTTATTTCCCGAGTCTTTAGATGAGTTCAACACATCTGGTGGGAGATGAGATCTTAGGTTACAATTATTATTATTTCTCATCCAAATCTGATTACTAGGTAGGAAATAGAATTTAGCAGAACTCGTTTATGTAACCGCGATTGTTTCTTGTTCGACTTAATTGCTGGAATTTGTTTTAGGCGAGGATTGCTCTCTTCAACTCTGATGTTTCGGCACTCGGTGCTAAATTGGCGATACTTAAGGTGTATTTTACTGTTTTGCTCTTGCGATTATTAGTTTTTCACATGCATCTTAAACATTGACGCATCGATTTTTCTGTTCTGTATGTTTGTTAACTTTGCTATCGTGGATTATACTTCAATGGTGTGCAGAGTGAGGAGAACTCCTTAAGGTACTGATCGGTATATGTTTTGGTTGCGTATAAAACTATATCTTACAGTTCCAAATGTCTTTATCTCTTATTATTGTTAATTCAATAGCAAATCCTTGTTTTAGCAACAGTTATTCATCAAAACATGTATATTCTGCCGTAAAACAGAACTGTTTATATAACCGATGAACTTGATTTGCTGTTGAACATGAACCTCTTCGTTTGACAGAGATGGATTTATGGCAAAAATGCTTGAGCTAAATGCAGAGATAAGGTAAACCTATTTCATTCGTGTATCATGTTTTGAGTTCATTTCTTCCACGAGAGATAGTTTTCCAACTCTTAGCTCTCATACTTTTTCATGATATTTCATTTTAAAATTGACGATCATGTGTCAGAAGATTCCTTTATCGAAGGCCTATTACATTCTCCCATGTATGTTTCTAGGACATTATCAATTGATTATGCACATTATCAAAATTAGGCAGAAGTAAACCTTATCTTCCGTTGCTATGCTAGATTCAGTCTTGGCTATCAATAGATCTATTTTTAATTTAATCTGGATTGCAGGGAATTCCAAGAGTTTATAGCATCTTCAAATGTGGATGAATTTGCTCATGCTCCTTTAACCGGAGGTATCATCATATATGCTGGAAAAGGATATTTCTGGAAAGGAGACTTTCATAAATGCATGATTAATTGAATGAAAAGTTTAGGAGACCATTAAATTGAACTAAAACAAAAGAATTTGATGAATGGATGATGATGAAGTCCTGGATATTGGTTGTATCAGTAATAAACTCATAGTGTCTTGTTTCTGACTCTGTTACCTTCAGTTACTTGTTTAGCCTCTCTTTTTAGCTGTATACTGTAATTATTGAATCACTTAAAAGCAGGCTCCTTAACTACACTCAAGCAAGATGGTGAACAAGCCCGATTGGTTCTTGAGAATAAGCTTGCACAAATGATCTCGCATACTGACCAGGAGGAACAACAGTACAATGCTGAAAAAGGGACTCATGCTCAGGTGAGTTTCCATCTTGATCCATACAGCATGGTAAATGCGTTAGTATCACCAACTTTTGATGTTTAATTGTAAAATGAGATATATCCCTCAAACAAAATTGTCGCGCTTGTGCAGGTCCAAGAAGAGCTTAGTAATTTGAAAAGAAAAGCAACGCTTATGGAGTCAGTTATGAAAGAAAGCATGGAGCTGCTGGAGCTGAGTAGATATCCTTTAAGCTTTGTCTGTTGATTATTCACATGTTGATCACTGAATGAGAAAAAAACAGAATCTCATGCCAAGGGCTTTTAAAAATTATTAGATTTAACTTATGGGCTTAGGTGGTTTAAACCAACTCGGTGCTATATCTAGTTAACTGTAGAAATCCTTACAGAAAAAACTAAGATTATCCTCTTTGCTTCTATGCATACAAAACCAGAAGTTGATGCATAATTTGTAGTTTGTTATTTTAAGTTGCTGATATCATCTTCACATTCATGTCTGCTCTATGAAGGGATTAAGATATTGCATATGAGATTGTTGCTGCTAATTTGGTTTGATAAATGAATTTTCATTGTATAAAACTGCACATAGCCTGCCTCACCCAAAGGCTTTTGCACTTTAGTCCAATTTTCTGGTTTTTAGCCCTGAAATGTTCTTTGGTAAAAACTCATAAAAAGGATATGATTGTGCTTTCTTTTTTATTTTGAGAATCGCATGCTCTGTTATGATTCACTGGTAGTTTGGATAATGCAACTGGTCATATATATAGTGTGTGAGGTTAGAACTTCCTTTTACATGCTCTGTTATGCTGGGTAATTCTGCACGAGGATGAGTCCCTATACATTTTACCGTGATTTTGCCTTGACTGGAAACAAGCAGACTTCTGAACTGGAAGAAAAATGTGCTGCTTTGGGTGATGAGCTACAGAAGAGGTTTCAATGCCCACACTGTAATCAAGATAATTCAGCGGAACTTAGTGAAATTCTTCAGCCAAGTGATGGAAGCTGACATCTTGTAAGTAGTTTCAAACTTCTCAAACTTTAGTTTGTTAGAATACTCAATTTATCAAATGCAAAAATGTAAATCACATCCATGAAGGTGTAGACACCTGTAATCATTTAGATTATGTATATTGCTTGGATGATAATCAATATTCTTGCATGCATCTGAATTGACATTTTACTTGGATGATTTGATTGATGTAGATATGTAGAGCTCCTCTGGCCTCATATAATCAAATATAGTAATATCAGTTACCTGTCCTATTTTAACTTCTGATATAAGATAATTTCTAGAATTTTTTTCCAAAATTGCATGAATATTTTGCCGCTTCTGTTCCCCAACCATGTGTTCTGTTTGAGTTTCTGTCTGGTGGTGTGGTCTGGACGTAAATGAGCCCTTCCATTGTCCATACAGCACAAAAAATAAAAATAATTGCATCATAGTCAATCATATAGTAGTATCTGTATACTTGCTGTTCAAGAGTCCACGTCCTTCTCGATTAATGAAAGCAATGTGAGTGCAGCCTCTTCACCGTCATTTACCTGTAGCAATACATACAAAACTTAAGGACTGGTTCCATCATCTTGAATTTGGATCTATACGGAAGTTATTTTTGCATGCCACACAAAAATCAGGAAAGATGGAAAAAATAATATAAATTTTTTTGCAGTACTAGGAGACTTACATTTCTGCTGGGAGTTTTGGCAGAGATCGGGATTGCAGGAGACCTTGTGTCCATAGATTTGACAGTAATCTGAATAGAGAATAGAGCAGATACAGGTCGATGATCCGAAAACTTAATTTCACTGCGAAAATAGGAAAGCTGCCTGACTCCTTTACCATACCATAGAATCCTGTCACACCTATAATTAGCAACCACACAGCCTTTTATGAACTTAGGAAGATATTCTAAGTAGTTCTCTTAAACACAGACGTTCACTTTGATAATTATACACAAAAAATAGGCTAAGAATATTTCTGCAAAAACTCTTGGAAATGGATTAAGCTACAAATGTCATTGAACAAGATTTATGTGATAGAACTTTACCATGCTGGTGTTCTTTGCTTCTCTCCTGCTCTACTTGGAATTCCACCTGAATACCTGTTGGTATTGTAGGAAGAGTACTTGTAAGTAGGGGCAAACTCTATATTTCCTTCTTTCCAACCTTGGAACACGCCTCCACGTTCGAGCTCCCTCCTCAACTGATCAAACCTCTGCAATGCTCTCCAGTCTTGTTCTTTTATTATCTGCCTTGCTAGGTTGTCTTCTAGGTACAATCTGTAGTTGAGATCTCCGAACCAGAATATCCTACTGCTCTACGAAAGAATACTCCTATTAACTCACAATCAATTCCTCACAAAAACTGAAAAAAAATCGATGTTATCAATGTAATACTATTCGATTTTATTTATTTTCTTGAAGGTATACTTACTCATGTCCTAAGATGGTTAACGGGTGAAGCTTGTCTCCATCCTCAGGTAGCCGTTGGAAGCTCGTTCGTCTGAAGATCTCCGACACTTGGTAATTCCTTCTCCCTTCATCGCCTTTCTTCTCTCCAGATGCTAAATGTGCAGCTATGAAGCAAAAACTAGTCCCCCCTATAGACATGCTCACCGAAACTGATCCTTTGTTCCCCAAATATCCCATTATACCACAAGCAACTGAACAAACTTTGATGCACGAGACATCATAGCGCTTGAGCAATCCTCTTCTCATCCACACACTAATGAAAACTCCAACCATTTTCTTACTGGCCACCAATTTGTAGATTCTATCATCATCCTTAGCTGGAAACTGGCTATTTTTGTTTGGATTTGGGACTCCTATCCCATCATCATTAGTGATGGGATGGACCATCGGCTTTAGCCGTGGGCATCCGTATTTCTCATTGAGAGTTTTCCCTATTAGCTGATTCCAGTTCGTCGCCTCCGTCGGATCCTCTGCTCCGATCACCGTCGCCGCCTTCAACGGCACGACTTCTTGGAATCTGCAGAGGATCATATATTATAAATAGGATACTTTATTTATCTCAGGACTTTAGACAGATTTAAGTTGCATAATAATTAATTAACATATATACCCTAGAACATATATGTCAACTGCATCCTCTCTGAGATTCAGCCATTCGTCCAAATCCACAGCCAAACTCCCCACTGGAGACCTTCCCGCCACATTCCAAGTACCCACAAAAACTCTAAAAAATAATAATAATAATAAAAAAAATGAAATAAGATCTTATCCTCGAATGATGATTGATGAACAAATATCACCAAACAACTAACCTCAGTTCATCGTTTGCAGAGCATGGATCAGTCTCGATCGAATTGGACGCAGATTTGTCAGTGGAATAATCCTCTTCTTCACTACCATCTGCCATTCAACTAGTTAAGATACATGCCATAGAAGAACTAATGCATAAATATGAGAGTATAAATAGTATAGTATAGTATGCCTGAAAATTCATCTAGGCGGAATTGATCGGTTTTCTTGTGCTTCCTCAAAAACCAGCGGTGAAACCTTTTCGATTTCCAGCTCCGGCGCTTTCTTTCCATGTAAGCAAGAAAAGGAAACTGTCCATGCCCCGGTCACAAAGCAAGGATGATGTAGTCAAGATTAGTTAGGAAATTTCTCATGATAGGAAATTAAAAAAGTGGTGGTTACATTTGGCGGTCTACGGAATTTTCATGAAAATCTGGATTTTGCTGGAAGTGGAAATTGTATTGACCGCCTGCAGTGAACGAACTAGGAAGAGACAAACACTAGAAACCTTCCACAACTTGGGTCTGATAGCGGTAATCACAAGACAGAGAAGAGAGAGAGTAGAGAGAGAAAGAGAGAGAATGTGAAGGAGGTCAAAGGTAGTTTCTTGGATGAATGAATGAAGCATAATAGGTGGAGTTGTAGAACAAAATTAGGACCTCACATGGCTACATCAAAACTTCGATTATTAATATAGGTGCTTATCACGTACTTCCCGTCTAGTGTTTCTTTGCGGGAGATACCGTTCATCTTAGGTGTCTGGGTCAAACGCTTTTTGCCAACTTAATAAATTCAAATTTTAACTTTTTAAGCCAACTTCTTTTTTTTTTAGATAACAACGATTTGTTTTTAATCATTATTTTTATATATAAAGAAAAAAAAATATATCTACGAGTAGGTTATTTTAGTAGTATATGATAGTGTGGACATGTCCACGACCATGCCAAACATTTTAGTAAACTGTGCTATTTATATATTAACTCACACTAGTTGGCAATTTTTTTCAACTCCTACATTGGTGATGATTTTTTGCGCCACTGAATTGCACATTGTTGGATTTTGTCAACAATTTGGTTTATCAACAAGTGAAAACAGATAATCGTGATCTGGATCCTCAATTCTATTTCCGTATTACATTATCTGTTGTGTTTACAGTTGATCATCGGATGTTTAGAACATTTTCATAATTAGCAATAATTAATTATTATGAAAATATTCTTAGCATGTAACAATTATCTGTCGGTACAATAGAAAATGTAACACAGAAATATAATGGAGATTTGAATTGTGCTTATTTTAGGACAAATTTGAACTAAAATGAAAAATAGATAATAAAAAAGGGTAACATTATCTCATTTTTTTTCTTTTTTTTTTTCCTCTTCACATCTAACCACCTATTCATATGATAGAATCTGGTGGTTTTAAGAACAGAAGGAATAAGAATGTGCAAGTGGCGAAAGGATTGGTAGTTGCAAACTATTTGCCTAGTTTTCAAGCAGTTGACTTACAAGAATCATGATTAGCCGTAGTGATAAATACGTGTTTACATTATTATCGCTTCTATTGATTATCTATACATTTATTTAATTCCATAAATTAATGGTATTGCTATAGTACATGCGTTCTATTTCAATCGTGCTTTTGCACCGGACTCAATTGGGCAAATATCAAATTTGCCACCCAATAAAACGTACCCAATAAATTTAACTCGTTAGACTAGTCGAGATTAGCAAAATTTTAATTAAAAAAAAATGTTTTAGGGGTTTTCACAAATGTTACCCAATGAATTTAACTCGTTAGAACTTAGAATGGTTGAGTTGGCAACCGAAAGTTGACATTGTTAATTTTACATTGCGTGAAATGTAAAATATATATATATATATATATATATATATATATATATATATATATATATATATAATATGAAATTAGCCTATGAGTGAAAATAATATAGTTTATATTTAGGTTGCCTAGGGTAACACTAAAATGACGGAACCTCTTAGGATTACACACGCATCCATGCATATAGTTGAGCGTGTACAGCTGCGATCAGAATTATTCATTTTTCGATTATTTTTATTCTCCAAATTTATATTATTACATCACATATTAAAGACAATTTTAAGTATTTCGTTTCATTATTTCAGAGTAAAATAGTTGTATTCTGAACATTTTACCCTATATTCAATATTATCAATAAAAAGGAGAATAATAAATATGATAAATAAAGTTAAAAATAGAAATTTACGTATTAACTTAGTATGTGTAATTTGATGATCGATAAAGTTTATAAAAAAACCAGAGATAATATTATTTACTCATTTAGCGGAAAACTATATGATGATGGGGGGAAATGATTTATTTTGCTTTTATTGATTTCAGATGAGAGCAGGTATTTAATTATGATGCATTTAATGATGTAGCTCTAGCAAGTTGAGACATTCTCATTGGTAGATGGGGATGCATTTAGATATTTATTTTTTGCATAAATCATTCATTCATTCAACCTAATTTTCTAGTTATTTATCGCTAGGACTTGGGAGGTATTATTAATGAGAAAGTGAAATGAAATGAAAATTGGCTGGAGACATTAAGTGGTAGCAGTTACTAATTACTATACGCATATATACAAATATTTTGTTTATGTTTAACTGAGATTTTATTCTAATTTGTGTGAGTTTAATTGTGAGATAAAATACTACTTATGTTTTATCCCAAAAGCAACTCTGATTCGGCATGACTTTATTCGTTTAGGATTAATCTATAGAGCCATATTATGGCTAGCCATAATACTTTTTTATTTGTCCTAAAATAAATTATCTTTTACATGGTAAGTTGCGTGAGTTTTGTGGACTTTTATATCTCTAATTTAAATATGGTAGAATTTAATGAGATTTACATCTTCACGGACGGTTTCCAATCTTATTTTCCTTTTCTCAAATTTTTTTCTTATTTTCCTTTTCTCAAATTTTTTTCTTATTTTCCTTTTCTACGAAGGATTAATCTATGTGGACATAATATGGCCATCCATAATGCCCCTTTTATTGTCCAAAAATAGATTAATTTTTATTAGGTAAGTTACATTAGTTTTGTAGACTAATATACCCTTAATCTAAATATAGTAAAAATCATGAGATGTAAGTCTTCCATCACATTATATTTTATTTATTTTTGTATGGATAATTAAAAGCTTTATTAAAGTAATAAATTTATATAAAATTAATTGATCATTTATGATAGTAATATAAAATTAATATAATATAAGAAACGTTGAAAATTCGGCCATATGGTGCATCAAAATAATTTACAAGAACTGTAAATGTTCAAATATTTCCGTATTATTGAAAGGGGTCCGATTATATTTTATAATATTAAAAATTATGCACCTATATTATATATATACATATGTGTGTGCAATATAACTCGATAATAAAAAATACCCCCGACTACATATATATTTATTGATTATCATGCATATATAACTACAACAAAATTAAAGACCGATGCAACAAATTGCATTAACAAAATGAAGAAAATCCAATGAAGTGTGCTCGAAGGAAAAATTTATTGTCAGGGATAAAATTTTATGAGTTTTCTTTTTGTTTTCGTTAACAGGTTTTAAATTAGGATGTGTTTGGATTTTAATTATGTACAATTATACACACCCGTGTTACTTTATTATTGAAAAAAGAACAAATTACTTGATTGTTATATGTAAGTATTTGATGATATCTAATGTATAGAATTACAACGATAGATTGAAACAAAAATATTCTATAAAAACCCACCAAAATAAAAATAAAAGTAAGGAGACTTAGGAATGCGTCATTGTCTAATTTCACTATTATAAAAAAAAAAGTTTATGTTTCCATTTTCCCATACTAAAATTTATTTGTATATGAACTCTTCTATATATATTAGTCCCTCCAAATAATTAGTATGTATTTTTTTATCCAAAATTAGTACGTATTGATCAAGACATTGTATAAATTTATTATAATTAAAAATATGTTTCACTTGAATGAAAATATAGCAGTATTATAGTTAAGGAAAATTATTATTAACAAAAAAGTAAATTATGCTAAAAACAATTTAACTCTAAAAAAATTTAAATCTTACTAAAAAAAACTAAATCTTAAAGGAAACAATCATTGGCGTTGCACTGCCACGTCAACCATTGCCACATTAAATGAGATATGCTCACAGTAGGAAGAGTATCATTCCTAATATTACACATATATGTAAAATATTTTTCTTTTCATTATAGAGAAAAAAAAATCTAAATAATGCCATAAATTATATAGTATTGTGAATAAGTCATCCCATAAATTATAATTGTGAATCGTATATCATATAGTATTGAATTTTATCACGAAATATAAATAATGCCACACAATCATATAGCTAGTCCATTAATTTGATTTACTTTTCTTTTTGTAATAGTGCTGCCTCTAAAATTGACGATTTGAATCTATCAAAATTGTTGCATTAATTTTGATTAATTAATGCAAATTATATAAGGAAATAAAGGCAAATTAATGTTGAGAGACAAGATATCGTACATAAAAACTATTTTGGATAAATTTTTCTATAAATAAATGGAAGGATACAATTGTAAACCAATTAATTAAATCATATATAATTACTATAATGCCCTCTTATGGCCAGCCATATTATGGCTCTTTAGCAAAACCCTTCTACGAATGATTATAAATAAATTTAATACTAAATCATGCAAAATATTATTTGAATTCAACTAAACACAAATTTACCACGGAACACTAAGAACGGTTAATATTTGCCAATCAAGTATTTTTAAAAATATTTATTATAAAAATAAGGTTCTTATCGATTTCATCATTAAATATTAACAAATTACCGATAAAGAAAAATAGACTCTGAATTATACAAATAAAATTTCAAATTTTAATAATTTGTATTTAAGCAGGTATACTTTGTTGAATGCTACGGAGTAATAGAGTAATACTCCCCTACCCACCATGTGTATGTTTAATATGCTTACGGATGAGGTGACAACGTTATATTTAACAAAAAAAATTAATTAGTATACCTTATAAAAATAAACTCTACAAAAAAAATTAATTCCTACAAAAAAAACTAAACCCCAAAAGGAAAAATTATTAACGTAGCACTGCCACATTAGCCGTGAGCACATTAAGCGTGCCCACGATGAGTAGATGGTCATTTCTCCTTAGTAATATTAGTAAAACATATACTCCATATGTCCCACTTTTATTCATTCCTTCCCTAATGTTTGTGTGGAATTTCAATCGGCATAAATATCAAGAAAAAATCGTTAAGCTAGTTTGTTGATTGAATTGGTTTTGAGCATATAAAAAAACTACGTTCATCTACTCTCAGAGTATAACAATAATCTATCTTTTAATTTAATAAATAAATTAAATATATATTATTAATATTTGATCAAAAGACCAAATTTTCAACAATACTCCCTCTGTCCCGCCAAAATAGCATTGTTCATATATTCAAAAATCATGTCATTTCGACGGGACTGAATGAGTAATAAAATTGTTAGAAGAAGTGACAATGTGGTAAGTTGAAGTTTTTTTTTTTTTTTTTTTTTGTTAACAAAGTGTAATTTCAAAGTTTAGAATATAAGAGGGTATAAGAGAATAATTTCCATATTAGAAAATAACATGTATTCAGGCGATGTTATAAAAAGAAAATTTTAACACGAATATTTAGGACGGACTGTCATAACTATTCGTAAGTAAATATTGTTTTGACTTATATATTTTTATTAGTAACAAAAAAAGGAAATTAAAATTTAGATGATATTATTATTATTATTATTATTATTATTATTATTTGAATTTCTAATATTTTTGTAATTTTTTAATCCATTTATTTTAGCAACTTAATTTAGACCTTTCTAATTGTAAGTTTATTTTTAATTTATTTTATTAATAGTATCTCAATGTACTTATTGTATAGAAAATATTTTTGACCAAGTAATGTGATATATCTAAACCTATTTACGCAATATATTAATTATATTATGTTTATTATTTTTGGAAATTAAAACTCTTATTAATGTGGATAGATATGACTTGTATTTGGAAACTACTTTAGACACATCTCTTTCCGTAAATAAGTATAAGGATATACATGTAAACTTACAATTTAAGAATTACATAATGACAATAAAGCCCTCTTATGCCTGGCCATATTATGGTCATTTAGCAAAACCCATTCGTTTATACACTTATAAATAATGGAGAATAAAATTCTATTCAAAGATCAAGACAAGAATCTTATCTATGTCTTGAAAAAGAAAGTTCTATATAAAGCAGGCCTAATCTAGACTATAAGTTTTTATAACAATAAAAATTTTAGCTACTTTTTGGGATTGAATCCTATTTCTTATAGCGTTAAAAAAGCAAAGTTTTATAGTGCATGGTCTAAACGGCTAAACCTTTACGGGTTTATGCAAGAACGGAAAAAAAAGAATAAAAATGGATAACTATTACAAAATACAAAATACAGTAATAGTAGAGTAATAGAAGAGGGTTAATACTTGAAACCAAAAGTTCCGAATTCGAATTGATTTTTAAATTTTATGTTAATTTTTTTAAAAATATTCCTTCCATTCAAATCTCAATCTCAAACTTGTCAAAATTGATTCCAAGAATGAAACTTCCACTAGTAAGAAAACCCCAGACACCCACCCAAATGAAGGGAAAATTTTAACAGATTACTCCATTCGTTCCCGAATAAGTGTATCAATCTGTCAAAATGTGAATATCAAGAAAATGAGTAGTTTTACTCTTTTTTTTTAAAAACAAATACTTGTAAGGGCAAAATTGATAATTTGATATCTTATCCATAAAAAATTGTAATAAGTTTTTTTTTTTCAAAAAAAAAAAAAAAGACCGAAGCACACTTACATGAATGAATACTAGAGTACTAATAATCTCTAAACTTTCTTCGTTACTAATAAGAATCATTAATGTACACGTGTCGCAATTGCATTGGTGCATCCCATAATCTTCACACCCTTAGCATCACAAATCAAATGCTGCCTAAACATAGCAATAAAATCCTCCACTCTCTTCTTCAATTCCTCCTCCGAAAGCTCATCATAATCCTCCTGCACCTTCTCTTCAATCCCACCAGTCTCAGATTCCGGCGGCGGCACCGTCTCCGTCTCCGTCTCGTCCGCCGCTGCCGGAGCCAGCTGGGCTTGGCGGGGCCTTCTCTTCTTAATCTTCTTGATTTCTGCATCAGCGCCACTTTCGCAGCGAATTTCATTGGATGGGGTTTGGGATTTAGAAGTGAAGAGAATGGCTAAGAGTAAGAGATTCAAAGCAAGAAATGCCCAAACGCGCCAATGCATGAAAACAGAGACCACGAAGGCGCGTTGGACGCACGCGATGAATGCGGCCGTCCCGGCGGCGAAGCTCACCGCTCTCAGCTGCTCCTCTCCCTTCTCGCCCCCCACCATTTTCACACAGTCGAGTCGGAGACGAAGAAAGGCGAGGCGAGTGTGTTGTTGAAGCATACTAAGAAAGAGGGAAGTGCAGAGTGTTCTATTTTTATAGAGGGAGAGAGACATCATATATATGGAATGATAGTGTGATGTTTTTTTGGCTTTGTTTTTATCATGGAGTTTGCGGCCTCAAAGAGTCTAGCATGGAGGAGTTGTAATCATCAGAGAGAGAGAGAGAGAGACAAGAAGACAGTGTTGTTGTCAAGAGGTGCAAGCTGCAGCATAAGTGCAAAAAAACCTTATGATTGCTTCCAATAAAACATTTTGTTTGAGAATTTTTGAGTTGGAGGCGTGCACCGACTTTTTAAATGCGTTGAAATAATAAAAATTCTTTCTAGTTATCAAAGTACACTGCGATTCTTTTGTTTAGTCGTTCGTAGGTATCCAAACTAAACACATAGTAGCATTTTACTAATAAAATGAATTTCTTTTGTAAGAAAAAGAGGAAACAAGAAGTGTTTTGCAGTGAGACAATGGTGAGTGTTGGTATATTTAATTTGATCAAGACAAGAATGCACTTTGCCTGAATTAAAAAACCGACTCAACTGAAATAGAGGGACAGAAGATAAAAAATAAAGGGAAAAAACTTAAAAGAAAGTGCATTTCTTGGCTTTGGTGGAGGACAAGAATGCACGCCGATGCTACTAAAATTCTTAGCAATATTCTTCTTTTTTAGCTTTACTTTTTCACCTTTTTCTTCCAAAGGCAAGCTTTATATGTATTTCTATATACAGTATATTGGAAAAAGACAAGCCTCACTTGTATGTTTATGTGTGTGTGTGAGGTCAATTTCAAGTCAAAAAACTAGATTCTCTTATCGATAAACATAAAATGCAATACAACAGTCATACGAGAAGTTATCATCGAAACATGTTAAAAAGTGGTGTCAAATTTGCAAAAATGGGTCGGAAGCGGTGATATATTCATGAACCTACTCAAGAGTAAGGGAAGTATGAGACTATATATCTCTCCCATTAGAAAAGGGATAATAATAGTATGAAGGATTGCTAATAGCAACAGGTTGAGAAAGATCTTAGAATTAGAAATAAACAGAAAGCATAACTATATGAGTTATATAATAATAACAAATCATAAATAAGAATATCTCATTTCTGCATCTCTCATCAGTTGAGAAACTGTATGGAGTTCACATTTACATACAACTGCTTTCCTTCGTCCTACATGGCTCAGCAGCTTCGAAGTTCCTTAAAATGCACGATACTCGAACTGTTCCCAGACTAAATATAAGCTGCATAAGATAGAAATCAGTTTAGAATAAGTCTCGATTCGTTTAAAGAGCGAAAACATGCCTTATACATACAGAGCAAGACAGATCAGCAAGAGGTTTTGCTCAAGATTTCTAGTTAACTTGAATGCATATAATATCAAATTTATAAATCGGTTATTACCCCTTAAATCTCAAACTAATCAACACAATGCATCTAGTACGAGGCTATCACCTGAAAATATTGCAAACCTGATGAGCCAGCTGCCTGCTCCTTGTATGATTCAGTCGAGACAAGGTTGAACTTCAAGAACGTCTATCAAAAACATTCTCGGGGTAAATCACGGACTTCCTCCTCAATCTCCTGTTGAATGTATATTTACACAGTTTATCGTCATCACCATGACTAAGATTTGATGATTTAGCTGCAGGAACATCTTCCGCAACACATTCGATTCTTGAAGCACTATTCAACTTCAAAGTTGCAGCTAGCTCATCCTGTTTTACCAGAACATCAACCAACTCCATATTTTCTGGTAAAGCTTCTGCTCGTTTAACTTCTTTTGAGACCTCAGCATCAGTAAGAGGCTCGGCTTTAGCCCTATCTTCGCCATTTTTTGCACACCTTTTCATCTTGCGAGTAGGCAAGCACGGGATTTCTTTAGAACCATTACGAGGCTTCTTGGATTGATGAGAGGACTGCAATCCACAAACAGCGATGACATCATCCCAGAATTTGAGTTTTCTCTTTCTAACACTTCTGCGGACTATAGAAGCAGCTTCGTTGTTACCATGCTGAATGTCTCCTTTCACTACAGAAGTGCTTTGAACATCATTTACACTCTCTACATTGGTACAATTTCCTCTTTGATTCAACTTCTCTACATCAGAAAAGGCCGACTCTGCTATAAGCGGTGCTGTTAAATTGCACTCCTCCGCATTTTCTTCGTTTTTTAGCCTAAGCACCTCTTGTTTTTTCTTCAACTTATCAAGTTGTTCCTGTCCCTGGTTCAGCTCCTCTCTAAGGTCCAAAATGATCTCTTCTGCTTCGTTTAGCTGAGATTCCAGCTCCTCGAATTTATTCTTTTGGTCAAGTGATTTAATCTCTGCTTCTTTAGTCTGTAACAAAAACCAAACTGATTCCTTTTATGCTACATCATAACTCAGAATCTTCCCAAAAAAAAAAAAAAAACATTTCAATCAACAAGAGCCCATACATATTATGTGTTCTCAGTCTGAAATCAGCAGATTTGGAACAAAACAAATGTGTATCAGAGCCAACAAATTTCTTGAAATGTAAACTCCTCGTAAGAATTGCTATCAGTAATCATTTCAACTTACAAGAAGCTATCCAAGTTATGTGCTCTTACTCCAATAACATCAGATTACAATTTATTTTTTTCATTTTAATCATGGTTACACGAAATAAGTCAAATCCGCTAGCTGGATTCGTCCAACATCGGATTGATTTTGTCACAATCTAAATTAGTTTTCGATCTGGATCCAATATGCAATAATGAACACAATCAAGATCATTAAATATCACAAATCCCTGCAAAATCCTCAATTTCCAAAACCTCAATTTCCGTTGCAAGTCTGATCTTGAATCGAGTAAAAAAATACCAAAACCTATCGTCCGTAGATCGCTAAACACAACCTCAGCATCGATCATGTTCTAAGAGAATTTCTAGCTTCAAGATTCAAATCAAACTATTCTGCAAGTATATACAAAAACACAGCAAAATGCACAATAGATGCATAATTATGAGAGAGTATACGCTAGATAATTACCTTTATGTCGATCATTTGCTTCAACCGGAGGAGCATACTAGCAGCCTCTTCTTTGACGGAGATCAACTCCTGCTCCGTCCGCCGCGCTCTCAGCTCCGCCGCCATTACGCGCGCCGCTGCCTCCTTCGCCGTGTTCAGTATCATCTCCGCGTACGCTCTCTTCATCGCCTCCATTTTCTGCACCTTAAGAAAAAAAAGCTAAATCAAGCAGCTGATAGCGCAAGAAACACGAACTAGTTCGTTGATCTCACGCGCTCACCTCCATTTCCGCCATCGTTCGACTGTTCGAGATCGGCGATCTTCTGCTGGGAAGGTGAATTTTGGCGTGGAGGAGTTGGAAGAGCGTGTATTCGTTGGGGGTGCTTATTTGACGAAATTACCCCTCTCCTTGTCGTTTATTTAAACCTACGGACTATTCGATGTCAGTCGTGCGTCGTCGTTTCGGGGGAGATGCTGACTGTTAGGCGCGAATAATTTAGGCGGAAAGGCGCGAACGGCGTGAGTGATTTTTTCTGGAATTTTTAAATCGGATTCGGGTCTGGCCCCACTTTGAGTGATGGGCCTTCTGCAATTAACAGCCCAATAACGTGATAATAGTCCAATATCATTAGTTGGATTTTCTTTTTATGTATTTGTTTTTATTTTGAATAGAGGATTTGTTTCTTTTATTAAATGGCATTAATATGTGTAAAATGTAAATACAACTGCGAGTTTTTTAAATTGGCGAAAAAGTTTCATAAGAATTATTTATAACCAATGAATAGAGTATACACTCCTTACTATTATTATTATTATTATTATTATGCTTTAAGAGGGGTCTCTCCGAAAAATGCCTCTAACCTGGGGCTCTCTCCATTTTAATATATTATTTTTAATTCTTTTTTATTCGATTTTTGATTTATTTTTTTAAATTCAATTTTCGTTTCAATTTTATTTATTTATTTAATTCTATTTTCAATTAAAAAAATAACATAATTTTTGGAATTATTTATTTATTTAATTGAAACAAACATAATTCAAACAAAAAAAGTATAATTTAATTTCAAATAATTTAAAATACACAATAATCATTAAAAGCGCTAATTGTTGCCCCTACGCGCCCACATCTCTTCGACCAAATCGTTGTAAAGATCGCCGTGTTTGGTCATATCGTGTAATGACACGTTGCGCTCCACGTACGCTCGAAACGAACTAGGGGCTCCTCGATTCACTCGCACATTTGCAGAAGTAGACGCCTCCTCTTTAGGAGGGGCCCAATTTGTCACGTTCGCTCCTTCATCCTCGATTATCATGTTTTGCAAGATAATACAAGCATACATAATATCTTGTATACTATCACGATACCAAAGTTGTGATGGGCCGCTGACCATTCCTCAACGAATTTGTAAAACGCCAAAAGCTCGTTCGACATCTTTGCGGGCCGACTCTTGCATTACTTTGAAACGCTCCACTTTTACATCAGTGGCGTGTGGGGGGCTGCCACGAAGACCGGCCACTTTGGATATTTCCCATCGGCGAGGTAGTAGCTCATGTTATTTTGATTTCCGTTGGCGAATGAACCAGAGGTGCTATTCCGTTGACGATGTTGCTGAACACCGGCGATTGATTCAAAACATTGATGTCGTTGAGCGATCCGGCGACCCCGATGAACACGTGTCATATCCATATATCGTGAGATGTACCAGTCTCAAGGATCATCGTAGGGTGGCCCTTATCCCCACGTGTGTATTGGGCCCTCCACCCCACTGGACAATTCTTCCAAGCCCAGTGCATGCAGTCAGTCGAACCAAGCATCCCTGGAAAACCGTGGCGTGTCTCGTGCATGGCCAAAATTCATGCATAATCATTTCCGTTTGGCTTCCTCAAATAATAACCACCGAAGATGCTTCGAATTGCCTACGCAAAGCGCTTTAACGAATCTATAGCGGTGGTCTCCGACATTCACAAGTACTCATCGTACTGGTCGCCGGCGCTTCCGTACGCGAGTTAAGGCAGAGCGGCGGTGCACTTCTGGAGGGTTGAGAAACCCGGTCTGCTGAGTGCATCGCATCGTTGTTGGAAATACTCATCGCAACTCTCCAACACCTGCACGATATGCAAAAACAGAAGCTTTGACATAGCGTTGAATGTAACTCGATCTTGATCGATCATTTGCTTAGACGGATATCTTCTGCGTTTTGCCGGCTCCTTGGCTTTTTTTTTTTTCTTCTTCTTTGCTTCTTTATGTTTCCACCAAAGTTTGGCACTGCTCTGTATATGTTGGTACATGGCTTCGAGTTCTCTAGAGGAGGAGGAGGAATCGGATGAAGGATCGGAAGAGCTCAACATATTCAAAGTTAAAAAAAAAAATGGGAGTACAATTGTAGAAATTGATGGATGATTTGAGATAGATTTGTGTGAGATTTGTGTAGAAATTGTGTAGGTGGAGATATGAATTTATAGAGAAAATTTGGAATATGGCCGTTGGCTTTAACGTTAAAAAACTGATTTTTTAATTATTATTATTTTTTTTCAGAAAATGCAAAATAATAATAATAATAATAATAATAATAATAATAATAATAATAATAATAATAATAATAATAAAATAAAATAGGGTCTGGCATCATAATGGCGTCAGTGATGATGCATGCGGTGAGATCGCGCCGAGCTCGGACTTGCGAGCCTGGCTCGCCATTGCGGAGGGGGCTCGCGACCCGGGCTCGTAGGCGGGCGCGAGCCCCTCCCTCCGGTTGCGCTGGAGATGCTCTAGGGGCACTCCCAATGGAGAGCCCAAAAAGTGGGCTCTCTCCCACTTTTCCTGTGAAGAGAACCCATCTCCAAAATCGGCCTCAATCCACAGGCTCTCTCCGATTTTTTTTATTATTTATTTATTCAATTTTTGAATTTCTAATTTTTATTTTTATTTCAATTTCGATTTTGATTTTGATTTTTTTATTTCTATTTTTATTTCATTCATTGGATTTAAATTATAAAATAAAATATTTGAAAATAATTTTATTTTATTGAATTTAAATAATGTTATTACATAAAATAATTAAAAAACATAACTTACATAATCAAACTCTTCATTTGCTATGAGGACGTGGAGAATGAGGAAATGAATTTATAGTTGAAGATTGGGGGTAGCTGTTGGCTTTCCAACGGTTGAATTTTTTTCTTTATTTATCAAAATTCGAATTAAAAAAATATGCCGTGTGATGACATCATAATGATGCCATCAGGCGGGCTCGCTTGGGGTACACTGGAGAGAGCCCGTTGTCGCCGAGCTTGGGCTCCCTAAGGCGCAGCAGCCGGGCTTCGGGTCTCACTCACGGCTCCGAGCTCGAGAGCCCCAGCCGCGTTGGGGCTGCTTTAAGAGCCCAAATTAATATTTAGCTAGTATTAGATTCATATAATACTACATGCAAGAGGCGCGGTTGCCCCTAGAAATTAATTACTCGTATTTCATATGGTTACTAAATAAGATTGACGATGATCCATAATACTCCAATTATGTTTTAATATATGACTATCCTCGTGCATTCATCCATACTACGCATTTTCTTCGGATTTAAGTTACCAATAACTCTATGCAACTCTACAATATCTATGAAACCAATCATTTACATTAGATATCCTATATGTTTTCTTAATTTTGTCAAAATGGGCTCTTAAACATCAAACAGTCTTTACAACTCAATCTCAAAAGAGATTCTTCATTGGGAGATTCTTTAAATACCCACATTTACAATAGACATGCATAAAATACTCAATCTGAAAATGTACATGCAATAAATACTCATTTTATTAAAGTAAGGGGGTTGGGTCTTACTTTTCACTGATTTCGGCAGAGATTCTCTTTTTTTTATTTTCATTTTATCGACACATGGTCCTTTTTGTCGCTTTATGTCTTTGATTGAATAAAAAAAAAAACTTTTATCACATTAAAACCTCACCCTAAAAACGCCCCAACAATCTTCAGAAACGTCGCCTCCCTCAGCTCAACGTTCTTCTCCTTCCCTCAGCTCACCAATCTTCAAAAACTTCTAATGAACTTTATGTATATTTCTAGGGTGGGAGGAACACTAATAAATACTAATATGTGACCACTAGTCTAATATTAATGTGATTTGAGAAAATATAATGATTACCTCGAAATTGTATTGTAGTGAAATATATAATAGTCCTATCTCTCATGGCTTGGTTCTTCTAGCTTCTTCTTCTTCCTCTTTCTTCTTAAATTTCCTCCTCCGGCTAAGGAATGCACTCAAGATTTTCAATATTTTTAAGCGATTGAGATTTTAAGAAATGCTCTTGGGAGATTTTATAAGATAATGAACGGTGAGTTTTTTGAATTATTTGATGTAAAAATTGAATCATTTGCTCTGTATGTGTATGTATGTTTAAAGTAGTCAAATTTATCTCCATATGGATAGAATTATACATTTTATTTTTACTATTCAGTCAGTGTATACTGAATAATTGAGCGTGTAACTGAATTATTGTATAAAACCACTATGCATCTCGTGATTTATTTTGTAGCAAAAATTAAAATTATTGTATGAGAGCAGTATTCAATAAAGTAAGTCAAAACAAAAAAATTAAAAACAAAAATTCACCTTCCCATTTTCAAATCAACCTACATATTCTTTCAAATTATGTGCCAACATTCATTAAAATATGAAAATGGGTATTTTGTGCATGTTCTTTTTGAAAGTCTGTATATCTTACATACCCACTTTCAAAATGGATAAAAAAATATTAGCATTTCTTTTTATTTATGTCCCGATATTCTAAAGCATTAACCTTTTGTATTTTCTTCGAGATAATATAACATTTGATTTACAAAGAGTCTAGAAAATTTATGAATTTGGTTTAAAAAAATGTATAGAAAAGTCATGAAGAAAAAAACAGACCCTTCAAAACAAAAGATCCATGCCTGTGAGAAAATATTTAAACTTGAAAACCAAAAAATTTGAAATAATATTATAACACAAGTGGTTTAGGTCAGAGCCGAGACATATAAATAGTCGGTTTTATTCTACTTTTTTAAAAGTGCTTATAATTCTTATTTCACGTAGTCCCCTATAAAATGTGAGGAACAATGCTGCTAGAGACATATATAAAATGATCATAATGGAAAGTGCTGGGTATATGGAATTCTCTTCACCTATCAATTTCATCTGACTTCACTAATGAATTAATGTTTGCCTTAGTCTGTTAAACTCGTGAACTTGGAAAGAATTAAGTTTGAATTTCACATAATTCCAGTCCATTTTGTTACCTGCAATTTTAAATATAGCTACCATTTTTATCCATATAGCCCCCGATATTAAAATTAATGAAAATATTAATGAATTTACCATTTTATTTCCATAATCCCAAGTTCTTTCACCTTCAGTTCATAGCCCCAAACACATCTGGAAAAAATAAAACTGATAAATCGACCTTATCAAAATCCGATGATTAATTATCTCAATCGAGAATGAATATTTGTAGGAGTGTTTTATTCTCTTTTCATAGGGTTATGGTCCTGTAGATTTTATGCAATGGGAGTAGTTTATTTGGAGACAAAATAAATACAAGAAATTATGAAAGAGTTTGACAAGTGAAAAAAGTTTCATCACGGTCATAAATAATTCTTAGCACAACTAAATATAAAGCGTATGAGCAAAGGGGATAAATTTCGAAGATTGTGTGCTTTCTTCGTTTGCGAGCCTCATTCTACCGCCAAAGAGAGTTGTGGTCGACGAGTGCTTGGAATTATGAAATAGACGAGACGAGACAATCCACCGTCGATGTTAGACGATATGAGTGATTGCCATTGCCATTCTTTGAGCAAATTCTAATTTTTATGGGTTTGTATTTGTTCATTTGTTATGTCCATGTTGGATACGCTACTTGAAAGCGTTCCGTTTCACCGACGGATCTGAATCGGATATGATAATTATGCAATTAAATCATGCAGCAGAATTCGAGTAAATTACCTTCTTGTGTGCATCTGGTGGAAATTTGAGTAGAGGAAAAAGATCTTCCACGCACAAGATCTCTGCACACGAGATCTAGTTCTTGCAGTAAACCTCGAGATCTTCTAGAGTATTCCCTAGCATCGACAAGAATTCTGTGTGGGCAGAAATCCCCCTTCTCTTCCTCCCAGTAAAACCGCCGCCCCACTCTCAGATTGTGAATATGTGAATTACCGGATTTCTCTTTTTCCACTTCTCACTATTTATAATAAGTGAAGAGAATCAAGTAGTGGACTAGGTTAATTACTGGACCAGGAAAATACTCTTTTGGACTACTCCAGGGATCTTAAGGAGGATTTGAACTGGACCTCCCAATATAATTAAATAGTACGAGTATTCTCTGGCCCCGAATACTTTATTTAATTATATTAATATTATAGTCATTCCACTAAAGTAAAATAATATTGCCACTGCCATCCATTTCCCAAATTATTATATATCGGGCTCCTTTTTGAATTATATTATTTCCCGTGTTTAAGATATAGCATGTCCATTAATTAATTTAAGCTACTGACTACTTTAATTAATTAATCTCTAAACGGAGAGCAGTACCCGCTCGACCTCATTATTATATCGGAAATTAATCCACCTGTAGGGTTTAATATAATAATTCTTAAAGCGCCTCGAGGGGACATCATCAACTCGGATCACCGAGACACGATTTCTAGCTGTAATATTAATTATCATAATTATAATATCATTACCCAAAATATTGAGATTTATTGAGTTGCGATAACTCTCACCCATTGATAAATCAAAGTAATAATAATTATAAATATATAATTGAATATTATCAAAACTAGAATTATGAAATAATAATTGTCCGAGATGTCTAATTCTTTATTAAGTCAGTATAAAAAAATCTATCTCACCGTGATCGTATCAATACATTCCACCGTATCAACATAAGTAGTGATTGAGACCCACCACTACCGTTACTGCTGCAATCTAAAATAATAGTTTGCCCGAGCTATCTCGACTATGACATTATTTATATCTCATAATTATCGTCGAACGCTGCGTGATCTCCCTGACACCCGAGCTGTCCACGTGTTCTAAAACATGAGATATTGGGCTTATTCTTATTAATTATATTACTTCAGATAGGTGATTGTAAACAGTCACAACAAGAAAAAAAAAACTAATAGATAATGCCATATTTGCATTATCTATGAGCGAAAGTGAAGTGTTAAATTAGGTGGTGTAATCTATAGTCACATTCATAGATAACGCTTCTACGCCGTTATCTATGTAAATAATAGATAACGGTAGGAAATGCAGTACATAACACTATTAAACCGTAATCTTTGAGTGCGTTTACATTACGGTTTATAACTATTATCTATAAACACTTGTACGTAATGTATAGTCAATATAGATTATGGACTTATGCCACATTCATAATGGTTATTTAGTGTAATCTTTTGTAGTTTCTTATAACACTTTTAAACTGTTATAGATAGTTGTATGTACAACTATCTTGGTATATTATACATTACGGTTTGTGACCGTCACGAATACACTTTTTCAATGTTATTTTTATACATAATAGATAACACTGTTGACGCTTAAATAATAACACTACTGTACACTACAATGTATATCCAAAAGCACAAATTTCAACTTTTCATTTATTTGAAAATACAAAATCATATCCAAACACCATTTACACCATCAAAACATTCTAGAACGTCAAATGTCTTGATAAACAACGCAAACAAAAGCTATAATGTGTTCTTCATTAGACAAAACTAAGTAGCTAGTCATAAGGAAAAACTATTGGAAATATTCAAAATCGTGATAGACGTCTGAATACCGTTAAGCTGACTGTGTCATTTTTCATCATTTTTCAGAACACCAAAAAGTCTTTCATCACTTAACGCAAACAAGGATGACCTGGAAAATATGGGTCCACTTAATTTCCTGAAAATATCATAAACTCGAAATCACATTTGATGTAAATGTATAGAAAGTAAAATGTTCCAACTCTTTTTCACATAAGAAAATCAATTTTATCAATTCTTTTCTTCAAAACGGTTGAAGGACAACTGAGCATTTTATGGAGAGAACTACCAACATCACTGCCCAAATTTGTCCAGTCAACAATGCAAAACAAGTTCTGCAAATTGGAAAGGAATGAATTACAATACCTGTTATTCATTCTGACATAGGGAATCACACATCTAGCCCATTCCTCACGAATCTCATCGATTTCAACTCGAGTATAACTTTCCTTCTCAAACTATAAAAAACAAGCACACACATATTTATTAATAAACTGTACTCATGTTAAATTATGAATTAATTATAGACTTCAATTTCATTACCAATGATGTCAGACATATAGACTCATCATTTCCAAACCCTTCTACAATTTGTTTCATATACCGCAGCACATAAAACCCACATTGTTTGCCATCAAGTTGTTTATTATATACCCTACATTGAGAAAATAAAATGATTAGAGAATGCATATAGTTCATAAATATTACCTAGAAATTATTAGTATCACCTCTATTCCTTTCTTAGGCAATGCTTTTTTTATGTTTGACTTGCTGCTGTGCTTTGACTTGAAAATATTCATCGCGCTTCAAAATAAATTAATGGTAAATTCATTTTTCAAGTAAAAAGATAGTTGGAGCATTCATCAGTTCATTTTCTTACTTATCGAGTAAAACTGGAGCCTTCACAGAAGAAGTGCCAAAATTCATACCTGTCTTCTCCTGCTCGTCGATTATTGGTTTCTTCACGGAACAGCTGCAAATACCTTCTGATAACTTTTCTTTCTCATCCATACTGTTTTCAACATTTGTAAGTCTAACTTTGAGATCATGTATGACTTCATCTTGTTCATTAATCTTTCTATAAACCTGCTTCAATTCCAACTTTGAATTTTCACTAAATCTATCTCTCTTTCCTCCAATTGATTTGAAGTATGAAGCATAAGTTATGCCTGCTCCCACACCTCATACACGACCAGGGCGGTCTGGTTTCTCAAGGGTAATTGCAAGCAAATCATCAGATTTACTTGCACTAAACTTCCCTTCTTCTTTTTCTTGCAACACTTCATCCTGCCATTATGAAATTAAAATTTTATGTAAGTTGGCAAAAATATAAGGTTGTGAAAGTTTAAAATAATTTATGCTCATACCATTCAATAGCTTCTTTGTTTTTGTCATTATTAACTTTTCCATCCTTAGACATCCTGGCTCTCCTCCAAACCACACGTCTTCGAGAGAATCTATCCTTATTCACTAATTCATCCTTTATCAAGTAAAGTTACAGAATATATATCAGCTACAAACAACAGCTTCATAAATAATCTATATTCTAGAAAAAAAAAAAAAAAAAAAAAAAAAAAAAGCTTTGTGCCTTCATTTCTTCCTCCAAATTTGCATATCCTTTACGAGACATGCAGTGGGGGTATTCATGTTTACTAACCCTCTCCCTTTGAGTGTCACTCAATTTCTACAACATGAATATTATAAACTGTTATTTGATGCATTTTTTTTACTAATAATATGAACGAAGTGAATGATATAATTTACCTGAAACTCATCAGACATGCGCATTTTCACAAATTGACTCCATTCAACTTGACGAATACCATAATCTGGTGGGGGTACATACAATTTTGTGTGATCATTTCTGTTCGGCCAAATGAACGTGTTATAGAGTCTGGTTTTCCACGTTCGCCACTTTGTACTTGCAGATTTTAGGCATTCATACTTCCATTCATCAGGAACATTATAACTTGCCTAATAAATTTTAGAGATTATCAAGAACATTTTAAAAGAAAAATGAATAGATCGTAATTCGAGATAGTAATGCATTATAAAAATTATACTTACTTTCACCGATTCCCATATTAGCTTCTTCACATCTTCTGAAACATCTCTCCAATCACTGATATTAATTTTAACATGCTCACGTGTAAGCATCCCGATGTAGCTTTGGATCTCTGTTGCATTTTTTCCTTTCACCTGCCCATGCTCATTGAACTCGACATCACTGACAATCCCTTTGCCCCTTCACCTACTAACTCTATTCAAACAAACCTTCCCTCTTTTGGCCTTAGTAGATTCTGTATTATTTGATGCCCAATGTTGAAACATCTTGTTCACTTGAAGCCATCACACTTCCCCCACCTGATTAGATATAAATGTAAATGTTAATCAGCAAAATGATACCAGATATAGTTTCACTTATTCAATTGAAAATAGTACTTCAGTTCCTAACTTTTAAACTAAAACCAGATTGATATCAGCAAAAGAAATAGGTATCAACATTAAACTTGTTACAAATATACTTAAAAGTAATGCCAAAATAAGAATCATTGAAGACAGATTCCTACACCAGAAGCAATAATAAATAAACAGTCAATGCCTTATTAAGGAGACATCATAATTTTGCAACAAACAAGCATACCTAGGCAGCAACAAAAGCACAAGTAGCTATAAATGCCGATACACTCCTTCACAAATTTTTGTTGTTTACCCAGATCCTTTCACAATCTTCACGAACACAAGGTGGTTCGTTATCATCTGATGGACTATTAGTATCAACTATTGGCAATCCTTTCGAAAAACTTTGAAGTTGAATGGAGACATCTCCTAAGTCATCACGATTATTTCCTCCATGTAATAACTGCATTGTATTGTATACAACATGATATTTAATGGAAGTAATAGTAGCAGTTTACATGTCTGAGCTATAGTACCAAATTCATAGAAAATGAATGATCCAATGCAGGAAAAGACGCCTTGCAAGAAGAAGAAGGAAAAGAGCAACCATGAATCAAGTTAGGAGACAATAGTGATGATGAAATGCTAGTTGAAATATTGTTAGTTTTCATCTTTGAATCCATTTTCCAGTTTTCTGTGATACTAAATACTCAAATTTTGTACTATGTGTTTTTATGGGTTTATTATCAATTGGTATTAGACTTCTTTCTATAGCAAACACATGCATGAGTTTTTATTTTTTAAATACCTTGCAATTGAATCACTTGTATATATCATTTCTTTGAAGCATTTCATCGAACGCTTTCCGTGCTTCAACAAGAATCATATCAAATTTCAGTTTTTGCACAACTGATTCTTGGTGTTCAGTTTCTCAAACAGAGTACACCGATCTCAGTTTATTTTTGCCATAGAAACCGGCCAAATGAAGTTAAATGAAAATAAATATTAAAGCAATGTGAATATAATTAAGAACGAAATTAACAAAAGAGAAAAGGGACGCTTATTCTGCAACTGACTGCTATGCCGAGGAGGAGAAATCGAGGGCGGTGGCAGTGAGTCACAGTACATCGGCGGCGGCGGTGAGGTATTGGACAGCGGCGGCAGCTTTCGGTGAGAGTGAGGCAGCGCTGACTAGAGAGAACACTGAGAGAGGAGAGAAATCTAGGGTTCGTCGTGAAGAGGTACCCAGCAGTTCGTGAGCAAATCAGTTTCGCGCACGACTACCATTATCAGCAACCACCCCAAACACTCAAACACCATACTTTTTCAATATTTAATTAATTTCTCTTTCTTTCATTTACACCAACCCAACTATACCTATTTTTGATAGTTTATCAATGACCACCCAAACACCCAAACATTATATTAGTATATATTTTTATCTAATTATTTATAATATAATATAACTAAATATAATTAAAATAAATTGAAATATGCGCAATTGATATCTATAAAAAAAACGAATGAGATAAAAAATAAAATAAACACGCTAAGAAATTAAACTACATCAATCAAAAGTAAGAAAGAACTTAAAAGTGTGTGAAAATGTATCATGTTTGGTCTTAATTAATAGAGAATGAAAAATCATGAATTTTGATATAATTATCATTTTTTAATAATTTGAAATATAAAAGATGGAGTTAGTTATTTAAAAATCTAGATTAAAATTTGATGGACCAATGAGAAGGAGACAAGTGTCACTATCTCATTGATCCATCCAAAAATGTATAACACGAAGAAAAGCAAACACCATGTTTGCTGGTGCCATGGTGTTCGTCCGCCAAATTGAGACCATGGTCCATTATTCATTTTTTTATTATTTTGTATGGTGTTCGAACACCATCTCCACACTACCGATAATCATAGTCTTAGGGATATGAGTTTTTGGTTGGGAATTTAGAGTGTGGGTGGGCAATAATAGTTTAAAATTTTATTTTTTGCATCAATTTTAATAATAATAATAATAATAATAATAATAGTTTATAATTATAATTTGATTTAGTAACACACTTTTCTTAATGTCTTTACTTAACCGTTATTAAAAGTATATATAACACACATATAGATTACGGTTCTGATAAAACTATTATCTATTCTTAAAGGATACACGCACATAGATAACAGTTTTATAAAAAAACATTATCTGTAATATGCTATCTATGATAAAATTTCTTGTAGTGAGCGGAATACATGTCACATATACTAAAACAATGGTTTTGCTTTAGCTATACACAACAACCCCAACAATCTCCCACTTATACTAAAGTAAAACCTTTTAGTATACTCATGTGTCTATAAGAAACTATATGGCCTTTCCATGTTTACACATCGTCTCCCACTTATACTTAAAGATTTTACCATGGGAGGATCACTAAGGCAATGCCCACCACGTGCTTCAAGATGGTGCCGGCATATAACACTCAGTGAAGAAACCGTCATACTACATTCCTCTAGTATTTCTATACATCCACCATATCGCCTTATCGGTTACAAAAAACTATATGGTACTTGCCCTATGTGCTAACTGGCTATACAAATCTACGAGTTTAACAATTTGCCACTGCACGCGAGTATCATAACGAAATGTAAGAATTTTGGCAAACCAGGATTACAGCCATTTCACGAAGCAAAGTCTTGAACCATATAGCTCCATTAGTATCCTTCTGCCACAAGTTTAGCTTGTCATGATAGAACTCTCGTAAACATTTTATCGTTTGAGATTCTTCAAGATATAGTTCTACATTCTAAGTGAACACATAGATTAAGATCGATACCCTCATTTTCAGCCGTGTCCGCATGTCTTTTTAAGAATGATGGACTATATCTGTTATCATGCACCCATCATTGACAGATATTTGACACTTATGCAATATATTTAGAATATATTGTCAAACCTCGTCAGAACAGTAGTCTATGCAGAATACTTGAATAATGCACAATATCATTTTCTAAGCTATATCCCACATTATTCATATCCTTCATTCTAAACTGTCCGGATAATCACCACCTTATGTCCGATAATACTTTCACATTGTCGCCAATGCTAATGATATCATCACATAATGTACAAGAAAACCACACTGACATATTTACAGAGATGAAAATTATAACATCTGCCAACACATTTAATAAAACGAATTTATATGTGTTTCTAGAGCAAAACTTCATTGTTTGGATTTCTGCCTGACGAATTTTAGCATCCAAATCAATGTGCTTATCATTGGTTCACACAAATACTTCACAAGTCGTCACCTTTAGATGTCACCAACCGGATTGGAATTCGGCGTACAGACATCGACTTGTAACATTTAGAGACTAAAATGTGTTAATATGTAACATAGAACTTTAAGGGAATTATCCCGACAAAGCTGCAAAAAATGGACTTTAAAGCCCATTTTACCTATGTTACATTTGTATGTCCATTACCAGTTATGGATGTAACTCCATTTGTGGAAGCATACAAGACCTTGTTCTATGAATCTCAAAATTCATAGACTGAACCTATGATTTGCAACGATTTCATCCTATGCCTCCATTACAGTCAACATGGTCATTTTTTTCCATGTTCGTCGTCCAAAAAACTTGATTTCTTGACGAACATAAAACGATTTGATGCTTACTCAAAGCACTCCCACTACGACAAGAATTTATAAAGATGAATTGTGCAGGAAACCACACTTGTTCTTCTCCGTGAGAGAACCACCATAAATTCATACATCATAGAGATTCTTGAATCCCATGATGTGACATCGCATAATGTCACTATCCTCTAATTTCTTAGAACTGATCACCCTTAATGTTTTATAATAAAGGAGACGAAACTTAAATTCATCCGAAACATTTGGAGAGGGTTTTGCTAAACGATGAATTTTGGTGCGAATAGAAATAATAGACATATCTGAAAAATATAAACAAGTTGACAATTAACAACTTGGTAAATAAGAATAATTTATGTTGTCAATGTTATAACTCTTTGATAAAGTAACATTGAACGAATAAACGAGTAGCCCAAAAATTTTATATGTGAGTCACATTGGGCGACCAAACACTTTTAAAATTCTTGACCATGACACACAGTCAGTTTATTTCTCTTATCATCACATGGACATTTGTGAACTAAAGAAATAACAACCCGTACCTTAACCGGACCCTACTAAAATGAGAAGTGACCTCGTTAGGATGATTCATCAATAAGCAGCTAAGCTATAACCATATTATTCACCTAACTGAGTTTGTTTCACAATTTAGCATAGAAAACGAGAACTGTATCGCATTGCAAACGCCCTCTTGACTATCTCACTTAAAATTTCCACTAAGGTCCGAGTTAGAGCCTGATAAGCCACATTGGGTGGACATTTACCCGTACAACTCCCACTCACCTAAAGAATATTCTAAGTTATTGAGAAATTTTACCAACGAACATACGGGCAAGAAGTCAAAATCATGTAGGCCACGATGGGTGGACGTCTACATGATTTTACTCCTTGACTTCGTCTTAAAATCAAATATGGAGGTCCCCAGTTAATTTAAATTAATTAATTTTTCCGCTTAGTCTTTTTAATTTCAAAGGGTTTGTTTGCGATAAACAAAGCACATTGACAAGTAAGTCATATCGCATAATTTCTAAGCACAAGTAATAAAAACATGCTCGCATTGAAATTATAAATCATGCTACGGCATGTTCGTTTCTATTACGCATTTAATAAAAGCAACTACAACATGCAAAATCATGCTTTTATCACATTGCGTAATTTAAACCATCCATAACATGCAAAATTAATTAAATTATAAATAGGCTGCTGACCGGGAGGAAAAATCATATCTATTACATTTAATTAATAAAACCGGAACATTCTCTTCTAAATATGGAAAGACCACTCTGGTATTCAAGTCCACCTTCAAAAATTAGCTTCAGCTCGATTTACTAAGGTGCGGAAGAACCCTAGTTTTCAAAACAGGCATGGTGCTTGGATATGATTAAATTTATCCAAGATAAGATTAAATCTCTTAAAGATAGAAACATATCTTTTAGATATGATTAAATCTTCCTTGATAAGATTAAATCTTATCAAATCAAATCATATCTACCTAGATAACATCAAATCTTCAAAGATAGAAATATATCCTTCTAAATATGATAAATTCTTTCTTGATAAGATTAAGAGGGTGTTTGGCTAAGCTTATTTGAAATTGCTTATAAGCTCCAAGTGCTTTAAAATGTTTAAAGAGCTTATAAGATGTAAAATTTAAGTAGCTTATAAGTTGTGAGAGTGTTTGGATGATTGAACTTATAAGTTGATAAATTCTTTTATATTAATATATTTTTATTATATAATGACCAAAATGTCTAACATTCTTTAATTATTCTTTTTCAATTTATATGCATACATTAGTTAAGTATTCTATATGCAATATATATTCTTAAAAAATCAAATCACATTTTAATTGCACATTGTTAATTAAAAAAATACGAATATATTTTTTAAAAATCTAAAAGAATAAAAAACTGTTATGAAAAAGAGAAAAAATTCTGGAAAAAAAATTATTATTATTATAAGGATTAAAAAAAGAAAATAATCTGAATTTAATTTAATAGATATGAAAAAAAATGAAAAAAAAAAAAAAAAAAAAAAAAACACTTCACTCTCATCTCTCGTTTATACTCTCTCTCTCTCTCCCCTTTCTCTCTCATCTCCCAGTTTCTTCATCTTGTTCTCAAATCCAGATGTTCTCAAATCCAAATGATCTCAAATTCCAGCAATGAACTACCTCCCTCCTTCAACCGACGATCAACACTCCTTTTTCCAGTTATCATTCCTTTACGAAATTTGTCGTCACCGCGGTCATATTCATCTTCTAGATTCTCCGCCGTCGTCGCCCTGTCGGCGCCGCTGCAATCTCCTTCATCTTCTTAGCTGCCTCAATTCAACTGTCTTAGTCCCGCGGAGGCCGTTGGAGCATAAACACCCTTACACAGATTCATTAATTTTGAACTTTTAGAACGAATCATAGATTGTCAATTTGAATTTCTTAATAATTTAAAATTGTATTGATGTCGATTGTTGGTGCTGCTCATTGAAAGTTGTGGTCGTCGTGGCGGCTAGTGGCAGCAGGTGGCAGCGGCGGCTGATGGTGGTCGACGACAACGGGAGACAGAGAAGGAGGTGGTCGACGGCAGATTCAATTTTTTTATTTTTCAGAATTTTTAGTTTTATACTTTCTTAATATCACATTTTCTGTAAATGAAATGGCATATATGATTTTAGTAACAAGAGCTAGTGAGGGTATTTGTGTAAATTCTCAATTGCTTATAAGATCTTGAAGAAAAAAGCTAGGGTAGTAGAACTTTTTTTTTTTGTAGTTTATAAGCCCTTATAGCTTATTTTTTGAACTTATAAGCATCTGAAGAGTTTATTTTGCCAAACATATTTTTATAGCTTAAAGCTCTTAAACAGCTTATAAGCTACTTAAAGTAGCTTATAAGCTTAGCCAAACACCCCCTAAATCTTATTAGATAAGATCATATCTACATGGATAACACTAAATCTTTTCAGATAAGAACAAATCTATCCAGATAAAATCAAATATTTTCCGGATAAACACAAGCTTGTTGAACAAGCTACGTCACAGCCGGTCACCACCGGTCGACGCGCCGCCGCAACGCTCGCCAAAACACCGCCGTCGTCGACTACCACCATCATGGAGCTGGGCCGTCGAGCCTGCTGCGTCCTTCGCAACATGGTTCGACTCCCACTGCTTCGGTGGAGTCGCCGTTGTTCCTATCTCCACAAATATCCACCGTTTCATTCGGAATCACCACCAAGCCCCAAACGCTGGCCGTCGGGCCTCGTCCACCTCCCACTGGGCTCGACCACCACCAAGCACCCGAACGAGGGTGATCGGCTCGAGCTTTGACCTGCAGCAGCTATGAGACCGATCGGACGGCGTGCGCGATTCAGCGAAAACCAAGTTTCTCTATCGCCACCGTCCTCCGTCGTTGCAGCCACTACCGCCGGTGATCGACCGATCACCAGCCCTCCTCCACGTGCCACCACCCAGCACCTGGACAGGGTACTGGGCCTGCTACTGCGCTGCCGTCACCGGACCCTGATGGAAACACGAGCGAGAGTGAAAAACCTTAATGGGTTTTTGCTGCCGCTGCCTCCACCACGTCCGAAGATCCCACACCACCGTCAACATCAACCAACACCTGGGCATGAGCCTAAGTGCACGATGCAGCCTGGTTTGGGCCCAGACAGCCGCGCCCGCAAGCCGAAACCGTATGGTTTCTGGCCGCCATCGCTGCCCCCCTCCCCGTCAACCACTGTCTCCACCGATACAGCGTCGCTCAACCCCGTTTGATGGTGCCTAAACCTGGGGTTTAAACATTAGGTTCAGCCATCGTGAACGACGGAGAGAGGAGCACCGAACAACGGCTAAACTACCGCTGCAATCACCGCCATCGATCACCGCCGACAATGAAAAACACTGCCATCGCCGATTCGTGCTACCACCACCATGGCGCTGCTGCCCCGATTTAAAACATGGTTCAGCCGTCGTGAATTCATGGTGATGGTGCAGCCAAAACCTCGGCTATATGGCAAAAATTGTCGTCGCGCATCGGTGCGTGTGTGCGACATGCCGCCTTGTGTGGCCGTCGCCGCCGCCGTCTCTTCGTTCTTCATCCCCATTGTTCAATCTCCAACCATTACATTACAATGGAAAAAATGAAGAAATACAACAAAATTTACAGAGAAACAGATCTACACTAATCAACCCCTTATTATCTCGCCGATTAAAATGAAAAACGAATTAAACGGGCTCAAAACAACACACGTTGTTCTCAGACAACAGTATGCACATATTATAGCATAATTGACTCGAATGCATGAACATTTATATATCGAATTATCACAGAACCAATTCAACAAACCGTGGCTTTGATACCAATTGTTGGATACACTACTTGAAAGCGTACCGACGGATCTGAATTGGATATGATAATTATGCAATTAAATCATGTAGTAGAATTCGAGTAAATTACCTTCTTCTGTGCATCCGGTGGAAATTTGAGTAGAGGAAAAAGATCTTCCATGCACTTGATTACTCTGCACACGAGATCTAGTTCTTGCAGTAAACCTTGAGATCTTCTAGAGTATTCCCTAGCAACAAGAAGAATTTTGTGTGGGCAGAAATCCTCCTTCTCTCTGTGAATTACCACATTTCTCTTTTTCCACTTCTCACTATTTTTAATAAATGAAGAGAATCAAGTAGTGGACTAGGTTAATTACTGGGCCAGAAAAATGCTCTTTTGGGCTACTCCAGGGATCTTAAGGAGGATTTGGACTGGACCTCCCAATATAATTAAATAGTCCAAGTATTCTCTAGCCCCGAATACTTTATTTAATTATATTAATATTATAGTCATTCCACTAAAGTAAAATAATATTGCACTACCGTTCATTTCCCAATTATTACATTCCGGGCTCCTTTTTGAATTATATTATTTCCCGTATTTAAGACATCGCATGTCCATTAATTAATTTAAGCTATTGATTGCTTTAATTAATTAATCTCTAAACCGAGAGCAGTACCTGCTCGACCTCATTATTATATCGGAAATTAATCCACCTGCAGGGTTTAATATAATATCATCAACTCGGATCACCACCATTAGAGCACCTCAAGGGGACATCATCAACTCGGATCACCGAGACACGATTTCTAGCTATAATATCATTACCCAAAATATCGAGATTTATTGAGTTGCGATAACTCTCACCCATTGATAGATCAAAGTAATAATAATTATAAATATATAATTGAATATTATTGTTGGTCCCAAAAGTGACTAACAAACGTAAAGGGGGTGGGTGAATACGTGTGTTGAGAAGTGTTCAACTTCTCTTTCATTTTTCAGCCTTTTTGCCGAGTAGACGCTTCAAATGCTAGTGAGGCTTTCAAAGCTTCTCGCTCGTGTGAGTGCTGTGCGGAATGTGGTGAGACTTTAAGGCTTTTATTGCAATTAAAACCAATTTGATATTTAAAGCGTGTGTGTGTGTATGTAAATAATCAAAGAGATACATAACTTAAGGTAAAAAGACAAGAATAATTTATAGTGGTTTGGAGCACCTCTCATACGTCGACTCTATCCACGACGGGATGGATACCATCACTTGGTATCCCTTGTTTTATACTTCCAAGGGGAAGTGATTCAAGGCTAGTAACAAACTTGCACTTGAATCCTTAGAGATTCACGGGCTCTCGAGAAGCCTTACAACAACAAATCTTTTCTACAAAAACTTTACAACCTTACAACTCAATCTAACACAATAGACTTGGTTTTGGTTTTTGGGTTTTCGTAAATGAGAATCCTTTACAATGAAGATCAAGATAAAGGGATAAGGATTCTCGAAGCTAGGTTATGGATATATGAGGTTGAGCCTAGAAAGAAAGTAGTTGCAGTACTCAAGAATATATGTTTCTTGAGGACACACTAATTGAAAGCGCTTCAAAGAACTAAAGGAATGTAAATGATGATTTGCTTGAGTTCTTGCAAGTAGTATGCTTGAATCGTTTGTACATGTGTTAGTTTTAGTGTGTGCAACTCCTTCTATTTATAGTAGAGGAACCCTACTCCCTGTTGAGAGAGAAGTGGTTGCGTGTTCCTTAATTTCTGGAAAAGTCGGTGGTGTCAGCTCATTTTTCAGGCATTTCAGACTCCAGTACTAGGAAGGGATGTCCGCTGTACCTAGGGGTATGGCAGTCTTTACCTAACCTTGACTTTTCGGACTATAGCCGCATCCGTTGTGCAATGATGTGTTGACACGTAAGCTTTAGGCAATGAGGTGTCAGTCATCCGAACGTTTGAAAGTCAAACTTATCACACTAGCACTGATTGACACTTTAAGTTCAGCTCTAGATTAGAGACGCTTTGGGTGAGCTGACTTGAGAGCGCTTCGCTTCTACTGAACGGAAGCTCACTCTAAGCATCTTTATCTGAAGTGTCTCCATGACGCTTTGTCAAACTTTACTGCTGATGCTTTCACTGATGGAGCCGCTTCACTTCCTGACGCTTCGCGAACTCTGGCTGCTTCATCCTTACGTTTCTAGACTAAAACAAAAGCTTCATAACATGCAAGCTTTGCTAAGAATAACTTGTCTAGTTCATCAAAAATAATAAGGGAAATATTCTAAAGAGGGTTTTGGAATCGAATCAAAACAAATTGTTTATTAACTTGATTCAAGTTCTCCCTTAACATAATATCCCAATAATTTTCCCTTTTTTGATGATGCCAAAACCCGACGTCAAGTACTTACACAAATCTAGACAATTCTAGGCTAAGTATTAGAAGGAGAGTGGGTTAGGCAAATCCCAATATCAATGCAGTTATAGGCAGTTAGATGAAAGCGTAAACAAAATAAAGACAATGAGAAATTGTCTTAAAGCAGTAAAAGATATCATTGTATAAATGAGTGAGAAATGATACATATACAATGAGTATCTACTTGAAGCGTTTTCGAGGGACAGGAGGAATTAGACCATAGGCTTTGTAGACTCTATCCAAGATGGCAGCTTTAGAGCAGTTAGGTCGGTCATTTTGTTCAAGCCATTCAGCACACTCGTCGACCTCCCTACTGATAGCTTCTTCATCTGGGATTGCGCCTCCAATTAGTGGAAGTTTGTAGCACTCTTGTTTCAGAGGTTTAAGAATCATTCCTTCCGCCAACTCCAAAATTTTGTTGAAGAGAGAGGCTTTGAAGTTATCCATGTATGCAACAAAGTAGTTTGTTTCACCTAAAAGTGCTAGCAATAGAATTAGGTCTATCGTAGAACTAGTAAGTTTAACCCAAATGTCGAATCTCAAGGAAAGCTTAACATGGTGATTTATCGTATGAACACACGCGCTAAACACTCTACGAAAGCAAATAAATATTTAGGGATTTTTAATTTAATTATTAAATCCTAGACTTAATTAAAAGAAAGCAAATAAATCTAACTAAATCTAACCTAGACTTAAATAAAAGAAAGCAATTAAGAGCAAATAAAAGAACTCCGGTCTGTCACACGGGAGAAAGAATTAAACTAAGAGAAAAGCAATAAATCTATCTAGCCATGAATTGAAAGGAAAGTAATAAAGAAAACAAATAAATCTAAGCTAGAACCAATTAATCCTAACATGCTTGAACATAAATCTAAACAACTAGAAAGCAATTAAATCTAATCTTAGCAATTTAGTCTAAACTAATGAAAGCAGTTAATCAAAGTAAGTAAAGAAAGCAAGTAAAAACTAATCTAAGAGCACAAATTAAACTTACGAATTGAAGGCGCAAAGAACGAACGAAAGGAAAACGAAGAATTTGAATTAAACTTGAATTAAATCTTGAATCCAAAGGCTATAATCTTCAAATAATAACTAAGAACTAATCTAAACTAATCTAGAGTTTTAAAGGCTTAAAAATAAGAGAGAAGAAGTGTCTTTTCATTCCCCAAAGATTACATATATATAGGACCTAGAAAACCTAATTAAACAAGGAAAGAAATCACTAAAATCGGCAGGTTCGCGGCCGCGAAGACCCTTGCGGTCGCGAGGGGTAAGCTGCCCGTTGTGCATGACTTTTTTTTTGTTTCGGCCATATCTCCCTCGTCCGAACTCAAAATTGATCGCTGTTTTTTCCTACGCGCTCCTATCGAACTCCTTTCAATAATATGTTTTTATTTCATCCAAACTCCATTTCCATGTTTTTCTCATTTCTTCATTCTTTTGTTCATTTTCTCTCTTCTCTTTCAAAACTCCTCACGAACTCGACTTTGACTAAAACACACAAAATACACACATAAAAATGAACAAAACACATATAAACAAACTCACACAAAACTATAAAAACCACACTAAACAAATCCCCCACAATTAATCATTTGCTTGTCCTCAAGCAAACTATCAAATACCAACAACAAACATGGACTATGAAGTGACAATGAATTAGGCTTCAGAAAATTTTCCAAACAAAGATACTACAAGCAAAACACATCATTCATCAACAAGCATTTCATGACAAACTTCAACATTTTGATCTCATCGAACAAGAATCCTCATGACATGGATAAACATATGGGTGAACCCTCAACTCTCAAGTGTATAGAATGGGAAAAGAATATCTCTCAATTCAAAATACACACAATGTCTACCAAAGCTTGCAGATTGTCTATCCTTTCCATTGCTATGATGTGTGCTTGTGACGAAGATCAAAAAGGACTTTGTTTTTGGTTGTAATGTAGGCTCTTTGGTAGGTAGGAAAATTTGACTAAAGTGAGTTTAAAACCCCAAAGGATATCACTCATCTCACCCTCTCTTTTCAACTTTGAATCTCAATTTCCCCCACACTACTTCAAACCATATCAAGAATTTCAACTCTTCACAACCTCTTTTAATGAATCTTTTCACTTTCTATCCACTTATGCTCTACCAAAACTCTTTTTCTTTTCTTTTTTTCTCTTTTGTTTTTAAATTGTTTTTATTTCTAACAACCTAGAGCTTATATGGGTAGAAAGAACTATCTCATGAATTCCAACATTCTCTAATTCCTTCCCTTCTTTCCCACTTTTGTACAATTCGAAGTAAGCACTTTCAATTCAACCAAACTCACTAATCCCACATTTGTTATCCCTCATCCAAGGCTTATCAAAGAAAAATAGTCTCATAGGCTCAAAGGGACTAACTAGGATTATATCATGTGATTTGGACAAGAAAAATGGTAAAGAAAGGCTATGAAAGATGGCCTAAGATCATCTCTTCATCATTAAGCACACTAATACAACCTCAAGGAAGAAACCAAAGCAAGTTCTAGAGACAATCATGCATGTTTGAACAATCACACTCAATGAAAGAAATATGACTTTGATAATGCAATAGTCAAAGGCTCAAATCTCACAAAAATAGGCTCAAATGTGATTCAAGTTCTTAGAGGCCAAAAATCTAGATTTACCAATCATACTCATCAAATCATGACATGCTTCACAAATAGTTATTTTCCAAAACAAACCAAAAACACTCATCATTAGCCTCATCATCACAACTATCATCTATGCTCATCATTATTTACATATAATTGAGGAACTCACAAAAGGATTAGGCATGCTTGCACACAAAACACATAACATCACACAACATCAAACACAAAACACAAACAATTTCTAACACCCCCCCACACTTGAACTAAGCAATGTCCTTATTGCTTCAAAATAAATAAAAAGAATGAAGAAAATGCCCTTAAATGACGAAACAACCAGCAATAAACTCAAAATCCATGAAGAACTCCAAATCCGAAAACCTACACAAACAGAAACAAAGAAAAACAAGCATAATACCCACTAACACAAAACACAACACAATAAAGAGGGTACCACACTAAGAAGTCGGGTTGGAGTAAGAGGAACCGGGGAAATCACCATTGAAAATAACAGTGGATGCGACCGCGACCACCCTCACGATCACGAGGATGAGGCTGCAGTAACTCTTGCCGATTTTTTTTTAAAATATAACCTGTAAAACAAAAATGAAAGAATTAGTGAAAATAAAAATTAAAAGAAAATTATGAAAACAATAAAAGCGTGGGTTGCCTCCCACGAAGCGATTGTTTAATGTCGTTAGCTCGACGGAAGAATCCATTCAACCGAACCCCATCACAGCTAGCAACGTATCAATCCTATGGTCTCTTTGGTAGCCTTCACGAGCCCGAAACATTTATAGACCACTCTCAATCGAACTTTGGACCTTCCCTCCACCTCCGATTGAAAACCAAGGATTTGCTCATCTTCAATACTCTTCCCCCCCCCCCCCACACTTATTTGAGGCTCCACCTTAAATTTCTCATAGTCGTGCCACTCAAACCAAAGTTCCTTCCTAGTGTGAGCTTCATCATGTCAGTTAGTAAGGGAAGTACTGCTAAACAAAGAAACCTCCACTACTTCATCACTTCCTTTGGGATTGCTCAAGAACTCCTTGAAGATGTCTTCATCCTCATCTATGCAACTACAAAAATCATCTTCAACGAGCTCTTCTTCTTGAATATCAACTTGCACTTCCTGCACAACACTATCCTTATCCAAAAGGTTAGGAACTTGACCATAAGAACATTTATGAATCAATGAAGTGGAAATAGAATCAGAAGTAGAAGTAGAAGGCTTAGTTCTGAATACCAAAAACATTACCGAACCTCCCTCACTGGCCATGCTCAACGTGCCGGAAGCAACATCAATACGAGTCTGAGTAGTAGCCATGAATGGTCGACCCAATAGAAGAAGATGGCCATTCGCACTCCTCGCTCCTCGCCCCACATCAAGCATAATAAAATCAGCTAACACTCTTATACCTCCCATAATTATAGCAACGTCTTCCGCGATTCCCACGGACTACTCAAGGTGCCATCCGCTAACTCGATGCGAATATCAGTTGCCTAATCCATCATCCCCACCACAGTCACTCCACTATCTAAAATGACATTAATTTTAAAACTCCCCGGATCACTTCGTTTGGGCAATGATTTGAGATGGCCAAAAACTTTGTGATCTTTTTTCTCCTTCTTCAATCTGCTAGGTGGAACATAAGGAGTAAGAGACTTGTGAAGAGAAAGCTCGGAATTAGGCTTTGCAGCATCGGCCACTTTGGAACTCTCCAGGGCTTGTGGTCGCGATGAGCTTCGCGATCGCGAGGGGTCCGTTCCTGAAGGGTTCCGCGGTCGCGACACCTGGGAGATGCATGATTCTTGAAAATTCTCAGAAAATTGAGGCATCTGCACCCTGTTGTCCACTATCTTGTCTCTCCTCAATACTGACACAACCTGAACCTGATATGGCTGCATTTCTTGAACTAGAATCTTATTCGTCTGTAGATTCTATTGAAGTTGAGTCGCTATTTGCCCAATTTGCATCTCGAGGTATTTGTTGACCGCCTCTTGAGACTCTTGAGGATGTGGTGGCAGCACTTGAGGGTTAGGTGGTGGAATTTGAGGAGGTTGGTTTTGAGGGCGAATGTTTTGAGAATGATATAGTTGAGGTGGAGGTGTAGGGTAATATGGTTGTTGTGGAGGCCTATAAGGTGGATAGTATGGTGAAGGTGGATAATATGGAGATGGTTGAGGTGGATAATTTAGTGTTTGTGGAGGGTAGTATGGTTGTGGTGGATAATTTGGAGGATATTGGGGGTAAGGATATTGAGAATTTTGAGGATGTGGGGCTTGGGGTGGATAGCCTTGTGCCGCATAGACCTCAGCTCCTCCTTCATAAGTGAAATTGCCCATGTTCGGGCAACCATTAGCAAAGTGGCCGGGCTCTTGACTAGTTGCACACGCCTCCGGTTCACTTTCTTGGATTGGAGGCTGAGACCTTTTGAGAACTTTGACCGAAGGAGTAGGAGGGGTCACCTCAGCCTTCATCTCAAGCTCATGCAACTTTCTCATCATGTCTGCCATTTGCTTCCTCAAGTCCGGGCTAGTATCGTCAGCAACAGCACTAGCCTCTTTCCTCATTAGTCTTTGCCTTATCCTTCAAAGTATAAGAGAAACACTTCATCTTCAACTGATCTTCTTCAATGTCCCCCAATGGAAAAGCCTGAACAATTGAGCAATACTCTCGAATGAAATTGAGAGCATCTTCACCGGGCAAGCCGTGGTATTCTGGCAGTAGATTTTGATGTTGCGGTTTAAGCTCATGATCCCTGACCGGTTTGGTCAGGACAATTGCCGAAGTGGTGGTGGTGCATGTGGGACGGGCGAAATCGCCCATTACCTTCGCCATGACTTCGGGCTCTTGAAATAACAAGACTAAATAGTAGTCTTGAAACTCGATCTCTTATTCCTTTCTCATTATAAGCACTCAACAAACAGGTCAAACGTACTAATGGGAGAGAAGAATAGTCGAGCAAAATTAAATGAAATAAAAGAAAAATAAAAGAAAAATAAACACGAAAAATAAAACCATATAACCAATTGCCTAAAGCTTTCCCCGGCAACGACACCAAAATTTGTTTCACCTAAAAGTGCTAGTAATAGAACTAGGTCTATCGTAGAACTAGTAAGTTTAACCCAAATGTCGAATCTCAAGGAAAGCTTAACATGGTGATTTATCGTATGAACACACGAGCTAAACACTCTACGAAAGCAAATAAATATATAGGGATTTTTAGTTTAATTATTAAATCCTAGACTTAATTAAAAGAAAACAAATAAATCTAACTAAATCTAACCTAGACTTAAATAAAAGAAAGCAATTAAGAGCAAATAAAAGAACTCCGGTCTGTCATACGGGAGAAAGAATTAAACTAAGAGAAAAGCAATAAATCTATCTAGGCATGAATTGAAGGAAAGCAATAAAGAAAGCAAATAAATCTAAGCTATAACCAATTAATCCTAACATGCTTGAACATAAATCTAAAGAACTAGAAAGCAATTAAATCTAATCTTAGCAATTTAATGTAAACTAATGAAAGCAGTTAATCAAAGTAAGTAAAGAAAGCAAGTAAAAACTAATCTAAGAGCACAAATTAAACTTACGAATCGAAGGCGCAAAGAACGAACGAAAGGAAAATGAAGAACTTGAATTAAACTTGAATTAAATCTTGAATCCAAAGGCTATAATCTTCAAAACAATAACTAAGAGCTAATCTAGAGTTTTAAAGGCTGAAAAATAAGAGAGAAGAAGTGTCTTTTCATTCCCCAAAGATTACATATATATAGGACCTCAAAAACCTAATTAAACAAGGAAAGAAATCACTAAAATCGGCAGGGTTCGCGGCCGCGAAGACCCTCGCGGTCGCGAGGGGTAAGCTGCAGTCCGTTGTGCGCGACTTTTTTTTTGTTTCGGCCATATCTCCATCGTCCGAACTCAAAATTGATTGCCATTTTTTCCTACGTGGTCCTATCGAACTCCTCTTCAATAATATGCTTTTATTTCATCCAAACTCCATCTCCATGTTTTTCTCATTTCTTCATTCTTTTGGTCATTTTCTCTCTTCTCTTTCAAAACTCCTCACGAACTTGACTTTGACTAAAACACACAAAATACACACATAAAAATGAACAAAACACATATAAATAAACTCACACAAAGCTATAAAAACCACACAAAAACACACTAAACACAGTCCATAGTATACTCAGTGCGAAAGCCTTGCCAGTGATAGAAGCGTTTAACAAACTTGATCTTGGCATCACTCCACTCCTCTTTGAGGTAAGCTAGAATGATCTCATCAACAAATTTGGCATAAGGAGCCTCATCCCTCAGCCTTTTCCTCTGGAATTCCTCCCTGACATACAGCTACTTCTTGCAGCTTTCAAAAGTGAGAGTGCGCAGGCCCTCGACGTAGACTCTCTTCCCTTCAAGCGCTTCCATCTTCAAAAGGTGAAGCGCTTTATCCGAGTCTGTCACTATTTGTTCGCTGAAAACTTCCTCTCTGCACTCCGACACCTCTTTATACTTTGCCATCACTTCCAAGGATTCTCTGTCAGCGTCATTTGTCAGTGTGTGCTTCAACAGATACCTACGGAGGTGGAATTTCACACCAAAATTGCGTCTAACTCCTCTTGGAATTCGCGTTGTACTCCAGCCTCCGTGGTTATTGTTGTGGGAGTCAGCTTATTCTTCTTCTTGGGGTTAGTGTCAGCATGCTCTGTGTTTTTGCTTCTCTTTCTGTGGCGCTGCTGACACCGCTTGAAGTGGAGCGGCATCAATTGGATCTTTGGAAATGATTATTTGCCGCTCTGCTTCCCCCTTCTTTGGTGCTGGTACTTCCATCTTCTTGGAAGCGGCCTCTGTTGCCTTGGCCGTTGTGGATGGACCACTTGGCGTCCCAGTCGCTTCCCCCTTTTGGCAGCATCAAAAATAGGGTTGGAATGAGCGGATTGTACGGTGGCGCTTTGGCTGGCGGCACCTGGCAAAGAGATGTTTGGCTGATTTAGTTTCAAGAGACCTTGTGCCAAGAGAGCGCCTAGGACTTGTGCAGAGAGTATTGGTGCTGGAGAGCGGGCATTGTCAAGATGATTGACCGTTTGAAGCTGGTGCGGAAAATTCGAAGCTCAGATTGTACCAAATCTGAGAGCGCCCCGATTTTGTTGGAGATGCCCTCCAACACTTCATTGTTGATTGGCCCTACCCGGCCCAATCCGCTCTGCTCTCCAACAGCGCCTTGGCCCACCATGGCCACAGCCTGCTTCCGTTGCTGCTCTGAAGCCGCGAGCTTCTGTTCAACTGAAAGCAGCTTCTCTTTCAGCTGGTGGGCGGCAGACTCAGCTTTGAATTTTTCTACCTTTGCCGCCTTCAGCTCTTTCTCCATTTGTACGAGCTTCACGTTCGTCTTGGAGAGCTCTCCTTTAGTAGTTTCGAGCTCTCGTTGGGCACGCTCTAGCTTATCTTGCTGGATCTCTGACCGATCAATCTTAGCTTACAGCGCCTCCTCGCTTGGATCGACATCATCGAGAGCAATCATCAGGTCTTCAGAAAGCTTTAGCACTTCCGAACGTAAGGCGGGAATTTCTTGAAGCTGTGCCTTAGCGCTCGAAAGGTCATCATGAGCTAACTTCATGTGTTCTTTCTCCTTGACCAACTGTATCTCCACAGTCGCCAATTTCACCTTCAATTCTTCCAACTCTTTGGTAGCAGTGGAGAGCTCTTCTTCTTTCTTCTCATTCTCTTCCTTTAGCGCTTTCAACTCTGTGGAAGTAGTTGAAAGCTCTTCACCTACCTTCTTCTTCTCCTCCTCAGCTTGAGAAAGCTAGTCTGCTCTCTCCTTATTGCTGTCTTCAGCTGGGCGTACTCACGCTCCACTTCATCGTGAGCGATTTGAAGAACTGAGAGCCGTTCTTCAAATATTGTGATAGTGGTGCCAGCTGGTGTTGTTGGAGCGGGGGTGTAGGAGGGAACAAGCTCCTGGACCTTTCTCTCGATGCGTTTCCATACCTCCGGCTCATCGATCAGGTCGTCGAAGCGCTCCAGTCCGAAGTGGCTAAGGATTGAGGCTTCCTCCTTGATCAACACTTTGGGGTCGTTAGCCCGCACCAACTGGCAAACTTTGTAGATGTTAGTACCGCGGCTTCGGACATACTTCAAAAAGCGTGAAATAACCTCCAGTACAGGTGGAGGTAGAGAGAATTCTCCGAAGAATTCCCGGATCTCCTATTCAGCCCACGAGAGTTCCTTGTCAACAGCCTGTACTACCCGGCTGGATGCTTTCAGAGTTGGAGGAGAGTCGGCCTTGATTTCCTCCACTGACGAGCTGGAAGCGTCGTCACCAAAGTTGAGAGTGCCTATTTGTTCATCGTCCTTTCCTGGCACTTCAACTTCGTCCCCTTCATTGGCGGCATAGGCACCAGCTTCCAGATCCTGACTTAAAGTCTTGTCAGAATCCGAAGCGTTGGATGAGGAAGCGTTTTCCTCATCATCCTCATCAATCAATCCACGTTTTCCCTTCGGAGAGCGCTTTGACTGATTTCTCTGACAGCGGAGAGCGCTTTGACTTCTTGGTGGTTTTCCCACCTTTCTTTTTCTTCATTTTCTTCTCCTCTTCTTTCTTGAGGATGAGCGCTTTGGCTTCTATATATTCGATGTCAGAAGTGAGGGGAGCTACAACTCCAAACTCATCGCCTGGAAGCGCCTTATTGAAAAGTACACGAGTGTACTTGCATTCCACGGGCCATTCCTGAGTAGGCCATGAATGCTCAAGAAATAAGGAAATTTTCATTACATATTTCAACTTCCCAAGGAAGGAAAGCTGCCCTTTGTTCTTTCCTTCCGTCACCTCCTTGACCACTTTGCTTGCCTCCACAAGCTGCTTTACAAACCACGCTCTCCAGTTGTAAAGCGTCTTGTTGATAGCGGCATCACAGAGCGCTGAGAGAAGACGAATCTTCTGTTCCGTGATTGTTGACCAGCTGCCGGTGAGACAAAGTAGGCACTTTGTCATAATGTTTATCATGTTGTCGAAGGGCGGACAAAACGATATCGCCTTTGACTGTTTACGGATGAAGATGGCACGCGAATCCGTCGTGAAGCGCCAGAACTCTTTTTGGATGTCCGGATCTCCAGCAGACTCCGGATCTGCCCTAGAGTTCGGTATAGGAACTGAATCTTCAAACAGATCGTCAAGCTTTAAACTTTCTATCGCCACCGAGCGAACTAGGCCGGATTCATTGGACTTTTGTAGCGAAATTTTGGTGACTAGGGTTTCCGAGTTCAAGTTGGAGAGGAACTCGACAACCTCTACCGGATTGATGTTCTTGGGATGCTTGAAGAGAAGATACTCCAAGCCAGAATTCAGTATTGCTCTCTTTATAATTCCGCCGTCGGTGAGCAGGTCACGATTGACGTGAGCTTTTGTAAACACGAACTCTCCGTAACGGCTTCTCGAAGCGGGTTGCCATTTTGCATTAACCATGTTAACTAGATTTCTGGAAAAAGTAAGAAGGTTTAGTAAAGAGAGAATTTCTGTAAGGTTTAGAACTTGAAATTTGCAGAAATGGCGAAAAATAATAGTAATGAAGATGATAGAATGAAATAGTATGTATATATATATATATACATAGAAATTAAAGAGTGATAAAGGGGTAGTGGGGTGACGTGTCATAGTGAGTGGCTGTGGTAACTTCCCGAAAATGGGGTGAGTGGTTAAGATCATGCTCTTCGGTTACTTTAATCGTGCGGACAGGGAAAAAGTAATTCAAAACGTCCGACGGCCAAGATTAAAAGTTTTTGGCGGTTCGGTAGCACGCGTGAGATATACGTGCGAGTGGGTCTCGAGTACCGTATCCATAGCAGTCTTTGCATTAAATGCAAAGATTTTATACGCAACATATACTCAATTGATATCCTACTTTATAGATATATAGTGTATAAGTAAATTAATGAGAGATTAATTTTTAAAAAGATTTGAAATTTGGCTGATTGCCACGCTTTGGAATTTAGACGAGAGCGTCTAGTTTGGAAAGCGTCTGTATCAGCATTTTAATATTTTCGGTAAGTCACACACATGGTTCTTGAAGATGCTTTGCGTTGACTTACTTACTTGAATTGAAAGACGCGAAATGAGGACTTACCAGTCAGCCAATATTGTAATTGACTGATACGATGCTTTGACGATCCACATGCTCAAATGTTGAAGCGTTAGTTGAGAAGCAAGAACGTTCATTCTTTGGAAGTGTGAGAGCGTCTATTCTCAAAGTCCTTTTCTCTTACTGAGGTAGGTCTATCTCGTGAATTTGATAATATGAGAGAAAATGAGATTACAAAATCCACAAGGGACCCGGTTGGGGATGAGTGTCTTCATAGATTTCAATGAAATGATATGAGTTGCCTCATGCTTTACTAGGGATATACCGTTTGGGCATGAGATTCACACTATCCATGAAAGAGCTATGAATTCACTTCCTTACTAGGGCAAACTATCTCATATTTTCATGAAGCGAGATTCTCGAGAGTAGACATTAATCTTTGTAGAGTTGGTGCTTTGCATTACTCAAAACAAGTGAGGCTTTCACAATAAGCAGTGGTGAAGATCTTCAGTACGTTTTGCGCTTCTGGCTCCATTTCCACCATGAAAGCTTGTGAAAGTTGAGGTGATAATCATTCAAGCAACTCCATACAATACGTCCCAAAAATTACGTACGCGTATGTTAACTTGAAGAGAATCATCAACTCAACGCTTTCATGTTTCTTCGGCAGAAAGGATTTCAAGAATTTGGGAGTGGAACTCAAGATTGTACCAAGCTCTAAACTTAAAAGCTGGACTCTCAAGAGATCCACAAGGTACCACTAGTGCACAGCTCTGACAAGACGGTACAAGTTTTATGAATAACGTGGTACGAGTAACAACCTTAATCAAGTTAATCCGAGATTAACTCATCAAGGAAGAGCACTCAACCGTGTTTTCACATAAATATGGAAGCGTGAAGAGGTTGATGCTCCTAAAGGGAACTCCATCCCTTTGGTTTAATTATCATCCCTGGTTAGGGGAGATAAAGTCTTCTCTTTCACACCATTTGCAAAGACCGGTTCCCCCTTAATCAATTTTCCCAACAATGGAAAGCGTGAGAGTAGGTAGGGAACACGCTTTGCCTTCTCCATCTTTACTCCACCTTCTCCTCACCAGGGTCTAGCAACTCTAGTTCTAGGCACAATTTGTTGAAGCGGGCTTGAGGAAGTGGCTTTGTGAGAATATCTGCTTTCTGATCCTCAGTTGGAATCTTTTCCACCATAACATCTTGTTTCTCCTCATGATCCTGAATAAAATGATGGCGAATTTTGATATGCTTACATTTTGAATAAAGCACGGGATTGTGGGTGATGGAAATTGTGCTTGTGTTGTCATAATAGATTGGAACCTCCGAGCATTCCACTTTATAATCCTTCAATTGCTGCTTTAGCCAAAGGATTTGTGAATAACAGCTTCCTGCAACCATGTATTCCACTTCGGTGGTAGAGGTTGCAACACTTGTTTGTTTCTTGGAAAACCACGAAACCAACTTGTTGCCAATGAATTGACATATTCCAGTTGTAGATTTCCTATCAACTTTGCATCCACCAAAATCGGCATCAGAGTAGCCACTAAGCATGAGATCATCTTCCACCGGATACCAAAGACCTAAGTTGATGGTCCCTTTAAGGTATCGAAGAATATGCTTAGCTCCCTCCAAATGGCTTTGCTTTGTATTGCTTTGAAATCTAGCACAGACGCCTATAGCAAAAGTGACGGGTCAGCTAGCTATAAGATAGAGCAGAGAGCCAATCAACATATGATAATTCGTAGCGTTGACTGACTTGTCATCCAAGTCTGAATCAATCTTGAAGTTTGTGTTCAGTGGGATCTTGACGCTTTTGCAATTTAAAACTCCAAACTTAGTGAGCATATCACGAGTATACTTGGCTTGATTAATGAAGATTCCTCGACTCGTTTGCTTCACTTGCAATCCCAAAAAGTATGTCATCAGCCCCATCATCGACGTCTTATATTTTCTCTTCATCAAACCCGCAAACTTATCACTGAAGCTTTGATTTGGAGAGCCAAAGATGATGTCATCGACGTAGATTTGTACCCAAAGCATGTCTTCATCGTCGTTGATAGTGAAGAGGGTTTGATCTACCTTCCCTTTTTGAAAGCCGCTTTCAACTAGGAAGTTTGAGAGAGTCTCGTACCACACTCTGGGAGCCTACTTGAGGCCATAAACCGCTTTGACAAGCCTGTACACTTGATCACTCTTTTCAAAGCCTGGGGGTTGCTCGACGTACACTTCCTCCTTCAAATCACCATTGAGGAAGGCACTCTTCACATCCATTTGATACACTTTGAACTTCTTGGATGCGGCATATGCAAGGAACATCCTGATAGCTTCAAGACGAGCTACGGGAGCGAAGGTCTCATCAAAATCGATGCCTTCCTCATGGCAATATCCTTTCGTGACCAAGCGAGCTTTGTTGCAAACGATGTTGCCGTTCTTGTCGGTCTAATTCTTGAAGACTCATTTGGTACCGATGATGCTTTGATGAGAAGGTCAATCCACTAGGTACCAAACGCCATTCCTTACGAACTCATTCAACTCATCTTCCATGGCAGTTACCCAATTTGAATCATTTAGAGCACCCTCAACCGATGAGGGTTCGGTGTTTGCAAGGAAGCAGCTAAACAAGCAACTCTCACCATGGAATAAGATACTTCTAGTCATGATGCCTTGGCTAGGGTCACCTAGAACACCTTCTTGGGGATGATATCTCAACCAAATCTTCTTTTGATTGAGAGCCTCCACATCATCCGCCTCGGAGCGTGGTGTGTGATCGTCACCGTTCCCTTGATCACAAACCACTGGACTGGATGGAGCTTCCTCACTGTTTGGAACCAATGAGGTCAAAGGATCAGCTATTCCCGAGTTTGGTTCCCCCTTATCGAGAGAGAGCTTATTGAGATCCTGTTCTATAGTTGCAACTCCATCTTTAGGCTCCTCTTCTAGTGAAGCGTCCACTAGATCTATACACTTTGAGGTAGAGAGTGTCACTGGTCCGGATGAGGCTTCAGGAACCTCGATCACGCTTCCAGGTCTAGCATTCATGCTTTCAGCATTTACCTGTACCTGCGGAGTCTTGAAGGCATCTTCATCAAAAATAACGTGTGGTGTTTCTTCCACAACAAGAGTTTGACAATTGTAGACTCGATAAGCTTTGCTTGTTGGGGAATATCCAAGGAATATTCCCGCATCGGCTTTGCTATCGAACGCTCTCAATTGTGTTTTACCATTGTTGTGAATGAAACACTTACAACTAAAAATATGTAAATGCAAGAGAGTAGGAATCTTCCCTTTCCACAATTCGTGTGGGGTTTTGCCGTGGCGTGTGTTGATTAGAGTGCAATTCTGGGTGTAGCACGCGTAAAGGTTGCTTCACCCAGAACTTCTTTGGCAGTTGGGCATCCGCGCGCATCAAACGTGCAACCTCTTTGATGGTTCTATTCTGGCGCTCTGCAACGCCGTTTTGTTGAGGAGTGCGAGCTGCTAAAGTCTGATGTAGAATCCCATTTTCTGTGTTATACGCTTCGATGAATTGATTGAGAAATTCAGTTCCTTTGTCGGAGCGTATCTTCACCACAGTCAGCCCTTTCTCCACCGCCAATTACTTTAGGAGCTTTGGGAGTTCCCGAAGCGTGTCTTTCTTTTTGAACAGAATCAGTACCCAATTGTAGCGTGAGTAATCATCCACGACTACAAGAGCGTACTTTCTTCCATTCAAGGTGACAGGTGTGATAAGACCAAAGAGATCCATGTGAAGGAGCTCTAGAATTTGGGATGAGCCATGTCCCTCGGCGCTTTGAAAGGACTTCTTAATCTGCTTGCCTTCTTGACAGGCTTGGCACACAATGTCCTTGTTGAAGACTTCATTAGGGATTCCTCGAGAGAGACTCTTCCGGGAGATCTTATTCATTATTTTGAAGTTCAGGTGGTTGAGGCGTCGATGCCATAACCACCCGATCTCCGAGGTGCTACTAGCGACGAAGCAGGCTTTGACTTTGCATTTGCTCCACTTAGCTATGTACACGTTCTGCTTCTGAATTCCTGTAAGAACAACCTGCATAGACGCTTTGTTCTTGACAACACATTGGTTAGAGATAAACTCTACCACGAACCCGTTATCACAGAATTGGGAATAGAAAGTAAATTGTGTATAAGGCCTTGGACATATAAGAAGTTAGGAAGTCTCATATTTCCAACATAAAATGTACCGTATCCGATGGTGATGCCTTTCACATCATCACCGAAAATTACATTTGGACCAGGCTTCTCAACGAACTCGTTGAGGAAAGATCGTTCACCGGTCATGTGATGTGAACATCCGCTGTCTAGGTACCAAACAACTTCTTCCTTCCTCTTGTCCGCATTTTTTGAGTTCGCCGCTTTGATCTGAGAGATCAATAATTTTTAGGTACCCAATTTGCATTGGGTTCCTTAATGTTAGTAGACTTGGAAACTCGAGTTGGATTCACCGAGGGAGAGATTCTCATCTCGAGATCCTGAAGAAAACAAATAGGACTAGGATTAATTGGAAAGTCCTGAGTGTAGTCGTGTGTGTAATAACGAAAGCGCTCTTTGTTCCTTCTTCTCTGAGAGCGTGAATGAACGCTTTCATTAAGTGTATAATGATCGATGAAGCTTCGATCATGAAAGTTATGTGAAGCGTTAGGGATAAAGCTACTTAAGTTCCTCCATAAGATGTGAATTTATTCAAGTTAGCTTTACTCTCTTGTTGACGCTTCGGGTTTGTCACTGACTGGACATGCTTTGAATTGCGTTTTAAGCGTTTAGGCTTTCCATTTTTAGACTTTCTCAAAGCATCGGGTTGATCCTTCAAAGGCACTTTAGAAGCTTGCCTTGAAGTTTCAGCCACAAACCCGACTAACTTCTTTCCTTTGCTGGTGGCGTGTTGATCGGCTTTAGGCCTTTTCAACGACGCTTCAGATCTGGCATCGGTCGAAGCTGTGAGTATGGAACCAAAGCCAATTCCTTTCAAACTTTTTGAGGGTTTGAAAGAACTTTCAATTATTTCAATAGTTACATATGCACTATTGAGATGATCAAGAGTGGCTTTACGTTCCATGGAAGTGGACATGGTACGTTGGTGACGTTCATGAAGATCATCGACCTTAGCCATCAACTCGAATAGGTCATTTTCTTTGGACTCGAGTGTATTGGTTAATCTGTCATTCTCTTTTCTGAACCGAATGAGAACTTCCTGCAAGAATTCGTGATTCTTGAGCAACTCTAAATAGTCGTCAAAGAGATCACTTTCCAAGCTGAAAGCCTCATCCTCACCGTTACCACATTCACTACCTAGTGATAATGGAAGAGTATTAGGCTCAGTTTTGTTTACCTCCTCCATTTCGGCTTCAATGGCCATGCAACCTAGATCATATTCATCATCGGTGAATTGATCTTCATCGTGGTCGACTGGCCTTTTGGATTCAACGGGAGCGTCAGCTACGAGAGCACGACAGCTGACATCACGATGAGCTTTGACTTTGTCCTGTTCTTTAGTTGAGAGCTTCAGGCATTCACTTCTGTAGTGCCCCATCTTGTGGCACTCGAAGCACTCAATGTTGGCTTTATCTCTCGGGATGGCTGCAGATTTGTCATCCCTCTTCTCATCGCGTGGGGTGAACCACGAGCTTTGGCCTTGAGATTTGTAGAATCTTTTATACTTAGCCGCTCTAGCGTTGGAGTTGTTAAAAACTCTAACCAGGTAGAGAGCGTAATCCTCCAATTCTTCTCTCAACATTTCAGCAACATCGCTGTTGGAAATGTCGACTTCAGTGGTGGTGGTCTCTACAACGGCTTTGAAAGCCAGACTCTTTGGTTTCACTGGAAGCTCTTCCTCATCGTCACGAAGCGCTTTCTTGACTAGGTCAAACTCGAGCGCTTTAAATTCGGAGAACATCATTTCTAAAGTCATGTCTCCCAGTTCTCTTGATGAGAGGAAGAGTTCCTTCATTGTCTGCCATCTTCTAGACAGAGCGCGAACTACCTTTTGATTGATCTCTTTGAAGGTGAGATCCTTTCCAAGAGAAGCCACAGTTGTGGTTATTCCCAAAAATTGATTCTCGAAAGACTCCATGCTCTCGTTGTTCCTCATCGTGAGAGCGTCAAACTCCTGCATCAATACAGAGAGTTTGTTTTCTTTTATTTTCTCTGTGCCCTGTGAGATTAGGGCAAGAGTTTCCCGCATCTCCTTCGCTGTTTTACATTTCATTATTCTTGGAAGGTAGGCATTGGAGATGGTTGACTAGATCATGTTGCGCACCACACGATCTAGATTATCAGCTTTGAAGTTGTTGGCCGTATACTCATTTCTTGGCTTCACGACATAGATATCGGTGGAGGCATTTTCATCCTCGTCAACTGGGTTGCCGTCTTGGTCGGAGGCTTTCTCCTTTTCTCTGTTCCTTGTTGCACACTTCATGATAACGATGGGTCCTTTCTTGATAATTTCATGCATGCGATCATGAAGAGATGCGAGATGGGACTCCACGCGGAAGCTCCACATGGTGTAGCCTTCAATCAAGAACTGAGGAAGCTGTGCTGAGGAAGACATCTTGAAGAGAAGTTAGAAAAATGCAATATGCAGTTAGTGAGGTTTTAATGCAAGTTTTATGAAAGGATCAGTTCAGGAAGACCTACTATAACACTTTCGCGCTACCAGTATTTAGAAACAGAGGTCAGTTTGAACCCCTGCTCTGATACCACTTGTTGGTCCCGAAAGTGACTAACACACGTAGGGGGTGAATATGTGTGTTGAGAAGTGTTCAACTTCTCTTTTATTTTTCAGCCTTTTTGCCGAGTAGACGCTTCGAATGCTAGTGAGGCTTTCAAAGCTTCTCACTTGTGTGAGTGCTGTGCGGAATGTGGTGAGACTTTAAAGCTTTTCTTGCAATTAAAACCAATTTGATATTTAAAGTGTGTGTGTTTGTATGCAAATAATCAAAGCTAAAAAGACACAAACGATTTATAGTGGTTTGGAGCACCTCTCCTACGTCCACTCTATCCACGACAGGATGAATACCTTCGCTTAGTATCCCTTATTTTATGCTTCCAAGGGAAAGTGATTCAAGGCTAGTAACAAACTTGCACTTGAATCCTCAGAGATTCACAGGCTCTCGAGAAGCTTTACAATAAATCTTTTCTATAAAAACTTAACAACCTTACAACCCAATCTAACACAATAGACTTAGTTTTGGGGTTTTTAGGTTTTCGTAAATGAGAATCCTTTACAATGAAGATCAAGGTAAAGGGATAAGGATTCTCGAAGCTAGGTTATGGATATATGAGGTTGAGCCTAGAAAGAAAGTAGTTGCAATACTCAAGAATATATGTTTCTTGAGGACACACTAATTGAAAGCGCTTCAAAGAACTAAATGCATGTAAATGATGATTTGCTTGAGTTATTGCGAGTAGTATGCTTGAATCGTTTGTACATGTGTTAGTTTTAGTGTGTGCAACTCCTTCTATTTATAGTAGAGGAACCCTACTCCCCGTTGAGAGAGAAGTAGGTTGTGTGTTCCTTAATTTCGGAAAAGTCGGTGGTGTCAGCTCATTTTTTAGGCATTTCAGACTCCAGTACTTGGAAGGGATGTCCGCCGTACCTAGGGGTATGGCAGTCTTCACCTAACCTTGACTTTTCGGACTGTAGCCGCATCCGTTGTGCAATGATGTGTTGACACGTAAGCTTTAGGCAGTGAGGTGTCAGTCATCCGAACAGTTTGAAAGTCAAACTTATCACACTAGCACTGATTGACGCTTTAAGTTCAGCTCTAGATCAGAGACGCTTTGGGTGAGCTGACTTGAGAGCGCTTCGCTTCTACTGAACGGAAGCTTACTCTAAGCATCTTTATCTGAAGTGTCTCCATGACGCTTTGTCAAACTTTACTGCTGACGCTTTCACTGATTGTGCCGCTTCGCTTCCTAACGCTTCGCGAACTCTGACTGCTTCATCCTTAGTGCTTCTAGACTAAAACAAAAGCTTCCTAACATGCAAGCTTTGCTAAGAATTACTTGTCTAGTTCATCAAAAATAATAAGAGAAATATTCTAAAGAGGGTTTTGGAATCGAATCAAAATAAATTGTTTATTAACTTGATTGAAGTTCCCCCTTAACATAATATCCCAACAATTATCAAAACTAGAATTAAGAATTATAATCGTCCGAGATGTCTAATCCTTTATTAAGTCAATATAAAAGATTTTATCTCACCGCGATCTTATCAATACGTTCCACTGTACCAGCATAACTAGTGATTGAGACCTACCACTACCGTTACTGCTGCAGTCTAAAATAATAGCTTGCCTGAGCTATCTCGACTGTGATATTATTCATATCTCATAATTATTGTCGAACGTTGCGTAATCTCCCTGATACCCGAGCCGTCCACGTGTTCTAAAACATGAGATATTGGACTTATTCTTATTAATTATAATACTTCAGATAGGTAATTATAAACAGTGGAATACATATCGCATATACTAAAACAATGATTTTGTTTTAGCTATACACAACAACCCTTACACTCCATTCCTTCGAATTTTGCAAATGATGAGTTCAAATGATGACAAATTCTTTTCAAATCTTGTGGGCATGAAAATGAAGAAAATCGAGGTTATGATATGAGGATAAAATAGTAAATGTATTAATATTTTATTAATTTTCAAATTAAGGAGGTTATATGGATAAAAAAAAAATGGGGCTATGTTTATAATCATCTTTTGGTACTTATTTTTTGAATCAAGTATAAGAAGAAGCCCATGTAATTTTATATAAATCTAATGTCATGTTATATATATTACAGAAATGATATCAAGATAAAACTTTTCTTTAGTTTTTGTTTTATCCATTTTTCTGTATTTTTTCTAACAGCTTCCGCATCGGCACCTAAAATCCCGTAGGCAGCCCGTAGGTGCCTAACACTTTGCCGTTGCAGCCTATGGATGGGCGGAGCAAATAGGCTCATTCACGCCTATATGATGCGTCTAAATGGTGCTGATGTGGCATGTTTTGAGTGGCTCTCTTTTTTCTTTTTCTTTTTTTCTTTTTTTTATCTACAATTAACACATATAATTCACATTTTTTCGTCTCATTCTCTATACTTTTCTCCCAAAATTTATTAGTTTTTTATTGTTTTAGCTTCCAAAATTTTGTAAGCATGGTGGGGCACACTGACAATTTCAATAAAAGAATGGAAGAAGAGGATAATCAAGAGAGAATTATATTTGATCAAATAAATTTGGACGCGCTTTGGTCTAAACTAAAAAAATTTATTTATATTCTTGTTTTAAATTATGTAATGTGACTTTTTTTTGTTTCAATTCAATAAAATTTGTATTTTCAAAATAATTATTATTCAAAAATAATTTAATTACAATTTTTTTTTTAAAAAGGCAAAAAAAAAAAGGCATTGCATCTACGAGAACTTTGTAGGCGCCAATGCTGAAAAATTTAGGTGTCTTCCATATTTTGAGATTTTGAGCGGTGCCCACCAAATTGGTGGCAGTGCTGCGTATGCTCTGATAATTTGTTTATAAGTATTAAATAGTAATAATAATAATAATAATAATAATAAAGTTTAAGAAGGTCCTTTTCTTGTTTTATTAGGGCCTCTAAAGTCTAAATTATCAAGGCCGGGTGACAATAATCATTTTAGAAAAAGAAGCAATAATTTAATTTTCTTTTGACCAGCCTACTAATGAAAAGCCAACGACTTTCTCAGAGTAATACTTTCTGACTACCGTTGGCATACTCAACGTGGCAATGACTGATATTTCGATGACATATTTAAAAAAAATTATAATTAATACGTAGTATAATTTATAAATATAAATAGTATAAAAAAATTAAACTTTACTAGAAAAAGTTATACTATAAATGAAAAAATTATTAAACACTGTCACATCAGCCGTGAGCGATGTGTAGGAGAGCTTTCATGCTTTCTCCTAATACCAAAAACAAATTTTGTTTGATTTTGTTGCTAATGAATTGAGGGTATGCTCCTCTCACTTTTTCTTGATTGCCTGCTGTAGTGTAGGCTGTAGTAATGAATAGATTGAAAGAAGTGGAAGCATTCTTAACACAGAACAGAACCCCTCAGAGATTGTTACAATCATAATTCATAATCGAGAAGTGGATTATTATGGTGGAAAATCAAACTCATCGTCTTCATCCCAGTCAAACACCAATATTTCTTCCGGCGAAAATTCAACCCGGCCCCACCGGCGCTGGCTATTAATTCGTTCCACCAATATTTTCTACTTATCCGCCATTTTTCACCTCCCCCTCTCTCTCTATCTCTCTCTACTTCACAAACATGACTATTCGTCCGCTCCTCTTCTCGCTCTTGCTGCTGCTGCTGGCCTCTCTCTCCTCCGCCCAAGATGACTTCAACTGCCTGCGCGAAGTCAAGGCCTAGTTGACCGACCCCGACGGCAGGCTGACGTGGGACTTCTCCAACAACACCGCCGGCGCCGTCTGCAACTTCGTCGGCGTAGAGTGCTGGAACGACCAGGAGAACAGGGTTATAAGCTTGGATCTCCGGTTTTTCAATCTCGCCGGGAAAATTCCGGATTCTCTCCGCCTTTGCAGCGACCTCCAAAACCTGAATCTCGCCGGTAATTCTCTCTCCGGTTCGATCCCTGCGCAAATCTGCGTTTGGCTTCCCTATCTGACCACTCTCGATTTGTCGCGTAATAATTTGATCGGCGAAATACCGAGCGGTCTCGCCAAATGCGTTTATTTGAACAGTTTGATCTTAGATGATAACAATCTGGTCGGTGCTATTCCCTACGAATTTTCAAGTCTAGTTAGGCTGCGGAAGTTCTCCGTCGCGAATAATGAATTAACCGGAACCGTGCCGTCGTTCAACGACGAGGTCGAGGTTAACTACGCCGGAAACAAGGGTCTCTGCGGCGGACCGTTGGGGAAATGCGGCAGATTGAAAAAGAAGAATGTTTTTAATTATTAATTTATGTGGTGTTAATTTTATATAATATCGTTTTATAAATTGAATAAACGAAATTATTTTCAAGTATTATACTGTATTTATTAAGTTAAATATATAGGGACTCTCTCCACCAGAAAAATGTGAGAGCAAAATAGGATCGGCGCTATCCATGCCCTCATAATTTTTTTATAAATATAAAATAATAGTAATATAATTTAAGGAGCCATTTTTCTTACCTCTTAGTTATTTCTTATTACCTCTAAATTATCTGGTTGGAGCTGACAATAATCATCTAGAGCATCCATATTGTTGAGCCCTACCCCCAAAATCGCTTTTTGTGTGTGGGTTCACTTTTCGATTCGATTTTTTTATATTTATTTTAAAATAAAATCTAAATTTTTTGAAATTATTTTTATTTAATTCAAACGAATAAAATACAACAATTGAAATTTGAATAAACAAACAACAATTAAAAATTAAACATCTCCGACTAAGCATGCCATTTGGGCTAGGAGCATCTCATGTTTGTCCAACTGTTTCTCCATCATGTTGCTCATATATGTTATAACCTATTGTGATACTGGTTTATGAAATTTCCCTTTGCAAGTGTTACTTTCTCCTTCGCGTAAAATGTCATTTGTTTGGCAGCTTCGGTGTTTGAATGGACAAGGTCTACAGCTTATTCCTCTGGAACGCAGTCTAAATCAATTGAGGCATCTAAAGTTGTGCTTGTTTTCCCTTTGTTTCAGGTTTGAGATTTTGCTTGTTTCATCCCCATATGGGCCTGGTCCAATCATAAAAACCAAAGGTCTCTACCGGGACGGTGGATTTGCTCAAGTTGGATGACTTGCCGGTCCCCTTTTGGCGCTTATCAGATGCAGAAATTTCATGAAATTTTAGAATTTGAATCAACTCCTGACATGCTTTCTTGCATTTGAAATTAACATTGTTGACCTCGTAATACAACTTACCTGCTTTAGTGTAGATGTCTCTGTCGCTTGCTCTACTTTGACCATCCCTCCACACTTAGATGTAGTACCCATTGAATCCCTTGCATTTTTGTTGTAGTATTCCCCAATGAGACTTCAGTTGCTTCATCGGCCGAGCAATCGTGCATTCCGGATATGTATCGTTGTAGGCCGATGTGATTCTCCCCCAGAATTGCGAGATGTTCTGATCATTGCCAACTTTCGGGTCCTAAGACTCGCTGGACCAAACAATGACGAACTACTTCTATTCATCTGGACTGTACCCTGTGGGATTCTGCCTTGCCGTCTTTTGCGAAGTTTTCTGCTTTGCATTCCCTTTATGCTTCAACGAGGCCGGTACATTTGAAATACTCTCAAATGAGCTCGAAAAAGATTCATGGCCTCGAGCCCTTGAGTAGCAAATCGGGCTCCCGATTGACTGGACGGAGTTGCAAATGCACCAAAACCGGAGGCGTCCAACGGAGAAGTAGGAGAAAAGCCCATAAAATGGCATCATAGAATTTGCATATGCACCAAAACCGAGCGGCGTTGACAAATTTGCTCCCAAAGTTTTTAGTATTTCCTCCGGATCGGTTGAATTGGCCTTATCGTAGTTGGACACATTGTGCTCACAGCAATCGTTGAATTGATTATCCATGGAAAAGAAGGAAAGAAAACTTAGAGAAAATTTGTGAATAATTGAATACAAATTGTGATAACTAAAGAAGAATGAGTGAAGAGTGGTATGAAAAATGATGAATGTGGTGATGCTAATTTATTTTGTTTGGGAAGTAGCCGTTAAAGACCTTCAACGACTATTTTGAATTTTTTACGAAATATTCAAATTTCTAAAAGAAAATACAATTTTAAGTCATTATGACATCACCCCGGGGCTCGCTCGAAGTCTCTCTTCAGAGAGACTCTAGGGCTCGGTATGGAGCTTGGCAGCGTGGCTGGGCTTGCAACAGGGGCTCGCAAGCGGCGGCAAGCCCGCGAGTCCGGCAACACTGTAAATGGCTTTATAAAAACAATATTTTGACCAACTAATAAAAATCTAACCACTTTATTTTAAAGAAATTGTCTCTTACTTACCGTGTGCATACTTAATGTGTCAATGATTGATTTGTCGATAATATATTTAAAAAAATATAATTAATATAATTATAAAAATAAACCCTATAAACAAATTATATTTTACTAGAAAAACTAAATTATAAATAAAAAACTTATTGATGTAACATTACCACATCAGTAATGAACATAACAAATGTGCATAAGATGGGGAGAGGAGATACATGTTTTCTCCTAATACCCTTAAATTTTGTTTCATTTTCCAATAATTTAACATTATTTAGGAAGACGAAATGTAATACCCCGTAGTTTATTTAGTTTAATTAATGAAGATTAAAGATTATTATAATAATAATAATCTATAATAGTTTATAGCAAGAGGAAATATTGAGATAAGGAAAAAAAAAACATAGATTAAAATAAGACTCTCCGGGAAATTTAAAGATTATTGATATTTATTTTCTATGACTTGAAACGATATGTTGAAGAGATATACTATATTTAAATATATAGTAGAATAATTATCTGAAGTTAGTGGGATTTTTTTTAGTTAATCCTCGAAGACGGAAGTTATTACGAATTTAATTTGTAATTATTCTCTGTTTAAATTTCGACAATTGAGATATAGAATATTAAGTCCTTGTAATTTTTAGGACTTGAGGTGTATGTGATGGAAGGATTATTTATCTTGGAGATGAGAGAAATGAGGACCTGTTGGGGGTTAATTAAAAGATGTAAAATAAGTTGCAAAAAGAAAAGGGAAAAAAAGAAAAGAAAACAAATTATATGAATAATAATAAAGTGAGTTAAAGATAATTGTTAGCAAATTCTTTTCTTTTAGTTCCTTTCTTTTTTCTTCTTTCCTTATCACCAATCACCGCCACTTTCTTCTTTTGTTTTTATTTCCCTTGCTTTTTCCCTCAACATACACGCAACACACTAGAGACTATAACACCATTCGCACACTTTTGAAGCTCTGGGGATTTCGGAAGAAAAACGCAGACAAGGGCAATGGTTTTAAGCTTGTGATTAAGGTAAGCTTTGTAAGTTAACTCTTGTTAGAAGAATTGAAGAATTAGCAAACCCACATAGGCATAAATAATTCGATTTTGATTGGGTATAAGATTATTCGATTTCAATTTTCAGTTTCCTGGATATATACATGTTCTAGGATGGTTATTAAGGTGTTAGTTTAAGAGATACCTATCTTATTTTCAAGAATCTGAAATTTTGAATTGGCGTAGGAAGTTTGGGATTTTCGATTTCGGATTTTGATTTGAGGAAGTGAGCTTGATTATGAGTTTATATGATTGTAAGAAGCATGAGTTTAATTTGTGAGAATTTTTAGAGTTCAATTTCAGGATTTTCGAAATTAGTGTTCTTGTTGAAATTGGGGTTTTGTTATTTCGATTCTATTCCATAAAGTTGACGATGGAGGTATGAAACTGACTTTATATGAACGTTAAACATAATTTTTGAAAGGTTTTTGGAGCAGCCCTATGTCAAAAATGAAAATAAGCATTCAAATAGATTGGGCATATTTGATCTTGATGCCATAGGATTTAATTGATGATGGGAATCCGATATGTATATTGTTTGATGCTTATTTTGAAATTTGAAAATGTTTAGAAACCTTCTGAGGCCTGAATTCGAAATATAAGTTTGGAATAGATGAGGTTTTAAATGTTTTGAGTTTTATTAGTTTGTAATGAAACCTGAAAAGTATTTTCTACTTCTTTTTTTAAACTTATTTTGGGTCCATTGAAGTTTATGGAAAGGTTTTGTGATCTTTTCTATTTTTCTATTATTTTCCAACTTTGGTTGTAGTTGAGTTTAGAATGATCGAATATAAGAAACAAGCATGCGAATACGTTTGATTATTAAGTATAAGCCATAGGAATTATTTCTAAAATTTTGACTTTATAATCGAGAACACGAGGAGCTTGAAAATTGATAGGAACATATATGTACATATATGTGTTATAGATAAGGACGGAAGATAGATAAGATAAGTTAAACTCTCTCTTATCGAACAAACTCTTGGTAAATACCTATGTTACGATTATCAAGAAAGGTTTAGAGAATAAGATAAGCTAAGTAAAGAAGGTTATTTCCTATCTTATTTTCGTTTCTCTGTCACTTTTATTTATTCCCTCGTTTCAATGAAGGAACTAGCAAAAACTTGAGGAATGAAAATAACCGAGGAAGGAAGTGTAGTAGGAAAAAGCTAGCCGAAGTCAGGTGGGCTTTCTAACTAAATGATGATGCGATGCATATGTATATGAAGCATGATGTTTTAAGAAAATGATTAACTTGCCAATGTTTGAGTTTTGTATGATCATCTACTTGATGGAAGACGAATTCGGTCATGCGATTAGCATGATATGTGTACACTGAGGTGACTGTGAGCCGTCCTTTCGGTCGGCCGGTCAATGTGTTTGAGAAGGAGGCCTACTTCTCAACACGCGAGATGATGTGGTAGATGTTATTCATACACCATATTTGACTGCAGTCATTAATGTTTGATGATGAGGAAACTAAAAAGTATTTTAGCATGCCTTGTGTTATTTAAAGTAAATCACTTGCGACATGCTTATCGAGGCAAGTTTAATCTATAGCTTTAATAAGCAACTTTCAATGTTTTGGGCACGTGTTCACTGAGTACTTTGTACTCAGCCCTGCATATTATTTCTAAAATGTGCAGGCAAAGCTGGGATGAAGATGGGAGTGTGCCGAACAAAGCTTTTGTTGTCATTTTATGAAGTGTCTTCTTATAGATATGACGATGTCAGTAGTTCGAGTTCTAGGATTATATGTCTGCATACATGTAATCCCTTTTGATGATCCATTCCGCTGCAATACTCTGATGTTATTGTTGATGTTTTGATGAACATGAAGTTGAAAGTTGTTATCTTCACCTGAACTCCGAGATAACTTTACTTATTCCATTGGAAGTTATCTATTATTGAAAATGTATAAACATTTATTATTTCTAGATGACTTTTAATTATTATTGAAAAGTTGTCTTAAGATTTTGATTATCCTTGATTCGAATTATCGAGCCCTTGAATGATCCTCTCTAGCTTGTTGTAAATGGGCAGGTATTATTTCAAATAATTTTAGTTGTCCCTTGAGATAAACGTTGATCTGATCATTTTGGAATTGTTGTTGAGAACAATATCCTTCCTTTTGGTTCATTTGATGAAGTAACTAAATATATCTCGAATATTTAGGACATGGTTCATTTCTCTTTTCTTGATCAATAGTGATGATTTGGGACAAGATATAAGTTATCGTTCGAATCTTGTAGTAACTGCCCATTCCTTCATTCTCTAATCTAAAAGACGTTTAGTTTTTATTCATTTTTTCTATTTTATTTATTTAGTCACATTACTCGGTTTAAATAGCCTTTAATTTAAATCGGGCTGTGACAGATTGGTATCAGAGCAATTGTTTGCTCTGAACTTGAACTTCTTTCGAGTCTAGTCTAATTTGTATTCTTAGACTAATTGAGTTTGAACAACAAAAGCTCAGCACTCCCTCTCATCCAGCTATGCCAGGTACGTATTTCAACACTTGAGTTGAAGGTTAAAGATTGAGTTGTAAAGTATTATATACTTGGCATGTTGAGATTAATATGAGATTACAAAATGGGTATATACATTAGAGATTCCACTGTCCTTGTTTGATGATGATTAGTTGGTTGATTTGATGTTGGCACCAATGTGTGCAAGCGAGACAATTGTGTATGACTGTGGAGTAACATAAGAAATGATTTTACCTATGAAATGCGAAAAATGAGAATTGAGCTGTACCCTAAATGATAATCTATGAGTTTTGTCTTTATCGCATGAGTTATCGAGATATGTTGGGCGAATTTTTAGCTCATTACCATAGGATGTATCCAGGTGCCAATGTGACATGACATGAGGTCACGAGAGTTGAGAGCATACTTTACCTCATTATGTTATTATGTTGTGATTGGCAAGGGTGGGCAGCCTCATTTATCTCCTAGTTAGTTGATCGTGACATATTCAATGAGAACCTATATGGTAATTTCCCAAGACTTCATAGTAGCTGTTAGTCACCGGTACTTGAACTATGGTACACCACCATCTCTTGAGCTATTAGTAGAGCATGTTTTCTACAATCTGTTTGTTTAGGAGGATAGTGATGCTAAGGATGACGAGAATACCATCGAGCAGGTTATGGTAAGTAGAGGGATGATACTATCAAATGCTTATATATTTGATGATGTAGATGTATACATAGCTTTTGACGATTAGCAGTATAGTAGTTGCACTGCTATAACTCAGGATATATATTGATGCTAATGTAGATAGATCTTGAAAGGAATATGGAATTTTCCTGTATATATATACCCAATGTTGTATAGAATAAGTCTTCGAAGAGGCAATTTTCGGTATATACATATATGAAAAGATGACAAAAACGGTCATTTATGTTATGATGAGCTCTTGTTTATGTGTTCTTAAATTAAGAAGGGGAAGATGATGAATACGAGATGATGGAGACGGATGATAGAGATAATGCTTTAAGATGTGTGTGAATAGTTATTTGAGAAGTATATAAGTTATGTTTATATATAAGAATGAAGGTACTTGAATATATGTATAAGTATGAGATATGCTATTTATATTTATATGCATATTTATTAATTTTCAAAATATCTCATAGACGGAGAAATGAAAAATGGTAATATGGAGGATGATAGAGAACCTACCTTACCACTGCCACCAAGAGAATAATGAAGAACTTTTTCTTTGACCAAACCCCGTTTACTTTTGATGATAGAGTAAATCTATCAGAAGCTGAAGAGTGGATTCGTGCACTAGAGCAAATCTTCAAATTCCTTCGTTCCGATGATTAGGAACGTTTATTGTATATGTCTTTCCAACTGAAGAGTTCAACTGACTATTGGTGGGAAGCACATCATATAACTTATACTCGGGGATAAGTCTGTATTCTTACTTGGGAGCAATTTAAAGAAGCTTGGAATGAGAAGTATATTCTCAAAAGTTACCGCCAGCAGAAGAAAGCTGAGTTTTCTAATCTAAAACAAGGCAAGAAGATTATGTCAGAGTATGATCGTGCGTTTTGCGGTATAACTTATTTCGCGCTAGATAAGGTTAGCATGAACAAGTTGAATTCTTGTCTCCGTCTTAATGATATGAGTATGATTTCGAGTTGTAGATGAGAATTCGAACCCCATTCATTATGTTCCAAATTCGGTTCTTATGAAGAATGATCATGCATGTTGTCAAAACCTTGATATTCATCGTTTCCATCATCTTTGACGATCATTCTTGTGTAGATTGTTGAAGTTCTTTTGATTTCCTTCATGATCGAGTGTGTACAACTACTTACGCACCTCCCTTTTGATGTTTGCGAATCCAGACCGGGCATTTCATCGAACACTTCCATTGCTCAAATCAATAAACTCAGAACATGAAAGTTGTTTCTTGTTGTCTCAACTTTCTATTGATAGCTCGCATTCCCAAAATGGCCAAGTTATGAGAAAGTTATGATAGCTAAAAGTTCATATGTTCAATATGTCAAATGCCGTGTGCCCAGATTTTTATTTCTTAATGAGGGATTAATATATCTCAATTCACACGCCCTAAATTCATGAAACTCACATGATATCAAACCTTGTGTCTTAGCTTCAAGATTCTATAGCCATTGTTTATTATTAGTTCGCATGAATAAGCTATGGACTTATTTCCAAGGTCACTTCAGAATGCATTCTTGTGCATCAAGTGATAAAGATCACCCATTATCTTTTGATTTACTTATCTTCAGAAGCTCAAATTAGCCTTTCATGGAAGATAATCTCCTTGGTTTTCCATTAATGTATCATGATCCTAGAATGAAGCTTATTTGTTTAAACTATGACTCATTCATTGAACTTATACCCTTCAGCCTTGATGTGTGTTTGAGCTCCAATGGTTGAATTGTTGTGATCAAATGACACATTGAAATTCCTTGAATCCTCTTCCATGATCAAGACACACGTCTTAACTTTGATCAAAATTTCAGAAACCATTACTTGATCAACATTTGAAGCCTCTATGATCAATTCTTTGGATCATGAGGAGTCTGCCATTTGGCTGAGTACATAAGCTAGAAGTTCAAACTCTTTGATTAAGGTTAGATGCTTATCTCTATGATTCAATTGCTTCCTATCATCCATTTTACACATGTTACTGTTGTCTGATAAGGGATAAGCATAAGAGAGTAATGGACTAAGATAAGAATGAGGCTAAGTTATTAAAGGGTCAAGTATAGGCATAAGTGTAAGTGCAAGCATACTTATAAAGTTAAGCTAATAGTAACCTATTGTGTGTAAATATGTTGCTAGCTTGACAAGGAGGGCTGGAGATTGCTTGCTTGCTTGTGCTTATTCAAAGAGTGCGCTTTATCTTCCTAAAGATGGAAAAGTTACAATTAAGGATTCGAGTTAAGGGAGTTGATGATTTCAAGGAAGCTGGAGATAACGCTCCATTCTTCAAAGAACAACACTGCATACCTAATAGCGAAGAGTTGAAGAAGAAAATCTTAAGTGAAGCTCATAGTATATACTCTTCATAAAACACATCTATGAAACGCTAAGAAATATCAAGTTTTGAAACGAAAATGTTGTGAGAAGGAATGAAGAACGATGTAGCTTTGTTGGTAGAACGATTTTTGGCATATTAGCACGTGAACGAGTTTCATCCAAGACCTTATGGAAAGCTGCAATCTTTAGAGATTTCGCAAATGAAAGTGGAATAATATTACTACAAATTTTGTGACTGGAGTGCCCCAGACAATCGGACCAGATCGAAATCCAAAGTTTACCTCTCGTTTTTGGATAAGTCTTCAAATGAGTTGGGAACCAAGTAGAATATTAGTGCAACATTTCACCCACAAGTGGATGGACATATGAGAGAACCATCCAAATCTTGTAGGATATAATTAAGATCATTGTGTTAGATCGAGTAGTCAAATGGGAGCATATTCTACCACTTATGGAGTTTGTATATAATGATAGCTACCAAGCGACGATCAACATAGCACCCTATGAAGCTCTTTAAGGAAGATAATGTTGGTCACCCCCTCTATAGGAAAAAAAAATAAAATAAAAAAATTATAGGGATTTAGGACCTGATGCTGTTGAAGATATGATGGAGATCATTCGTCAAATCAGGCAAAGAATCAAAAGAAGCCCAAGATTGTTAGAAATCTTATGCCGATGTAAGAAGAACATAGCTAGCATTCAAGATAGAAAATAAAGTTTTCCTCAAAGTTTTACCTTTAAAAGGAATCCATCGATGCAAGTTTAAAGGGAAGCTTAAACCCAAATATATAGGACCTTTTGAAATCATTGAAAAGAAATAGATCCCGTTGCATATAAACTAGCTTTGACACGGAGCTTTAGCAATACCTATAATGTATTCTGCACGTCGCAATTAAGAAGGTATGTACATGATCTCAAACATGTCATCTACCAAAAAGTGATCTTCAGCTACTTTGAGTGATGAAAAGAAAGTAGGGCGATATTGGATCGAAAAATAATAATAATTGAGAAATAAGTCGATCGCCCTAGTTAGAGTTCAACGGAGACACCATGGTTAAAAAGTGTCGACATGGGAATTTGAAGGTAAGATGAGAAAATTTCCCAAAACTCTTAGGTGAAACTAAATTTCGGGACGAAATTTTTTTTAAGGAGAGGAGGATGTAATACCCCGTAGTTTATTTAGTTTAATTAATGAAGATTAAAGATTATTATAATAATAATAATCTATAATAGTTTATAGCAAGAGGAAATATTGAGATAAGGAAAAAAAAAAACATAGATTAAAATAAGACTCTCCGGGAAATTTAAAGATTATTGATATTTATTTTCTATGACTTGAAACGATATGTTGAAGAGATATACTATATTTAAATATATAGTAGAATAATTATCTGAAGTTAGTGGGATTTTTTTTAGTTAATCCTCGAAGACGGAAGTTATTACGAATTTAATTTGTAATTATTCTCTGTTTAAATTTCGACAATTGAGATATAGAATATTAAGTCCTTGTAATTTTTAGGACTTGAGGTGTATGTGATGGAAGGATTATTTATCTTGGAGATGAGAGAAATGAGGACCTGTTGGGGGTTAATTAAAAGATGTAAAATAAGTTGCAAAAAGAAAAGGGAAAAAAAGAAAAGAAAACAAATTATATGAATAATAATAAAGTGAGTTAAAGATAATTGTTAGCAAATTCTTTTCTTTTAGTTCCTTTCTTTTTTCTTCTTTCCTTATCACCAATCACCGCCACTTTCTTCTTTTGTTTTTATTTCCCTTGCTTTTTCCCTCAACATACACGCAACACACTAGAGACTATAACACCATTCGCACACTTTTGAAGCTCTGGGGATTTCAGAAGAAAAACGCAGACAAGGGCAATGGTTTTAAGCTTGTGATTAAGGTAAGCTTTGTAAGTTAACTCTTGTTAGAAGAATTGAAGAATTAGCAAACCCACATAGGCATAAATAATTCGATTTTGATTGGGTATAAGATTATTCGATTTCAATTTTCAGTTTCCTGGATATATACATGTTCTAGGATGGTTATTAAGGTGTTAGTTTAAGAGATACCTATCTTATTTTCAAGAATCTGAAATTTTGAATTGGCGTAGGAAGTTTGGGATTTTCGATTTCGGATTTTGATTTGAGGAAGTGAGCTTGATTATGAGTTTATATGATTGTAAGAAGCATGAGTTTAATTTGTGAGAATTTTTAGAGTTCAATTTCAGGATTTTCGAAATTAGTGTTCTTGTTGAAATTGGGGTTTTGTTATTTCGATTCTATTCCATAAAGTTGACGATGGAGGTATGAAACTGACTTTATATGAACGTTAAACATAATTTTTGAAAGGTTTTTGGAGCAGCCCTATGTCAAAAATGAAAATAAGCATTCAAATAGATTGGGCATATTTGATCTTGATGCCATAGGATTTAATTGATGATGGGAATCCGATATGTATATTGTTTGATGCTTATTTTGAAATTTGAAAATGTTTAGAAACCTTCTGAGGCCTGAATTCGAAATATAAGTTTGGAATAGATGAGGTTTTAAATGTTTTGAGTTTTATTAGTTTGTAATGAAACCTGAAAAGTATTTTCTACTTCTTTTTTTAAACTTATTTTGGGTCCATTGAAGTTTATGGAAAGGTTTTGTGATCTTTTCTATTTTTCTATTATTTTCCAACTTTGGTTGTAGTTGAGTTTAGAATGATCGAATATAAGAAACAAGCATGCGAATACGTTTGATTATTAAGTATAAGCCATAGGAATTATTTCTAAAATTTTGACTTTATAATCGAGAACACGAGGAGCTTGAAAATTGATAGGAACATATATGTACATATATGTGTTATAGATAAGGACGGAAGATAGATAAGATAAGTTAAACTCTCTCTTATCGAACAAACTCTTGGTAAATACCTATGTTACGATTATCAAGAAAGGTTTAGAGAATAAGATAAGCTAAGTAAAGAAGGTTATTTCCTATCTTATTTTCGTTTCTCTGTCACTTTTATTTATTCCCTCGTTTCAATGAAGGAACTAGCAAAAACTTGAGGAATGAAAATAACCGAGGAAGGAAGTGTAGTAGGAAAAAGCTAGCCGAAGTCAGGTGGGCTTTCTAACTAAATGATGATGCGATGCATATGTATATGAAGCATGATGTTTTAAGAAAATGATTAACTTGCCAATGTTTGAGTTTTGTATGATCATCTACTTGATGGAAGACGAATTCGGTCATGCGATTAGCATGATATGTGTACACTGAGGTGACTGTGAGCCGTCCTTTCGGTCGGCCGGTCAATGTGTTTGAGAAGGAGGCCTACTTCTCAACACGCGAGATGATGTGGTAGATGTTATTCATACACCATATTTGACTGCAGTCATTAATGTTTGATGATGAGGAAACTAAAAAGTATTTTAGCATGCCTTGTGTTATTTAAAGTAAATCACTTGCGACATGCTTATCGAGGCAAGTTTAATCTATAGCTTTAATAAGCAACTTTCAATGTTTTGGGCACGTGTTCACTGAGTACTTTGTACTCAGCCCTGCATATTATTTCTAAAATGTGCAGGCAAAGCTGGGATGAAGATGGGAGTGTGCCGAACAAAGCTTTTGTTGTCATTTTATGAAGTGTCTTCTTATAGATATGACGATGTCAGTAGTTCGAGTTCTAGGATTATATGTCTGCATACATGTAATCCCTTTTGATGATCCATTCCGCTGCAATACTCTGATGTTATTGTTGATGTTTTGATGAACATGAAGTTGAAAGTTGTTATCTTCACCTGAACTCCGAGATAACTTTACTTATTCCATTGGAAGTTATCTATTATTGAAAATGTATAAACATTTATTATTTCTAGATGACTTTTAATTATTATTGAAAAGTTGTCTTAAGATTTTGATTATCCTTGATTCGAATTATCGAGCCCTTGAATGATCCTCTCTAGCTTGTTGTAAATGGGCAGGTATTATTTCAAATAATTTTAGTTGTCCCTTGAGATAAACGTTGATCTGATCATTTTGGAATTGTTGTTGAGAACAATATCCTTCCTTTTGGTTCATTTGATGAAGTAACTAAATATATCTCGAATATTTAGGACATGGTTCATTTCTCTTTTCTTGATCAATAGTGATGATTTGGGACAAGATATAAGTTATCGTTCGAATCTTGTAGTAACTGATCATTCCTTCATTCTCTAATCTAAAAGACGTTTAGTTTTTATTCATTTTTTCTATTTTATTTATTTAGTCACATTACTCGGTTTAAGTAGCCTTTAATTTAAATCGGGCTGTGACACGAAAAGTGACTTCACAAACACGAGTAGCTTACCGACACGATCAAGTTGAACAAAATATTAATAATAATATTTTCTTTCAAAAAGTTAAAAAGAAAACGAGTAAAATTAAAACTAAACTTCTAAAGAGAAACAAAATATTGGTTATCTTATATATAATTTCGCAGCGGATTCGGAACACCGCGTTAATTCATATGCTTTTGGCATCATCTACGGCCTCCATTCTTATTTATCTAAAATCTATTTATTTATATATATTAATTATTATTTATATATTTTATATTGTACATATATATATTGCACTTCAAATTTAAAATTTTAATTATAATTATGAGAAGGGGAGGATTCGAACTCATGATCTCCAACACAATAGTCTATATCTTGTACCACTTCACCACATCATCAATTAATGTTATTTAAGGAATACAATATATTATATGTTTCGTTCCGGATTTGGAACACCACAATCACGTGCCTACGTGGCGTCTCCTACATTCTCCATTAATTATTTATCTAAAATATATATATTTATACAAATTAATTCTAATTTTATATTCTATATATTAATAGAATTTCAAATATATAGAATTACGATAAGAATATGTATATTAATATATTTGTAAGTTTATAAGATAACCATTAAACTATTTAGGAATTCGTAGTGTTAGTACGCCCAAATCAATTCATAGTTGTTAATATAACAATGAATAAAATTTTAAACTATTAATTTAATTGTGTTTCTGTGTAAATATAGATGTATTTTAGATAAATAAGAATGAAGGATGAAAAATATCATTTTATATTGTATTTCTATTTATTTAAAATATCCCGTCCCACATCGAAATCTCAAAGCTAAGCACATACATATAGTTGCATATAAAAGAGAATTTAGATAATATAATTATGCAAAATTGTTTTGGTATTTCTCATAGAAGTAAAATAATAGTAGATGTTTGCATTCTTTAAATTGACCATTTCACACTCAAAATAAGTAGAACTACAAAAGAAATAATTGGATCTCTAATTAAATGAGTTACGCATGCGTTTGGTCAATTCGTGGTTTTTACCCATATTTATCAGGCTATTCGGGTTGGCTCGCCCAAATCGAGCTAAACTAACTTTCAAAATATATTTTTAACACAAAATTTAAGCATCGTTTCAAAAATTTTGATTAATCCAATTCTTTCATGCTATTTTCGAGTTTGTTAATTTATTTTGGCCTTAGCAAAACTTCAATTTTGAGGTGGCCCGTTGGCTAAGAAATTTGTAAAATTCTTTTAATATATATCGATAGATAACTACGTTTGTCAAATTCTTAAAAATAAATAAATATATATATGCTATTAGACATAAAATCAATTTTGAGGGACGCTTGTTGGCCAATAAATTTTTGAAATTTTCGATTTGAATCGATTAGACTAAATAATTTTTGAGTTAAAATATGACATCCCATATCTAATAAGTATGGGATGTCAAGACAGTATATGTATAGGCTCAATGAACTCTCTAACAACTTGGGTTAACCATTTTAGCAAAGCGAGGACGAACACCAAGTAGTTGCTACAGTATAAGTATAGGCTCAATGGTCTCTCTAGCAACTTGGGTTAACCATTTTAGCAAAGCGAGGACGAACGCCAAGTAGTTGCTAGCCTAGCCCATTGCGCCACCGTAGCATAACGGGCTTCCACCCCATAGTACCGGGGCATTACAAATGTTATTAGAGCTGACCCCGGGCGAGCTCCATGGCCCTAGGGGCGGTCCTACATGTAAGTCATGATGAAGACATCGTATATTCAACGGCGGGAGATTGTGACATACCACATCGAATAAGTATGTGATTTTATTTTCAAGTTTGTTAATATATTTTGACTATAACACAACTTCAATTGAGGTGGCCCGTTGCCCAAGAAATTTGTAAAAATCTTTTAATATGTATATATGTATATTATTAGACATAAAATTAATTTTGAGGTGGCCCGTTGGCCGAAATATTAGATTTGAATCGATCAGACTAAAATATTTTTGAGTTAAAATGTGACATCCCACATCGAATAAGTATGGATATCAAGACAGTATAAGTATGGGCTCAATGGATTCTCTAGCAACTTGAGTTAACCATTTTAGCAAAGCGAGGACGAACGTCAAGTAGTTGCTCGCGGGCCCATTGTGCCACTATAGTGTAATGGGCTTCCACCCGTGGTACCGGGGCGTTACAAATGGTATCAGAGCCGACCCCGGGCGAGCTCTATGGGCCCGGAGACTTCGTATATTCAACGGGGATGGTCTGTCTGTCAAGATAGTATAAGTATGAGCTCAATAGACTCTTTAGCAACTTGAGTTAATCATTTTGGCAAAGCGAGTACGAACGCCAAGTAGTTGCAAGCGGGCCCATTGTGCTACCGTAGCATAACGGGCTCCCACGCCGTAGGCCCGGGGCGTTACATAAAATATTTTGGCTCTAGACCAAGAAATTTTTAAAATATATTAAACGGTTCAACCATAGTTCGACTGGATCAACTGCTCGAACCATGTAGAGGTGATCAAATACGGGTTCGGGTACAGAACCGTACCCGTACCCGGCGGGTATGGTTCCACACAGTGGGTTTTATAATTATTATTTTAATATTAAAAATTTATTTTAAATTTTATTAGTTGTACCTCGAATTATTTGAAATAAAAAATATTATTTTATTGCAAAGAATCCAACAATGTAATACGTGTACGAATGCGTGTACGGGTCGACGTGTATGATTATTTTGGCCATCTCTAGAACCATGTCCCGAGAAATGTTCCGTGAAGGGTATTTTTGATTTGAAGTAGCGACGTTAAGGGTGTTTTTGTTACTTTTCTTTAAAAAAAAAGAAAAAAAGAAAACGAAAGTAAAATATTTTGAGCTAAGGCTATTTTCAGTTCCAGTTGATCAATCTAAACTGTTTTTGATTTATAATATTTTTAAGACACTTAACAATATATTATACACGTTTCAACGATTATCAGGTCATCCTTATCGAGCTGGGGGTAATTTTTAGTTTGGGTTGATTAGGCTAAACCTTTTTTTCAGTACAAAAAAAGTATTTCGGTCCTAACACTATTTCGGTATGAGGTGGCCCGTTGGTCTATAAGTTTTGAATTTTTTGCTCTAACACTATTTCGATTTTGAGGTGGCCCATTGGCCAAAAAGTTTTTGAAATTTTTTGCCCTAACACTATTTCGATTTTGAGGTGGCTCATTAGCCAAAAAGTTTTTGAAATGCTCTTAGTATGTATCAATAAATATGTTTTTTTATTTTTTTATTTTTTTAGACTCAAGTTCAATTTTGATATTTTTAAAATTATTTTAGTATGTATCGATAGCTATAATTGTCAATTTTTTGTAACAAAAAATATATTCTTAATTTCAAACACTCGACAATATATTAGGCACAAAATCGATTTTGAGGTGGCACGTTAGTCAATATAATTTTAGAATTCTTTAGTATGTATTGATAATTATAATTGTAATTTTTTTTTAACAAAATTGTATATTTTCAATATAAAACACTTCACAATAAATTAGACATAAAATGAGAATCGTTTCAAAATTTTCTCTGATCGGGTAGACTTTCATGCTATTTTTTAAACAGAGTACAACATGTTAAAATATTTTTTAATAAAATTTAATTTGATTTTGTAACACTTTTTTTAACAAATTATTATAATACAATCATCTTAATAAATACTACAATAAAATGACACCCCGTCAAATTTCGACGGGATACAAACTAGTTGATTTAAAAGTCGACTGTTGGCGTTCGAAATAAATTAAGTTGCAGTCGCACATTTATTGTATTTACAAATCACCGAAATCTATAGATATTGGATAATCATATTTTATTTATACATTCTTCCTATTTGTTTGATGATTTTCTTTAATTTATTCGTGATGAATATTCTACAATGGAAGCTGAACTGAAATTATTGTTGGAAGAGAGTGGTTGGCCTCTTTCATTACTATTCCAGTCAAAAGTACTACTATTACTCTTCCGTCTCAAGTATTCCGACACTATTTTTTTATTAGGCCGTCTCAAGTATTCTGACATTTTTTCTTTTTGGAAAATAATTAGCTAATTAATACTTCTTTATTACACTTAATATTATCTAATTAAATCTCACCATTCACTCACCTCTCAGCATGTATCCCAATATAATTTAAATCCTAAAAGTTTAAACTATCATAACTTTCTCGTTTGTTATTCGATTTTTATGATTTTTATACCAAATTAAAGGTCTTGATACGATCTTTCATTTAAGATCAAACATGGATATGTTTTAATACATCTATGATGCTCTAGTTTAAAAATATGTCTAAATACATAAATCATATCACATCCCTACACATTACACTTTACACACTAAACACTCTCGTCTTAAGTTCCGTGCCGAAAAAAAAAGTGTCGCAATACTTGAGACGGAGGGAGTACATTAATATATTACATATCGCCCATCATTTATTAAATACTTTGGAAATCAAAGATGAAAATCAATCATTAAAGTAAACATTATTTTACGTAAAACCGGATAACTAATCCGCGTATAATACACGAAATATCACATTCAACCTCGAAAATTATTGCTGACTGAAAATTACTAGAATTTTAAGTATCGTTCCAAAATCGAGAGAAGACTGAAGGCTTTTTAATTTTTATTAATCTTATTTCAACTCAAAATTTGAACTGTAGGTCCCGATAAATAGATATTAGTGTATGGGGGGAGGGGGAAATACACCAATTAGCCAACAATTTTGACTTTTCAAAACAATTTGATCTTACTGAGTCGTCACTTCAGTTTATCAGAGCAGTTTAGTTTTTCCAGCTTAAACAGTGAACTGCTGAGCTTGCAAAACTAACCTACGTGCGGAAGTTTGGTAGAAAGGTTGGCTACAAGTTTTCAAAACAGTTTTAGAAAAGACTTCAGTTCATCAACAGTTTATGCAAGACAGGTTGCAGTGATACAGGTTGTGAACATGTAAACTGTGTAAATAAAGATGTAAATAAATAGCGAGAGAAACACGAGGAGTTTTTATCGTGGTTCGGAGTAAACAGCTCCTACGTCCACGCCAGATCCCGTCGAATCTGTAATCCCTTAACTTGAGATTTTTCGCTCCTTTTAACACTGGTGGATGTTCCAGTCCAAATTCAAGTCTCTCTTTAGACTGAATCTAGCACGAATCTTGAGTCGTGTCTCTTCTAACTTTACATACAAACTTACATACAATCTTACTAATGCTAAACAACTAGCACTTTTAACCAAACTAGAAAGCTGTGAAAAGCTATCAACGTTAGGAATATAACTCTATCAACTACACTGAATATCAACAGTGATGGTAGTGAGAGTGTGGGTTGTGTTCTAGTAAGACAGATTCTAGAAAGAATAGAAATCTACAAAGATCAACACTTGGGAAAGCTCAGTGATTTCAAGTGTTGATTGTGTGAATATTAGCTTGAGATTTCTGCAGCGTTTCAGCTTGTAATTTGAGTTTCCCGTGCCTTCTTTCTGGAATGTCTTGAGGTATTTATAGAGAAGCATTTGAAATAGAGCCGTTGCATGTGTGTCAGGATATGCAGAACCGTACACTGACACAATTCTAGTCGTTGAGTTGAGGACAGGTTCCTCAGCCACAGCTCAGGTTGGACTTTGCAGGTCGAGCTTCCTATACCTCGAACTGTCTTCAGTCTCTGTAACCTTCGTGAGAAATCTTCGAGTATGGTTAGAGCAGATTACATAGACATATTACATAAAGGAACATTATGACAGGTTAGAGTAGATTAGATACAAGGTTGCACTACCAACCTTGACCTTTACACAGCAACCTAGTCCAGGTTGAGCTTGACTGATCCAAACACGGAGACCAGTCTGTTCCAATTAAGATCTATTGTCTAAGTGTGGTTTCTAATAACATTATCAAAACTATCAAAGGGTTCCCAACAATTTCCCCCTTTTTGATAATGCCGAAACCCACACTTTACATCTTGACTTAGAAGTCATTCCACTCCAGTTAAGGTTAGGATGGAGACAGTGAATGAGAGAGCAGATCTTGGTGCCTAGGCGCAGATTCCTGGCAATGCGGAATGCGGTCACCACACTACAAGAAAACAGGGCTTTTGCAACATACGTGCATGCGACATTACCGATAAGTGTCATGAAATTATGACATTTATGATCTTAGTGTCGTTTATTTGCGTCAAATGTGCGTCATGAAATTATTGTGTTACAATGTTGCGACAGTAATGTGTCACTTAGTTATGTGTCTCGTAATTACAACAATTTATTTGCAACACTTAAATTAAATGTCATTATTATACTTCACATTTCAAATAATGTTGCATTTGTAGTCGTATATTTGCATCCAATATGTATCATTAAATTATTGTGTCATTATTTTGCGACAGTAATGCATCACTTAGTTTTGTGTCTCGTAATTACTACAATTTATTTGTGACACTTCAATTGGATGTAATAATTATACTTCACATTTAGAATAGTGTTGTCCTTTTACGTTGTATATTTGCTTCTCACATGCATCATGAAATTATTATGTCACAATTTTGCGACATTAACGCGTCACTTAAATTTGTGTCTCGTAATTACTACAATTTATTTGTGACACTTCAATTGAATGTAATAATTATACTTCACATTTAGAATAGTGTTGCATTTTACGTTGTATATTTGCTTCCCATGTGCATCATGAAATTATTATGTCATAATTTTGCGACATTAATGCATCATATAAATTTGTGTCTCGTAATTACTACAATTTATTTGTGACACTTCAATTGAATGTAATAATTATACTTCACATTTGGAATAGTGTTGCATTTTACGTTGTATATTTACTTCCCATGCGCATCATGAAATTATTATGTCATAATTTTGCGACATTAATGCATCACATAAATTTGTGTCTCGTAATTACTACAATTTACTTGTGACACTTCAATTGAATGTCATAATTATACTTCACATTTGAAATAGTGTTGCGTTTTATGTTGTATATTTGCTTCCCACATGCGTCATGACAATAGTGTGTCACTATTTTTTATAAAATTACTAATATTTAAAATTAAAGTCTATATCTAGAAATTCATTCCACTTCAACGAATGAGAATAAGGAGGAATGGTTATGTGGTAAGTTGAAGTACTTGGTCAATCGCCATATTAATCTGTAATTTCATAACCACCTTGACTCCTGCACTTATCTATATATATTCTCATTCTTTTAAGTTTTAAAACATAAAATTTTACCTCTAATAATGGCAGCTGACATGAAGAACGAATTGAAATATGATGATTGATGAGACTAAAGAATCATTTGAAAAGGCGCTTAAGTTGCTTAAGGAGGCAAAATCAACAATAGTTGAAGAAATGGCTCTGCGTATTCGTGATGTAGAGTTAAAAAATTTGTATGTGTCAGATTCAGACGTTGAAGAACAGAATGCTCATGAAGCATGCTTACGTGTGACACATGGAGAAATAAGCCAAAAAACATTTCCATCTTAATTGTGAGTAATAGTATAAATCATCCTGTGAGCTCTCAATGAGTCAGATATTCCAAATCATAGGTCCAAGTGCTAATATTGTTGAAAAGGAAAACCAAGATGCATACTCGGTTGCTACTAGTTCCAAATCAAGATATAAGTAAAATCAAGATATAAGTAAAAATGCTACATTACCTTTTGCGACACAATTCGTAATGACGCATAAAGTGACGCAAATCGACTTTTGCGACACAAAAACAGACATTTGCTACACAAAATTTATGTCGCAATTGCCCAGTTTTCTTGTAGTGCCACGTCCCCTTCATAGGTGATCGAGAGCTGCTTGACTTCTTCATTGAGGAGCTCGAGGAGAAATCGGGCCCAGTTCACGTTTAGACGCTGCACGATTGCAGTCATCACTCTAAACTTCGCTGGAGTGACAGCGTCGTGGTTACCAGAGTAACCAAGGAAGACTTTGTGAACGAAGTCAAAGAGGGCTCTGTACGCAGGTCTCAGCAGAGGGCGCGAGAACCTCTTTCCATCATACTCGGCTGCGGGCTGCATTAGAGCTTTCTGGTAAACTGCTTCCAGATCTGCATCCGGAACGTCCAAAATTAAACCCATTGGCTTGTGATACAGGATCTCCACAGTTCCTGAATCAGCGATGCCGTAGGTTCGAGAGATATGGGCTCGTCGGGCACACCAGGCAAAGGAAGATGGAATTGGGCAGAGTCGATATCTTCCGGGCAAAAATACGATAGATAGAACATCGCGACTTGCTGCGGAAGCTAGAATTTTGGCTCATGAGTGATAATTTTGAAAAATCCGTCCGCTTCCTGGATGGCGGAGTACATCTCGTTCAAGCCGGCGTAATCATAGGTTGAGATATTTGCTGCAGGCTCTGTGAGAATGTACTGCTGTAGATACTGGATCTTCTGTTCGGTTGTTTGTGGAAGAGATTGAGACGAGGATTTTCCTGCCATTTCAAGAATGTATAAATGAGAACCGTGAATGTGAAATTTTGAAAGAGAGTTGCAGAGAAAAATGGCGGAAGAATGCAGAAATTGAATTGAGAACGACGATGCACAGTTACATTCTTATATATAAAAGATAAAGCGGGCGGTTGAGATTTAAGCATATCAATCGTTCAACGGATGGGATTGAATCCCTGGAAAACCGTGAGTTAGTGGGCGCGTGGGGTTGGTTGTGTATCCCACTCGCACTACCCTAACACTCAACCGTCGCCTCGCATTAAATGCGAATTTGATACTTTGCATGCGCCTTTTGACATATTTGGAAAGTAAAGCAAGAATGTTAAGTAATGTGTCAGAATATCCTTAACAAAGATTTCAATAAATAACAAAACACATGCTTCAATAAATGAAAATGATTGATAAGGTATATATATGATCAAGTGAAACAAGAGATATGTTATTGAAATTTGAATATTTGAAATATTAAGGCATATCATTGACATATTTAAAACGTAATTTCAATAACATGGAGACTGATACATGTCATCCATGACACTTCCCTATGCAAACTGTCTTATTCACAGTTTCTGATCAAATAGGTTCCACTGTTTATGAGTTCACAGCTTTTGTCTAGCTGGACTGTCCTCTGTCCTTTGTGAACTGCTCTTGTGCATCTGTTTCACCAATGTGAGCTTTGATGAATTCCCACAGCTTGGCGTTCTCAGTTTGCAAGGCTGCAACCTTTTCATCAATGTACAGCTTGCTCTCCAGTTCCAGCATGTTAAGCCTTCGAGACATCTTAAGAAATTCCGCTTTGTAAAAGGATAACATCTGGTCTACTGCTATGGAGCTATTGAGAGAGGATGTTGGAGCTGCTGTGACAGGAGCTTGGGACTGAGCTTTGGACGGGAAACCTGGAGGGGTGCCTGGAGGGGACTGTTCGCCAGCAGGTTTCACTTCAACCTGTGGAGAGGCAAGTTGCGTTGTAGTAGCAGGTGGTGTGAGATCTGCCTCCACAAAGGTTGTTGCTGTAGATCGAGTGGTGCGCTTCTGAGAGGCCGCAGATTGCAGATCCTCCAGCTTCCTCTTTCCTTTTCTGACTGACTCAGCCTGGACGCCGTCTTCTTCATCATTCTTACTGCTATCATCTTCTTCTTCAGCTACATCTACCTTTGAGTTACGCACTTATGTGAGCAGAAGCTTGGCTGTGCCTTTGGCCTTGTTGATCTTGTGAGGCAAGATGCCAAGAATCATGATCAACTGGTTGCAGGTGTGAGAAACCAACTTGTCGTCAGGAAATCCAGTGCAGACACGCCATACGCAATTTGTAAGCGTTCTCTGCAGAATAATAGAGAGCTTGGTGCCATGACGAAGTTGCATGTTGGCTTTGATCCTAGCAGGTAGCTCTGCAGCTTCCTTGATGAACAGGTTGACTAGCAACCTGGCCCAGTTAACATTTAACTGCTTCACCACAGTAGTTAGCAGTTTAAACTTTGACAGAGTGACAGATTCGTTCGAGCCTAGGTATGAGAAGAACACATTGTGAACAAACTCGAACATAAATCTGTACTCAGACTTCAGGTCGTGGCGGTTGAAAGTTTTCTGATCATAAATCTTCTTGGGCTCAAACAGAGCTTGTTGATATACATCGTTGATAGATTCCATGGGCACATCATCAACTTTTGTGATAGCCCCTGTATCCGATAACCTGTAGGTTTGAAGGACGAGTGGAAGAAGATGACGCCGCTCTTCTTCGTTGTTGACGAGAAAAGTTGCCGTTGTGGGGTCTCCGGCCATTGATTCCAGATAACACAGCAAATAAGCAACATTTTCCGGTAGCGTCATTCGTGGATGTTGAGTGATGATGTTGAAGAAACCATCACATTGGGTGATAGCCTCAATCATCTGATCCAAACCTCTGTATCCATATGAGTTGAGCACAGCAACCTTCTCAAAGAAGATGAGAGGGGTTGCTTTCTTCACTTGAGCACTCAATGAATCTGCAGACATTTTTGCAGAGAGAGGGTAAGGATTTTGAATTTCTGAGTTTATGAAGATGAAAGAACGAAAGAAATTCTCAGAGAGAGTGAAAGAAGATTTGAAATGTGATTTCAAAGGATTTCAAGAAACGCGTAATGAAATCAAGAATTTTCTCTCTATTTATAGACTTCTCCAACGGTCAAGATATGATAGACATAAATTCTTTGTTATTCGTGAAAAACTTTTCAAATTCTTAACAGTAAAAAGATTAAAAAAAATAACATATATGACAGAATATATGGGAAGAGGAATTGATTTCTGCTAAGATTTAAATGGAGATTGATACGATATCTCCAGTTCCCCCTTAAAGGTTGACCGGTGATTGTTAACTTTCAACGCAGTTTGTGGCTTCAAGCTGCGTGTCACCTAACAGCTTCTCGTGAGCTGCAGTTTCCAAGTCTGTCTGTCTTTGGCTGTTTTGTACTAGCTAACTGCCTTTTTTTTTTTTTTGTTATTATGCAGTTTCCAAGTCAGTCTGCTCTTGGCTGACCTGTGCTAGTGAACTGCTGTCATTCTCTGACTTAGACTGTGTATCCATTCTGAGCATTCCAAGCTTGCCACACAACATTTTGAATCTCTCTTCCATGAGAGGTTTTGTTAGAATATCGGCTCTTTGGATGTCAGTATGGATTTTCTCAACTGTTATATCTTGTTTTTCCACATGATCTCTTATGAAGTGATGCCTTATATCAATATGCTTGCATCTGGTGTGGTAGACAGGATTCACAGTGAGAGTTATGGCGCTTGTGCTCTCACAAAAGATGAGAACTTTTTGAACAGTGACATCATAATCTTTGAGTTGTTGTTTCAACCAAAGAATCTGTGCGCAACAGCTTGCTGTTGCCATGTACTCAGCTTTTGTTGTTGAAGTAGCAACTGAAGTTTGCTTCTTTGAAAACCAAGAGATTAACTTACTTCCAAGAAACTGACAGGTCCCTGATGTGGACTTTCTGTCCAGTTTGCATCCTCCATAATCTGCATCTGCATAGCCAGTTAGTTCAAAATTATCATCACAAGGGTACCATAAACCGAAGTTTGCAGTTCCCTTGACATATCTAAGAATTTTCTTGGCTGCTTCTAGATGCGATTCCTTTGGATTAGCTTGATACCGAGCACATATTCCAACTGCAAAAGAAATGTCAGGTCGACTTGCAGTAATATAAAGTAAAGAACCAATAATTCCCCTGTACAAAGTTATGCTGGCAGGTTTTCCTTCAGAATCTGGATCCATCTTACCATTTGCAATCATTGGAATCTTCAATGGTCTGCTATCTAGGACACCAAATTTGGTTGCCAGCTTGTTAGCATATTTGGATTGACAAATAAAGATACCATCCTCAGATTGCTTGACTTGTAGGCCGAGGAAGAAGTTCATCTCCCCCATCATGGACATTTTGTACTCACACTTCATGAGTTCTCCAAACCTGTCACATAAAAATTTCGACCTAGATCCAAAAATAATGTCATCAACATAAATTTGTACAAGAAGAATATCATCCTTGTACTTGAAAGTAAATAATGTTCTGTCGACTGATCCTCTTTTAAAACCAGAATGCAGTAGGAATGTAGACAACGTTTCATACCAAGCTCTGGGAGCTTGTTTCAAACCATATACTGCTTTGTGCAGTTTGTAAACTTTCTCTGGACCTGCTTCCTCGAAACCTGGAGGCTGTTCAACGTAAACTTCTTCTCCAAGGATTCCATTTAGGAAAGCACTCTCTACGTCCATTTGGTAGACTTTGAATCTTTGATGAGCTGCATAAGCTAGAAACAATCTTATGGCTTCTAATCTTGCCACTGGTGCGTAGGTCTCATCATAGTCGATTCCTTCTTGTTGACAGTAACCTTTGGCAACTAATCTTGCCTTATTTCTGATTACTTCAGCATTCTCATTTTTCTTGTTCCTAAACACCCATTTTACATCAATCACTCCTTGATGTGTAGGACGATCAACTAGTGACCATACTTCATTTCTTTTAAACTCATTGAGTTCCTCTTTCATGGCTGTAACCCAGTCGTGGTCGGCAAGAGCTTCTTCAACAGTTTTGGGTTCAGAGTAGGATAGATAACAACTTAGAAGACAGCTTTCACCTATCTGTCTCCTTGTCTTCACACCTGCCCTTGGGTTCTCAACAATGAGATTTTCAGGATGAGCATCGACCTATCTCCTTCGACGAGAGATTTCTTCTTCTGTGAGAATTGGTTCAGGGTTTGGTATGGGATCTTCAAACTCAGGTGGAGGTTGAGGAGTGAAGGGGTTAAGCTGTTGAAGTTGTTCAGCAAGCTGATCCACTGACAATTCTGCATTAACTGCAGGTTCTATTGGAGTTTCTGGATCAGTTGAAGAGAAACTGGTTGGAGGAGCTTTGTTTCCCCTTGGTTTATTCCCCCTTGCTGAATAGGTGGATTTTGTAGATTGGGATCTTGTACAGGCTGAGCTTCTTCTTCTTCCAAGTCGGTTGGACTCCATATTAGTATTTCATCTCGAAACTGCGTGTTGGAGCCTGTTTGATTTTGACTTGCACCTGTACTTTCATCCGGTTGGGTCTCCTGTACTCACAGATAGATTCATCAAAAACAACATGTGGTGTTACTTCCACAATATGAGTTTTCTTGTTAAAAACTCTGAAAGCTTTGCTGATCTCTGAATATCCTAAAAATATTCCTGGATCTGTTTTGCTATCAAAAGTTTTCAACTGTGATTTCCCATTGTTATGAACGTAACACACACAACCAAAAGATTTAAGATATTTAAATCGAGGTTTCTTATCCTTCCACAGCTCGTATGGAGTCTTTCCATGTCTTGTATGAATGACTGATCTGTTCTGAGTGTAGCAAGCTGTGTTGATTGCTTCCGCCCAGAACTTCTTTGGAAGATTGGTTTCATTCAGCATTGTGTGAGCTGCTTCCTTTAGAGATCTGTTGCGTCTTTCAACAACACCATTCTGTTGAGGTGTGCGAGCTGCTGAAGCTTAATGAGTAATTCCACTTTTGGTGCAATATGATTCAATCATATGATTAAGAAATTCTGTTCCGCGATCGGATCTGATTGAAATCACACTTTTGTTCTTCATATTTGATAGTTTGGTGAGTAGCACAGGTAGCTCCACTAGAGTCTCCTTCTTCTTATGTAAGAAAATAACCCAAGTATATCGTGAGTAATCATCAACAATAACGAGAGTATACTTTTTACCATTAATGCTTCTAGGAGTCACTGGACCGAATAGATCCAAGTGGAGTAATTCCAAGATTCTACTTGTGTTGTGAGCTGCAATGCTTGGGAATGACGATTTGGTCTGTTTTCCAGCTTGACAGGCCTCACAAATGTGATCTTTGTAGTAGACTTGATCTGGTAGGTCATCTGCGAGCTTCTTGCGAGCAAGCTTGTTGATGGCTTTGAAGTTTAAGTGACACAGTCTCGTGTGCCATAGCCAGCTTACTTCAGGTGCAGATTTGGTGACCAGACAGGTTTCTTTCTTATCTGACCATTGTACAATGTACAAGTTGTCCTGCAAAATACCGGTAAGAAGAATTTCTTCTCCTTCCTCATTCTTTATAGCACACTTGTTAGCATAAAACTCTACTCTTTTTCCGTTAGAGCAGAACTGGCTTACAGAAAAGAGATTATGATTTAAACCTTCAACATAAGTGACATTAGATATTGTTGTTTTACCAACAATTAGATTACCGTAGCCTCTTGTTTTCCCTTTAGAGTCTCCTCCAAAAGCGACTAGAGGTCCGTCACATTCGATGAAGTTTGTAAGCAAGCTTCTGTCGCAAGTCATGTGCGTTGTGCACCCACTGTCGATGATCCAGATCACGCCGTGAGCTGCTTGCTTTCTTCTTTGAGTTTTCCCATCCTTGTTTCGAACAAGATCAAGATCTTTTCCCATGTAGCATTCCTCATATTCAAGTTCTTCATCAGCTAATCGACATTCCTCCTCATCCAATTCATCATCATCTTCGTCGGAGGAGGTTGAGTCTGATAATGTGGCAATAGCTTTGGCCTCTTCCTCAGCTGCGATCATGGCATTGCGCTGCTCCTTAAGCTTTTGATCTCTTTTTGCGCGGAGCTCTTCGCGTTCAGCCTTTGATAAGTCTGGGCAGTCTGACTTATAGTGATCTGGTCTGCCACATTCAAAATAACCACCCATGGGAGTGTTAGAAGAATTGAATTTAGAGGGTTTTGATATACCTTCACCTTTCTTGTCGGAAGAAGAGGTGGTTTGATTTCTCTTGAAATCTTTGTGATATTTGCGGAATTTGTTGAAGCGTTTTTCAAGCTTTTCATTCCTTCTAGCCATAAGTGCATAGTCCTTTAACAATTTTTCCATTTTAGAGCATAGATCTTTTGGGATTGCTCTTTCTTCTGTAATTGATGCAGCTTTGAATGCAGCATCTTTTTCTTTCTTTTCAGGCTAAGTTTTCTTGCTTGAAGACGTTTGTTCTGACCCGTGCAGTCTGATCATTTCAAACTCATTCCCGATGAGCAGATCAAACAGTTGCTCGGTTGACAGGTTGCTGATGTCCGACCTGCCGCGGTGCATGGCGCTGTACACATGCCAGCTTGCTGGAAGAGATTGGATGACTTTGAGATTGAGTTCGCGCTGTGTGTATTTATCTTTCTTGAGAGCTGCGATCTCCAAAGTGATCATTGTGAATCTGTTCTTGAGCTGGTCAATGGTCTCCATTGGCTGCATTTTGAATTCTTCAAATTTACTGCATGCCACTGACAGCTTGTTTTCCAACATTTCTGTTGATCCAAGGCTTATTGCTTTTAATGTGTCCCACATTTCCTTGGCAGTTCCAAAATTTCTTATCTTGGCCAGGTGGACGCCCTTAACTGTGCTCGAGATTAATCATTTTGCGAATCTGTCAAGTCCAGCTTCTTTTCTTTCTTCGCTTGTGTATTTTCTGGGATCTTTGATCTTCGGCACATATGTTGCTTCAGAAGCTTTATCTCCAGATACATCAGTTTCGTAGGGTTCGAGGATGGGTGTTGGACCATTCTCGATGACATCCCACATCAGTACATGATGAGCTTGGAGGCACATCTTTATTCGAAAACTCCAGTCTTCATATCCCTGTATAGAAAAATCTTCACAGACACGGAGAAGTGAAGATTCCATATTGACAGTTTATATATGCGTAGTTCGCAGACACAGAGATCTAGTTCAATTTAACACTAAAGCACAAAAAGCTTCTAGTATACAAAAGCAGTGGTCAAAAGAACCACCGCTCTGATACCACTTGTAGGTCCCGATAAATAGATATTGGTGTATGGGGGGGGGGGGGGAATACACCAATTAGCCAACAGTTTTGACTTTTCAAAACAATTTGATCTTACTGAGTCGTCACTTCAGTTTATCAGAGCAGTTTAGTTTTTCCAGCTCAAACAGTGAACTGCTGAGCTTGCAAAACTAACCTGCGTGCGGAAGTTTGGTGGAAAGGTTGGCTAACAGTTTTCAAAACAGTTTTAGAAAAGACTTCAGTTCATCAACAGTTTATGCAAGACAGGTTGCAGTGATGCAGGTTGTGAACATGTAAACTGTGTAAATAAAGATGTAAATAAATAGCGAGAGAAACACGAGGAGTTTTTATCGTGGTTCGGAGTAAACAGCTCCTACGTCCACGCCAGATCCCGTCGAATCTGTAATCCCTTAACTTGAGATTTTTCGCTCCTTTTAACACTGGTGGAGGTTCCAGTCCAAATTCAAGTCTCTCTTTAGACTGAATCTAGCACGAATCTTGAGTCGTGTCTCTTCTAACTTTACATACAACTTACATACAATCTTACTAATGCTAAACAACTAACACTTTTAACCAAACTAGAAAGCTGTGAAAAGCTATCAACGTTAGGAATATAACTCTATCAACTACACTGAATATCAACAGTGATGGTAATGAGAGTGTGGGTTGTGTTCTAGTAAGACAGATTCTAGAAAGAATAGAAATCTACAAAGATCAACACTTGGGAAAGCTCTAGTGATTTCGAGTGTTGATTGTGTGAATATTTAGCTTGAGATTTCTGCAGCGTTTCAGCTTGTAATTTGAGTTTCCTGTGCCTTCTTTCTGGAATGTCTTGAGGTATTTATAGAGAAGCATTTGAAATAGAGCCGTTGTATGTGTGTCAGGATATGCAGAACCGTACACTGACACAATTCTAGTCGTTGAGTTGAGGACAGGTTCCTCAGCCACAACTCAGGTTGGACTTTGCAGGTCGAGCTTCCTATACCTCGAACTGTCTTCAGTCTCTGTAACCTTCGTGAGAAATCTTCGAGTATGGTTAGAGCAGATTACATAGACATATTACATAAAGGAACATTATGACAGGTTAGAGTAGATTAGGTACAAGGTTGCACTACCAACCTTGACCTTTACACAGCAACCTGTCCGGGTTGAGCTTGACTGATCCAAACACGGAGACCAGTCTGTTCCAATTAAGATCTATTGTCTAAGTGTGGTTTCTAATAACATTATCAAAACTATCAAAGGGTTCCCAACATGAACGTCGAATATCAATATATACAGTAAAACTGTAAAAGTGAAAGAACGAAAATGAAAGGGACAAAAAGTAGTTCTACTATGGTCGATTCACACATGTTCATGGGAAATTCACCCAAATTATCACTTATTCCGTTCATGATGAACAGACGCCACTCTTTTAGACATTATAGTTTTAATATTAAAGTAATAGCATGTCATAATTATATCTTAAAAAAAAATACTATTACGTTATATATTAGTACTTGCATCTCATTACATTAGTCACATTTACTTTTTGCACGTATTTCTACCGAAACCTAGTACGAGTTTTAAAATATAATTTTGTAGTATCCCGTAAAAAAAACAATACTACAAAATTATATTTTAAAACTCGTACTAGGTTTCGGTGGAAATACGTGCAAAAAGTAAATGTGACTAATGTAATGGGATGAATGTAGTACTAGTAAAAAACGAATTTGGATTATTTGGCCCTATTTAGTTTGATAGACTAGATAATAGCAAAATACAATCTGGGATAGGACAAGATTGAATCTCGGATTAAAGAAAGTTATTTGGTTGACATGTTAACTTTTATATGATTGATAATCATGTTTGGTTTGCAAAATTGTATAATGTAATATTATTGTTCATTTACTAATATACCCTTCTATAAGTTATTTAATATTATCCCAAATAGATTGATTACGAGCGCAAATAGCGAAGGACAATATGGTCCTGTCTTGGAGAAATCGAGTCGGAGGAAAATTGTTGCAGGGGGTAACCTGCGACTCAAATCAGGGGAGTAGTGACGGGCTTGACTTGTCGCGCGATTGAGTAGCGGTCCAAAATAAAAATCTATCTTGAAATCCAAACATGATATTGGGACATTTGATTAAAATTTATTACATTCATCCCATGTTATTAGTTTCTTTTAGATTGAGTATAGAAATCAAAAAAGAAGGGGATATGTGGCTATAATCAATTTTAAGGAAAAATAATTAATTGTAGCCAAATATATTTTATCATTTTAAAAAAATAAACTAATATGATAGGACAAATCAAAATAGAAAATTAGACTAATATAATGAGACGAAACAGTATTTATCGGTCAAATGTCCCAAATGTAAGATGACCAAAATGAAAAGTGCCACTATAAAGAATCCAAAGAAACAGCTGTAAATTCCCTTGGTTGACGTAATGAAAGTCATCGTCTTCATCCCAGTCAAACACGAATATTTTTTTTCCGGCGAAAATTCAACCAGGCCCCGCTCCTCAAAAATAAAAAAAAATCTTCAAAAGTAAAAAACACACCGCACTGGCGCTATTATTCGTTCCAACAAACCCAGAAGAAGAACAGAACACTTGCTTTCTAGAGAGAGAAACCATGTCTCCCCATTAACTCCCCCCCTCCCCCCCGCCATTTTTCACCTCTCTCTCTCTCTCTCTCTCACGCTCACACCTCACAAACATGGCTATTCGTCTGCTCCTCTTCTCGCTCTTGCTGCTGCTGCTGGCCTCTCTCTTCTCAGCCGAAGATGACTTCAACTGCCTGCAGGAAGTCAAGGCCTCGTTGACCGACCCCGACGGCAGGCTAACGTGGGACTTCTCCAACACCACCGCCGGCGCCGTCTGCAATTTCGTAGGCGTAGGGTGCTGGAACGACCAGGAGAACAGGGTTCTAAGCTTGGATCTCCAGGTTTTCAATCTCGCCGGGAAAATTCCGGATTCTCTCCGCCTCTGCCACAACCTCCAAAACCTGAATCTCGCCGGTAATTCTCTCTCCGGTTCGATTCCTGCGCAAATCTGCACTTGGCTTCCCTATCTTACTACTCTCGATTTGTCGCGTAATAATTTGACCGGCGAAATACCGAGCGATCTCGCTAAATGCTCCTATTTGAACACTTTGATCTTAGATGATAACAATCTGGTCGGTGCTATCCCTTACGAATTCTCTAGTCTAGGTAGACTGCAGAAATTCTCCGTCGCGAATAATGAATTAACTGGCACCGTGCCGTCGTTCAGCTACAAATTCGAGGTTAACTACGCCGGAAACAAGGGTCTCTGCGGCGGGCCGTTGGGGAAATGCGGCGGATTGAGCAAGAAGAATCTGGCGATCATCATCGCCGCTGGGGTTTTCGGGGCGGCAGCTTCGTTGCTTCTCGGATTTGGGCTCTGGTGGTGGTATTTTGTCAGATCAAGCAAGAGGAGTAAGAAAGGGTATGGAATCGGTAGAAGAGATGATGATTGGGCTGAGGTTTTGAGGGCTCATAAGCTTACGCAGGTTACTCTGTTTCAGAAGCCTCTTGTTAAGGTTAAGTTGGTGGATTTGTTAGCTGCAACCAACAATTTTAGCAGAGAAAGCATTATAGTTTCGAGTCGAACAGGCACCACGTATAAAGCTGTGTTGCCTGATGGTTCGGCTCTTGCAATCAAGCGATTGATCGAGTGTAAAATGGGGGAGAAGCAGTTCAGGATGGAGATGAATAGATTGGGGATGCTAAGGCATCCAAATTTGGTTCCTCTCTTAGGGTTTTGCTTGGTGGAAGATGAGAAGCTCTTGGTTTACAAGCATTTGTCGAATGGGACTCTTGGATCGACTTTGAGTAGCAATGGAGGCGAGTTGGATTGGATGACTAGGTTCAGGATTGCGTTGGGAGCTGCAAGAGGGCTTGCTTGGCTTCACCATGGCTGCCACCCTCCGATCTTGCACCAGAACATCAGCTCGAATGTAGTGATGCTCGATGAGGATTACGATGCTCGGATAATGGACTTTGGTCTAGCAAGGCTCTTGAATTCGTCCGAGCCTAATGAGAGCAGCTTCGTGTATGGTGATTTGGGAGAGATCGGGTATGTTGCTCCCGAGTATGCAAGAACAATGATTGCTTCTCTCAAAGGGGATGCTTACAGCTTCGGAGTCGTGCTTCTTGAATTGGCAACTGGAAGGAAGCCTCTTCTGGATGATAGTACTGCTGAAGAGGCATCGAAGGGAAATCTAGTCGAATGGGTGAAGCAACTTTCGAGTTCCGGGAAAATCAAAGATGCTATAGATAGGCAGTTGTGTGGGAAGGGCCATGATGAGGAGATCGTTCGATTCTTGAAGATTGCTTGTGGATGCGTCGCTTCTCAGGCTAAGGATAGGCTGTCCATGTTTCAAGTTTATGAATCTTTGAAGAGTATGGCAGAGGAGCATGGTTTCTCAGAACATTTCGACGAATTCCCTCTGTTGTTCGCGAAGCAGGAGGTGACTAGTCCCGCTTTGAGTTGAGACTTGAGAGTACAAGGGCAAGAGCAAGATGCAGGTTTGATCAGTTTTCTTGAAATTCTGCAGCCTGTTTAAAGTTAAGGCAAGTAAATTGGTTGATATTAGTCATATAATCAAGATTATGTTTATAACCCACTTTTGATGAGTAGTGTATGTATCAGTGTTATATATCTCATCTGCATAAATTGTAAGCATTGCATTTTCTTGGTTGCTTGAAATTTGTCAAATTGGGAGCTTCTTATTATGGCTCAATGTGTGTGTGTATATATATGTATATTAATTCTCTTATGCTACTAGTATTGATGAAATTTGGTGGCAATTCTCATGCATATAGGCATTTAATTAGAAGTTGCTCTTTTATATGAAATAATTGGATAGTGGGAGATTATGTTATTGTCATATTCCATTTAGCAGATTAGTTCCTTTTTATATGTAGAAATGAGGGGGAAATCACATCCCTAATTTAACTCAGATTTCTGCTTGTTTTAGCCACTTCATTATACTAGTGATGAATCGAGATGTGTTTAATTCTTGATTTAATATAAGAAGTTAGTCCGTCTGTCCACGAAAAGTCATTAACTATAATCAATTTTTTTTTAATCTTAGACCGTATTTGGTAGGTTAGATAGTAGTAAGATAAGAAAAAGGGACACACTTGGGTCAGCCGGAGGCACCGTGCGGCCGGACTAAAACAATAATACTTTTATTCATATAGATTGGTATTTTTCTATATAAAGATTGATACTTTTAAAATTGTCATTTTATTCGTAAAATAATTATATTAAAGATTGACACTTTTATTCATATAGATTGACACTTTTCTGTATAAAGATTGACACTTTGGGCCTGGCCGCACGGTGCCTCCGGCTGACACAAGTTTTTGTCTAAGAAAAATTATCTTGCTTAATCTGATGGTTTGGTAACCTAAATGCATTTTCGAAGAGGCCGTGATAATTTTATGGCCCGAGTTAAAAGTACTATTTTTCCTTCAATATTAATCACACCTCCCCTTATGATTATATTAATTTTAGGAACCATGATAACCTTTTCATGATTTTTGTTTATCCTACTATATCTCATCAATGCCACCAAAGACACCCTTAACCTACTAATCGATAACTATCCACTAATTAAAGTTTCATAGGGTTAGTTGTCTAACAAATAATGAATTTATAAAAATTCATGCCGCCGAGCCTACTTTGCGCTTTTTGTGGACGAGGGAGTATTTTATGAAAAAAAAAAAAAATCAATTTAGAAAAGCATATAATTAATTTAATTTATGAAATGCCGAATGGGTCGTGATGGGCCCAATTTCTTCAGGTGAATAATATGGGCCGTGAGAAATGGGCCGTGTGGATCTAGTTTAAAACCTTTATTATTATTTTTTTTCATACGATTTATTTATTTATTTTAATTTATTAGTAAGCACAAGTGTCTTATAAATAATCATGATCATTGACTACGCGTTACATATAGGGCTCGTTTTGGTTGGCGGGGATTATGCGCTGGGAAAGTAATCTAATTTCAAATTATTAATTTCCCGGGTTTGGTGTTATAAGGAAAGTAATCAGATTCTAAAAAAATTAAATTCCTGTATTTGTTTCAAATTTTATATAGTATAATTCAGAAAATTAATAAGAATCCTCATATCAAGGAAAGTTAGTTCAAAATTTAAAGGATTCTTATTCCCTAATCCAACCTAGGTATTCTTTTTCCTTGATACATGGATTTTAATTCTAACGAAAAAAAAGACGCTCTCTTCTCTCTCTCAATGCTCTGCGTTTCCTCTCTCTCACACTACGCCCTCTTTCTCTCTTCAATTGTTGGTTCATTGCCGTAGAGGAGCTAGTTAATCATGTAATCATATTGAATTTATTCATAGTAAATCTCATAATTTTTTTTTAATAATTATGACGTAGTATTATTTATGAATCTAAATAATAATAATAATAATAATAATAAAATGAAATTTGATATTATGAAATTGATATTTTTCAATGTAAACGATAACTTGATTTCATATTAGAATCTAGACAATTTTATTGATAATTTCCAAACATTAGATTGTTGATTAGTTAGGGTTCATTTTCCTCATAATCATATTCCATAACAACTTTACTTTCCTGTTTTATTTTTTCAGAATCATATTCTTCAAAATCATTTTTTCTGACAATATTACTTTCCTGCCAACCAAGCGAGCTCATAAAGAAAATGAAAAGCATCAATAAGACAACATAAAGAACATTAAGGTTAATTAATTCACATATTCCGAACTAAATATTACTTAAAACTTTAGTAAAATACGAACTAGTGACCCTATAATTCAATTATCTAGTTTAATGGGTGCACTTGTTTTATAAATATTTTACAAAAGAAGGTTGCGTGCAACAATAATCCCTAATTAAAGTGGGGAAAAAAGAAGTTATTTTTTCCCTTTTCATTTGCCCTTTTCCTATTATCCAAGTTTCTTTCATATTCCGAAATACTAAAAAGATAAATGTATTTAAAATTTTAAATATATAAGAGAAGTAAAAGGTTTAGATCACTGAGAATTTTGCTTTAGCTTCACTTTTGGTAACATCTAGATAAAATATCGTAATTGCCTCTGTAAAACTTTTTAGTGGCTTAAAAAATACGATAAAGGATAGTACAATAATTCACACAGTCCTCATTTTATTAAATTTAATTAATAAAGTGGAAAAATAAAAATAAAAATAAAGAAGGAAAAAAGAAAGTGGTGGACGTGGGGTTGATGCCTCCCATGCAAGGCCGAAGAGGAGCCCACCAGAGTTTGAATCTCTTTCACTTTGGACTTCTTGAAACAATCAAAAATCAAATCACAGAAAAAAAGGAAAAAAAAAAGAAGCAAACAAAAAAAGTATTCTTGTGAAACAAAAAGAGAATATGCAACTACCTTTTCTTTTCTTTCTTTTTTTTAATTTTTAATTTTTATTTTAACTGTTTCAATATTTCATATATTGAAATTACAATATGACTAATTGCTTTACATCAAGTACTTCAATCAAACTTTCAATTAACCATTTACGTAAAATAATGTGGAATGAGGTATAAGAGATTATACAAATTTATTTATCACTTTATAATTCGTTTACCGTAATGTATAAAAAATTCATCCATACTGAGTATTATATTATGGTATAAAATTATATCTAAGAGAATAGTGTGAATTTATACCATCTTTCATATTTTTGTAAAAAGAATTATCAACCCTCACATATCATTTCTTAATAAAAGAGTACGTGCAATTTAGACATTTCATATTTTATTCATCTATTTCTTACAAAGTAAACAATCTACGTATATAATATAAACAATTTTAGAAATCTATTACTATCATTCAAAGTAAATATGGAGTATGATATAAAAATTATGAGTTATACTGTTTGATATAAATTTATACCATATTATATTATGGAGCAACCCTTAGAGTAGCCATTTTGATATAGCCAACATAAATACTAGCCACTCATATAAAAAAACAAAAACTAGTCACTCTTACCAAATTACTCATGAATACACGAATGCATGAATACGCGACTCATGTATTCGTGAAAATTAACCTTGAATACATGAATACACGAATACATGAATAATGACTCATGTATTCGTGAAAATTAGCACTGAATACACAAATACATGAATTACGACTCATGTATTCGTAAAAATTAACACTGAATACACGAATACATAAATCACGACTCATGTATTCAATTAGCACTGAATACACAAATACATGAATTACGATTCATGTATTCGTAAAAATTAACACTGAATACACGAATACATAAATCACGACTCATGTATTCGTGAAAATTAATCTTGAATACATGAATACACGACTCATGTATTCGTGTATTTGTAAAAAGTGGTTATTATTTGTGTTTTTTTAGATGAGTGGCTAGTATTAGTGTTTTTTATATGAGTGACTAATATTTGAGTTTGTTATATCAAAGTGGCTACTTTTAGAGATTAACCCTTATAATATTTCCTCTTACCTTTTAGATACTAGAAGTATGAAAAGTAATGCAACCTAAAATTAAAAAGTCACGTTATATTGAGAGTTTGTAATATAATTTCTAAGCAATTCATTTTATTTTTATTTTTTATTTTTTGCAATTGGAAATTAAAAAAAAAACATACAATAAAATAGAAAATTAACTTTGTTTAAGGCATAAAGCCATGTTAGCAACAATTAAGGCAAAAAAAAAAAATTAGGAAGAAGAGCCACTTTAATTTATTAGCCCGTGCGACAACCTTTATTAAGTAACACGACCAAAATATTTCAAAACAAAGTTAGGGACAATAACATCTTTATTTGCATGAGCATGCTTCCACAAAACATGTCCAAAAAAGAAAAAAGAAAAAAAATGCAACTAAATTATGGGATTATATATAATATATGCACCTCTTCAACATCAATTTTTTCCCATAGATAAGTAGTCATAGGTCATAGTACGAACTACGAAGCAAAGTAAAATACGAGATTGAAAGGATAAACACGAGTGCTGCATAAATTTTAATAATCATACCACAAATTCACAATAGTTGATGTATCTTTAGTACAATGTACAAACCGCGGAGCAAATGTACAATGCCCGAGTGTTGTTAACTTGGATCTCCGATTGCATTCGGTATATAATAGGAGATTGAAACACGATGACCCACATGGTCTTTTTACATGCAAAACAATTTTGAAGAATCTTTGTGTGAGCTCATGAGGGAAGATGAGCAAAAAGTTCATGTACTCTTGTACTAGAAATAGGAGCCATCATCATACATGGATCCAACATTTCATCATAATATATATGTATAAAATATCTGTAACATTCTTCAATTCCCACTTCAAAATTCAAGAAATGGAACTCCAAATTCACCTATCTTCCTTCCTCTTCTTTTTTCCTTCATGTTGGTGGTAGTCTTGTAGTCCCTACTCTTCTGTTAAAATAAAAATAAAAGTTAAGGGTTTGAGATTAATTCTTGATGAAACTCTCTCTCTCTCTCTCTCACACACACACACACACACACACACACACACACGCACACACACACACACACACACACACACAATGCATACATACCTGTTGTGAATGGGATCAGGGCCATTGGGAACTCTTCTTTTGCTGACAGAATTGAGGTTGAGATTGTGATGAAAAAACCCACTCTTCTTGTGAGTTTGCATTGTTTTCAAGAATCCAACACTTTTGGTTGATGGGACTGTAATAATAGTTGTATCCCTTGTCCTAAAATTCAAGTTATCTACTAATAAACTCAAAACAATCAACAAGAAGCAGAGAAAGCTAAGTGACAAAGCAACTTTTCTTGCACAACCCATTATTATTATCCTATAAAATTTCTCAACTCATCATCAAATTTTATGGGAATGAGAGGGTAGATGGTTTGTTTTAATTTTGTTGGTAGTAGGGGAAGAGTTTTTGAGAGAGAGATTTTCTTACAAACTACAGAGTACTACTACAAGAGAAGAAGAAGAAGAAGAAGAAGAAGAAGTAGTGAAGTTAAAGAGTGAAAAATTTAAGGTTAATGTTAGAGTTTGTACTGTTAAAGTTGGGGGCAACTCAATTGCTTTGTATTGATTGGTCCACCCCATATAGCTTGCCTTTCTTTTACTCCGTATTTTATATCTCTCTCTCTCTCTTTTTTTCTTTGTTTTTTGAAGCGTGTTCAAATTTTTATGGGACCTGCCTCTCTCTCTCTGCATTCCTATTTCTCCAGCTTCCTCACTCTAAGGGAACTTTGAGTGTTGTGCCACATCCCTTAATTAATTACAGTAAATTTATAGTATGTTTTATATATTTTGATACAAGAAACATTATAGTAGTGTCTTTTTATATCTAAAACTCTTCAAAATTGAGATTAAAATTACACACTTTTTATATTGTAAAATTATTTAAATTTTTAACTAAGCTCAAGTGAATCCTTAGCAAATTGTCGATGCAACAAGATTGAATGCAGAATCTAGTTTTGCCGGAAAATGATGGGACATATTTACCAATTAAAGCTTTACTATTATCAAAATAAATAAGTGAATAGTCATATTCACATCCAAAATACCAAATATTAGCTAGAAAACGAACCATGGGAATTCAGCTACAATTGCCATAGAATTCATAAAATAAATTAAGCATATCTCTTACAACAAATATTTTATTTTTCATTTTTAACTAAAATGATGAAGAAGTACCACATGCAAAGGTAACTGTCAATCAAGTCGTAAAACAGAAGTTTGTCTCCACCCATGCTACAACTAAGACTAGATAAATTCAATTAAAAAATAATCATAAATAAATTCTTGCTTAATTATATAGATTAATTAACACACGGACAAATATATATATATGCCCTTATTATTTATATTGTGTTTTACTCCTATCATACCAAAGACAAAAACTTATGTCAGCCGGAGGCACCGTGCGGCCGGGTTCAAAGTGTCAATCTTTATACAGAAAAGTGACAATCTATATGAATAAAAGTGTCAATCTTTAACATAATTATTTTACGAATAAAATGACAATTTTTAAAAGTGTCAATCTTTATACAGAAAAGTATCAATCTATATGAATAAAAGTGTCATTATTTTAGCCCGGCCGCACAGTGCCTCCGGCTGACCCAAGTGTGTCCCCATACCAAATACTTCGAGCTTTCTTTTTACAGTAATTCGAAAGATACAAAAGCAATTTTGAACTGAAGGTCATCAAATTTAGATGTATTTTAAGCAGATAGTGATACTCACAAATTAATAAAAGCGTTATATTTATATATTTATATTATACTCCTTCCGTTCCATTTCAATAGATTTGTTTCTTTTCGACACGAGATTTTATGAGATTGTGTGTAAAGATAAAATGTAATGTTTAATATTTTAATGCACATTTCATTGTTTTTAAAACTAGAGCATCATAAATCATAAAAACATATTGATGTTTGATCTTAAATGAAAGATCATATCAAGACCTTTAATTTGGTATAAAAAACATTAAAATTAGAGAACAAACAAGCAAATTATGATAATTTAAACTTTAGTATTTAAATTATATTGAGATACGTGTTGAGAGATGAGTAGGATGATGAGATGCTTAGGCTACCCACAATGATGCACCCAAAAAAGTGGGATCTCTCCCACTTTCCGGTGAGAGATCTCACTCCCGTAGAGATCCCCAATGCACGGGATCTCTCCTATTTTAGTTTTAGTTTTATTTTTTTTTATTTTATTTTTTTATTTTTAATTTTTTTTATTTCAATTAATATTTCAATTTTTTAAACTTAAATATAAATCAAAAAATTTGAAACAAATTTTATTTATTAAATTCAAATACTAGTAGACATTACAATATTAAAAAAAAAAATACTAGGAATTACTTGGAATTATAAAATATCTAAATATCAAGTGATTTCTTCAACATTGCCAAGATGCGAATATGTTCCTCCAAATCCTCGGGCGACATTATGCTCGTATCCTTCTCCTTCAGCTTGACATACGTCTTAATTGCTTTGATTTTTTCGTATACTGATCTACCCTTTGCCCACTCCAAGAAATCTCGATTCGCTTCTGCAGTGGTGTTGAGAAGATTGACGATTTTTCCCTCCGGAAGGTCTGGTAGTGGAGCAGTTTGCAGTAGCCTTCCTCTTTCCTTTCGCTGCAGCCTTCCCAATTGGCCGTTTACGGCTGAAGAAGGGGGCATCATCCTCGGATCTACTAGAGTAGGACGACCCGTCAAGCCCCTTTTTTCGCTTATCAGAGCCGATGCCTTGAAATTTTGGAAGAGACTGCAAGATAACCCAAGCATCCTTCAGAACGAAGTGTTGCTTGTTGTTCTTCTTGTATTACAATGTCACGACCGCACTTTACTAAGGATAGCTAAGACGGGAAACCGTGACTAGGGGTTGGATATAAGAAGTGGGAAAGAAAGGGAAAACGACTTGTAACTCAGTAATTAACAAAATGAACAATTGAATAGACTCGATGAATAGAAACTTGGAAGACCAACAAAGATACGAAGAAGCTCAAGGCTCAAATGTTACATCATCATCCAAGAGAAGTAACTCTATAGAGTCGAACATAATCAAAATTCATGAAGGAATCAAGTAGTTCTCAATTTACTGGTTCATGAAGCTATCAAAATATGATGCTTAAACGTACAGCGGAAGTCTTTAACAAAATAGATACATATATGAAGATATGTATCTCTTTCTGAACCGAATTCAAAAGATTAACGAATCTCCTCTCAACACTGCCGCCCTTGCCACCTCGCTCAACCTGCAAGTTCTTGGGAAAACACGAGTAGGGCTGAGTACTTGATGTACTCTGTGGGGTTATGCCGAAAACATTTTATAGTAAACAATTATTATTCAAGCATTCACCATAATATCGCACAAAGTTTTAGAGAAATAACTAGTGCATAATAAACATCATTTGTTTCACAACAATTCGAAAGTACAACCCATGTCCAGATACATAATGTATTATCTGGATGTACAACCCCTTTCGTATCCATATAATGACTCACTCAGATGTACAGCCCCTTTCGCATCCATAATAATTACTCGTCCATAATAATTACTCGGGTGTGTAGCCCCTTTCGCATCCATAACATATTACTCGGATGTACAACCCCTTTCGCATCCATAATATATTATTCGGATGTACAGCCCCTTTCGCATCCATAATATATTATCCATATCTGTAATTATACCAGGCAAGGTAGCCACCTTCCCAGACGTATCCCTACATAACCGGCTCACCTTCTGAGCACACATTTTTTTTGACTGTGCATACACATAACCTGGCTAGCGATCTTTGTCTAACTCAGGCTCGATAGATAGAAAGTTGGCAAACCAACACAGATATGCATCATACATAAAACCATAAACATTTTATGCATGAGTAATTTTCAGTAAACTTGCATTTCATTTCAAAAACATGCTTCCGTATAGCAACATAAATATTTTCTTTGAAAGAAACACCCACCTGATTGCAAAGTGATAGATCGGTTCCTAGTTTCTTCTTCACGTTCCTCGACTCTCGTCCCTTGCTTGACCTTTAGGGAAAAAATCTCGTTTTAGAAGAAATACATTATTACTAGAATTCTCATTAGAGTTTTAGGATTTCATATCCGCTTCTAGTTCGTATCGCGTCTTAGAATTATATGATTAATCGAGAGGATAGAAAAGTCCATTCGAGAACTTCGGCATGACTTCGACATTCGATAAGTTTACTCGATAATTTTAAATTATCTAAAATCAGCTAAAGTCGACTAATTCAAATGAGAACTCAATTTCTCCATTCAAACTAGTCCCAAGACTCGATCAAGACGCTTAACAAAGCAGTAGAAAGTCCGTCATATAAAAAACAAGTTCAACATTCTAAGAGAATTTGGAAATTCTGCGACCCTCTAGGAAAATAATTGTTTCTCACTTATTATAAATCAAAACAGAGCATATGATATTGCTTTGGAAAGATAACACATAGGGCTATGATATGTTTAAATTTCAGAATTTTCCCATGAGTGAGCTGGGAGTTTGAATCATTTATTTCCAGAACTCGGAATCTGGAAATTAGAAATTTGGCAGATTCTGGTACCAACTTTGAGCGAGGATTTCTCACTCGTTTCTTAGTCAAATTGGGCGAGTGAGCTATCAAAACTGAAGTTCAGAAAACAAGGAACAACTTTCATTTTATAACTTTGTTCATTCGACCAAAGGAAAGTGGTCAAAACGTGGTTGGAAAAACGGGACAGAAGTTGTTCGTCGGAATTTCCAGATTGGAGATACAAACTTTGAAAAATCATAGTAAATTCATACGAACTCCATTTTGAGTGAACAAGATATGTATAGGAGTCTAATGAACGTACTTCAATATGGAAGAAGAATCAATGTCGAATTTCAAACGAGTTGTTCTCAATTTAGCCCGCAAGTGGGCTGTTTTCCAGATTTCAAAAGAGATGAGATGTGAATTTCAATTTGTCATAACAGATGCATATGAACTCGGATCAAGATGAAATTTTGGCTACGGACAGATGAGAACATGATCTAAAACTTTCATTTAGAGACCTTTCACATTTAACAAAGATAAATGGCTCAAATGTGCTGCACATGAGCTGTTCGATAAAATACCTGAACCAGAATCGAAAATAATACTCACGGATTCGGCTCTAGCTCATCTTAAACCATCATTTGAGCAAGGAAACGTGAGGAACACTCATCCAAAACACACATACGTGACTGTAGAGTCGGGCTTGAAGAATCAAGGAGGGGTTTTGACAATATTCACATCAAAGTTCATCAAATAATACATGGATGGCTTTCTTTTGAAGTATAGAACAAGAAATCAACAATTTCAAGAGCATCCATAGAGTTGACTATGGTGTGAACGAAATTGATTCATCATTTTTAGAGGTTTAAACTCAAAATCTAAACTCATATCTGTGCTAGATATGTTAAGAAGAAGATATTGTACCGATTGGAAATGAAAGAATCGAAGCTTGAATCTTTCCAAAAAAAATCGACTCTTTCTTGAACTACTTCCCTTTCTTTGATCAAGAATCCATCACCATAGCTTTGTTCCTTGGTTGATTTGATGAAGAAATCCAAGGTTTATAGGTGATTGATGAAGGAAAGATGGAGATTGAAGCTTGGAGCTTCAATGGAGTTTTAGAGAGAAAAAAGGGTGTCGATCATGGAGGAAATGGGGGTGTGCTTCGGTGATGAGTGGATGAGGAGTGAGGAGCTAATCTTCTTGTTTGAGTGGTGGTGAGAAGGGCACCACCCTCTTTTTCTCTTGTCTTACATGCATACACACATTAGCACTTATTCCTTCTTTTCATTTTAATTCCTCCCACTTACACTATTATAAAAATATATAGTCTTTTACTACTAAATCACACCTACATTATAGTATTGTTCTTGTCTTCTCATCATGATGCATGTATTTAGCATAAAATATTATTCCACTAGTCGGATATCTCTACACACATCTCATCTTATTTTCGTAAAATATTTACAGAATAACATTCTCTGAAAATTATTCCGGGTAATTTCTTGCATTGCCATAATTCCTTCATTCTCAAAATTCTTGAGATTTCATTGGAACAATTCCAACATATTATAAAAATTTCCATAAGCTCATTTTTGTCCGTGCTCGATCTCAAATACTCGAAAAATTTTATTTCCTCCTTCGAAATTCCAATTTTCCAAATACAGATTCTTACGGCTATTACATACAACTTGGCGGCAGCGTCGTAGATGTCGTCGTTGCTCTAACCGCTAGGCCATTGCTCCTTGCATTGAAGGTAGAAGCCGTTGAATTGTGCCACCTTCGCTTGAGCTCTTCCAAAATGCGACTTGAGCTGCACGTGGTCTCGATTATGGCTTCCTCCGGCTTCTTCTGCGTGTTGTACATGTCCTCGATCCGCCACCAAAATTGGACGCCAGTTTAGTCGATCCCTTTCCTCGGATCTTGAGCCACGGCCGACCAACAGAACGCGATGGCAGCCGTTTCTTCCGGAGAGTAGGCGACCGGGTGCCTATTGGTTGGAGTGACGGCTTCGGAGCCTTCAAGATTGGCCTTCGCCTTGGGCTTCACTTTCGCCTTCCCCTTTCCTTTTGACGGTGAAGGAGCGGGGACGTTGGAGACACCCTCGAAGGAGGCGGATAGATTCATCGACTCCAAGCCTTGCGTTGCAAAATGTTGAGAATCCGGCGGAGAGGGTCGATAGGATCCGGAGGAGTAGGCCCCAAGGGCGTTGGCGTATGCACCAAAACCGAGTGCCGGCGGCGGAGTGGGAGCTTCTTCCGGGATCGGTGGTGGTGTCGGCGGCGGCGGCGCTCCGTAGTTGCCGGCATAATTTCCGTACCAAGTGTTGAACTCGTACTCCATCGCATCCGACATGAATAATAACAAAAAAAGAGGTGTATAAATTGGAAAAATGAGGATGAATTGAAGCCAAAATAGGAGAAATTGCACTTAAGATGGGTGAAAAAGAAGATGAAATGGGTGCAATTTATAGGCAAAAATTGGAAGTAGCCGTTTGGAGCTCAACGGCTACCCCAACGGCTGAATGCGATTTTAATATTTTTTTTTATTTTCGCTGAAATTCGGCTTTTTTTTAAATAAAAAAAATAAATTGCCTTGCTGACGTCAGCAGGCTGAGCGATCTTCGTGCGCTCCTCCGCACCATCTCCGTCCGCTCCCGGGACCCCCAACGCGGGAACAAGACTGATCCCGGGATCGCTGCGGCGGCGCGACGAGCGATCCCGGCGCGTTGGGGGTGGTCTTAGAGGTCCATTTAATGACTAATTCTTTCCATTTTTAAAAACAGACAAATTCGTGTGAGACTGTCCGATTTAGTAAACATTCCAATTGAAATGGGACAGAGGGAGTACTGTATATGCAGAGAAATGATATGTCGCTTCTTAATTCGTGAGCAATTTCGTGGGCACCGATCACCGTTTGTTCTTTTTAGCATTATATTTTCAATTGTTTTATATTTTAGTATCTTAAGAATCAATATTGAAATCATTAAATCTACAAAATATATAAAATTCAAAGCTAGATTTGTCTTATTATTGATTTTTTTGAAGTTTTATGAAATAAGAACAAATCGAGCTTTGATTATTGTGAATTTTATAGATTTAATGATTTCATTATTGATTTATAAGGTATTAAAATATAAAACAATCAAGGATGGTCAGATAGATCATGAGGCCAGCGATGCGGCCGCCTCAAGACCCCAGAAAATTAAGGCCCCAATCTACCGATGTGTAGTACTCTCTCTGATTTGCCTAGTTTGACGTGTTTCATTATTTTATACTTCAAATATATTCAAGCAACGCGTCAACAGAGGAGAACAGAAGGAGTATATTATATAGGAGTAATATATATAAAGTTTTGCATTAAAATTATTTCATTATTACCTTTAGCTTAGAGGTAAACAACCGACTTATTGAAATTCTGTTGGGATATATTGTTAAACAACTTCCTCATCATCATAAGCCCCTATTCAATATTCATAAATAAAACCTCAGTTCAAAAATATTAATTAAACCAAATTAATAACAAAAGAAAAAACCAAATTTAAATAAAGCTGACAATATTTATTAAACCAAGTTAAAAATTTATAGATTTTTGTAAATACCAATTGATAAAATAAAAATAAAAATAGTACAATGACCTATTTAAATCAAATATATATAATAATACGAGGGCCTCTTGAAATAAAAAAATACTCCGTATAAAGACTTTGTAAAATCAAAATATAGTATATAGGATATTGTAAAATCAAATATTGAAATATAAGGACTCAGAGAAACTAACAAAAAAAAAAAAGGTACAAAGACTTAATAAAATAAATATTAAAAATAAAGAGATCTTAAGAATGTGTCTTGCCAAAGATAAATAATAAACATTATTTTTATGACTTTATGAGATAGGTAGCATAATATAGACGAGCATGTTATTGGATTCGTAGTCTCCTCTCATTAATTATATTAGCTGATTTTTGTCGGCTACTAAGCTTCTATTTACGGTATTTTCTTCTTAAAGCTGGCTAGTTTATGCGCGGCGATTCTAACTATGGAATCAATTCAGTTGTAATATTATATTTAAAAAAATATATATCAATTGTAATATTCTGCACATTTCATTTATTATGGATAAAAAATAGTCCAAAATAAATTAAATAAACGGTAATTGACGCAAAGCTCACAAATAGAAATAGTCATCACACTTATTAATCGGATGAGATCCTCTTTCTCGAATTCGTTTTGAAAAAATGGGAGAATAGAGAGGGTTAGATGACATTTGGTATTATGTGGTTATAGAAAAATTATTGATTACGTAGAGAAAGAACGTTGTTGCTTATTGAGTTAAGAAAATGAAAACGTCAATTTGAGGACAAAAATTAAAAATTGAAAAAAAAAAAAACCCCTCAATTTTAGGAAGAAACAATAAATTAAAAAATTAAAAAAAAAACCACATTTCTAAAAAGACCATTAAATGAAGGAAGAGGGAAAATAAAACGGTCAATTCGAGGAAGAAATAAGAAAAAGAAAAATGACATCAATTTGAGGAAGAAACGTAAAAACCAATGTTTTAAAAACCGGACCGGAGGTCGACCCGGTGAGGCTCCTGGGTCATGGTTCGATCGGTTCAACCGGGTCCGACCATGGTTGAACCGTTTAATAAATAAATTAATAAAAATAATTATAATATTTATTATATACATATAAATATCAAGAATTTCATAATTTATATAGTATATGTTCATAAAAATTTAAGAAACACAAATTAAAATCCATAACAAAAATATATATATTCATATTATATATATTTATACTAATAATAATAATAATAATATACATGTGATAAATATAAAAAAAAATATCCGAAATGTTATATACTTATAAATTAAAAACATAAAAGTTCATAACTATAAGTTAAAATATATTACTATCGTAACAAATATAACATTAAAATATAATCAAAACTTATTTAACTATAAAAGTTTTGCATATTTGTTGAGTATGTATAAGAAGAATATGTAAAATATGTAATGGAGAACTAAAAAGATATAGAGAAATGAATGGTTTTATCAAATGTAATTATAAAATTAACTGAATCTAGAAATCTATACTTAATCCGTCCAGCACAGTTGGTTAGCGCCTTGGACTGCTATCTGGGAGGTCAAGGGGATCGAAACCCCATCATGCAAAAATTTAAATTTTTGTGAAAACATTGACTCGGCCGGTTATCAATAACCGCTTCCGGTCCGCCGGGTTGTCCGGTTTTGGCCGGGTCGCTCCGGTTCCGACGGTTCAAAGGCGGGTCAAAGGGACTGCCGGTTTTATGGTGCAAACTGGACCGGTACTGTGACCGGTTCCCGGTCGAACCGGTTCAATTGGCCGGTCCAGTCCGGTTTTTAAAACATTGGTAAAAACACATTTGTAAAAGAGAGAGCATTAAATGAAAGAAGAGACGGCCCTTCCACGGGTATCGAACTCATATCCATTTATTTAAGTAAAAATAAGGCATTCTAATTCTTCCAACTAAACTACAGCAACAAAATTAAAATGAAATGAACAAACAATTTATAGATACATATATGGGCCAGAACTAAATTTTCGAGGGCCCTTTGCGATCGCTCACCCTGCACAGTGCCCTAAACCTCCCTTAATTTGGCTATTATTTGATCGAATATGTTACCATTTTATCGATTATATTTTTTACTATCATGGTTTTAAATCTTTCTTAATTATACAATTTGTTGATTATTAATACTACTATATTTTAATACCCGAAATTCTAGATATTTCTTTTCGGGTTATCTGAAATGTCAAGATCCTAATTACCTATTTATATACTTACCTATGTATTATATATATTCCCCCATACTGTATTTGCTTATTGACTATAAAAAGAAGAAAATTAGACTAGACGAGGCAATGCAATGTGCAATTCCCGACATAGGTTAACACGTAACAATATAATATAATATAATATAATATAATATGGTAGTATAGTGAGCTTGAGATAGTCTTGAATTCGATCAAAAGAAAGAGAGAGACGCAAGAAAGCAAATTAACAGATCATAGTTGTATAGATAGATATAACCTATTGTAAATTGAGGGGTTTGAATTGAATAATGGATTTCCCGCTATAATTTATTTTTTCATGTATAATTCATTGATAATAATGGTCAACTTTCTGAAGGATTGTGACTACTAATATAATGTAATGTGGGAAACTTCATGCTTATCAATTTTGTGATACGAAGTTCGAATTCAAGTATAATATTTTGAATAAACACTAAAATGATGAAATAATTAATCATTTCATATCAGATAGGTTTAAGAACACGTGGCCTGATAATTAATATCGATCACAGATTATAATTATGTTTATCTAAAATATTTTACAAATAAATACACTTATAGATATATATAGTATTTATATATACATTTATTGCTAATTATTTTTACATTATTTTGTAAAATTTTGATTATAAACATATAATCACATTGATGAATTAAAAGACATGTATAAGCAAGATTCTTAAAGAATTGTAAATTTTAAATATTTTATGAGCACCGAACCATAAGAAGGTAAATAAGTGAGTGTAAACATCAAAATAAAATAGCAAATATAAAAAAATTATTAAAATTATCATAAATTCAATGTTTTTTTTCTTTTCTTTTTAGATATTCTAATGATTCATTCAGATTTCGAATTTGTTGTAATCTTTGCATTTGATAATAGTTTCTGTTCTTTTGCAGTAACCCTGACCCACATCAAGTGGAGGATGAAGTGAAGAAGTTATGAGAAGAATTTTTAGGAATGTACTGAATGTTCTCTAGTTTATTAATTTGCTTCTCTTCAATTCTTTTTTTTTTTTTTTTTTGAGGACATGTTCATTTAATTATTTTCACAGACTCGCAGTTATGTGTGAATAGTCGTTTTATTTTGCTTTTAGAAGTGTGTCGTTCCGCCCCCCCCCCCCCCCCCAAGCATTAGCTACATAGAAAAGAAAAGGCAATAACCCTAACGAATAACATAGAACCTAGTACTCCTAGATTACTAAAAATCTAAATTACGAAGGCCATTTCGTATTAAATCAGAAGGTTAACGAATTTCGTTGTAATATTTGTTTACGCGAATTTTTTAATTGCTTCTTCAAACAGCAATTTGAAGAAAACTACAAGATATTTTTGCATTGTACGGAAAATCAGAATAATTCTCATAAAAATCATCAAAAATCACCTTACATTCAGCGTGTTCCGATCTCTCTATTTATACTCTACGAGCTCTACCTATTTTATTCTAACAGAATAATGCCACATGGCAGTAAAACAAAAACAATTGTAGATATAAAGCTAAATCAACGGAAATCATCAATCATACTACTTTGATATACTTCCTTCATTTCATATAAAATGACACACTTTTTTTTGACTTTTCTGGCACACTTTTCAACGCTTCTCGATGATGGGTTTTAAAATGAATTTTTGAAGAATTCTTTCTTTTACGGGATACCATGACTGTCGTAGTATTCCGTAAAAGAAAGAATTCTTCAAAAATCCATTTAAAATCCATCATCGAGAAGCGTGAAAAAACGTGCCAGAAAAGCCAAAAAAAAGTGTGTTATTTTATATGAAATGGAGGGAGTAGTAAACACAAACACTAGCCTCAAAGATAAAAAATCACAAATAATGGCCACTTTTTATGCTAATTAAATGTCATATGTACCCTTAATGAAATAGGTTAAGTAAAAATTAAAAGAAACGTACAACAACTCACAGGCCTCCCCCGACCAGATCTCTCTCTATAGCTTTTGTTTATTCTAGATTCAGAAAAAAAAAAGAAGAAGAAGAAGAATTCTGCTGCTAACAACGAGCACCTATACCATTCATTCGTTGCCATCTTCATCCAGCAACCATCATCTTCTCTCTTCCTCAATACACGAGCACATTCAAGAATACACGATTTCATCGAATTCAAACTCGTGTCTTCCTGAAATGAAGCACAATCGCTGCCATCTTCATCCTCTCCCCCATATCCGCCGCCTTTCGTCCGATCTCTGCAGTCCACAGTGGCTCGAGCCATGGCTGCGATCAATGCTGTCAGATCTAGTTAATACACGAATCACGAATGTATGAGTCGTGTATTCATGAAATTGTGCACATCGCCGCCATCTTCCTCCTCTCTCCCAGATCTGCCGTCTCTTGTCCGATCTCTGTAGTCCGAAGTGGCTCACGAGCCATAGCCGCGATCAATGCCTTCAGATCTATTTAATACACGAATCACGAATGTATGTGTTGGGTATTCGTGTATTCATAAATTTGATGCAGCAGGTTCCGACGATGGTTGCCGATGTCCGAAGGTGGTTGCCGATGTCTTGGTGGTGAATTGAATTCGTAGCACTTGATACGTGTATTTAGGAGAGGAGTCGTGTATTGTGCAGCGGCATTCTATTTACTTTCTCGGTGATTAAATTTTCTATGTTCTTCATTAATCTGTTGTCCAACATCTATCTCCTCACAAAATGGTTTGCTGCTACTTTTATTATTAATTTCTATATTACAAGAATAGATCTATAATACATGAACAAATATGAGTCGTATACTAGGCCGCAACACACGAATACACGAGTCATGTATTTGTGTATATTCATGTATTCGTATATTCAGGGGTAATTTGGTAAGAGTGGCTAGTTTTTTGGTTTATTTATCTTTATGGCTAATTTTTTGGTTTGTTATATTAAAGTGACTATTTTAAGGGTTGTCCCACTCCCTTTTGGCCATACTATTCCATTTTTATATGCACTTCAATTTTGATTTTATAGAAGCTTTCGATTGATCAGGTGTGTTCATCTCTTGTTTTGTAACAAATGTTATTACCCATGCATTACTAATTATTTTTCTTGAAATAATTCTTTTGTCTAGTACTCCCTCTATCCTGCTCGATTTGGCTCATTTCTTTGGGTACATTTTTTAAGGAGGGGTGAATAGGAAGAGAATGTGATGCCCCACCTTGTTTAATGACTTTGAATTAGTTGTTCCAATAAAAGGGAATGTGGTACCCCACCTTATTATATGTATTTAAATTTAATTTGATGAATTAAATTATGTCCAATGAAAAATAAATTTGGAGGTACATTTAAATGCTGAAATTCAAAAACCAAATTCTGATTAGGATTGAAATTCAAATATTGAAGTAAACTAACTCGTCGTGGCAGGTAAGGTTTGATTGGGGTGCCGAAGGTAGAGATCTGGGTGAGAGGTGACCACCACGGGAGTGAGACCAGCGGCGGCGAGAGAGAGAAATTGAAGAGTGTAGAATCAAAGAGTGAGGCGGAGAGGACGAGAAGTGAATTAGGGTTAGGTTTGAGTGTGGGCTAAGCGGATTAATTATGGGCTGGTGGTAGGCTAAGTGGGTTGTGGCGGGCTTAAAAGAAAAATTGGCCGAATGAAGTGAGACACCCCATTTAGGAAAGGTGACCAAATGGGTTGCGACGGAGGGAGTATAACTAATAGCATATCACCTCAAACTTTGTCGGTCATTTGAGAAGTTTTTTGGAAACAAAGTTTATATTTTCTACGCGGATATTTTGAAAATTCGAGAAAGATTGATAGGGAGATGAAAACTACAATGGAGAAGAAATTAAGGAAGTAAGATTCAGTCTCTGTTAGTCTTTTATGAAGATAAAGAAGGTTGCATGGGCTTCATGAAGTTGGAAGGAGTAAAGATGAAGAAGAGTTTCTGCATTAGTTTTAGGGTTAATTAAATAAATCGTTTTTTTTTTTTTTTTTAATTGTTAACGCTTTTGTTCTTTATTTTTAGACTTTTGTCTCCTTGCCACGTCAATATGTATTCCTCTATAAAAGGGAAACACAGCTGCATGCTAGCTTAAGTGAGTTTTGTAATCTTTCTTCTATCAAGTAATGAAATCAAGTTCCTTTTCTTCAAGTTCTTAGCTGGTTTTTCATCCTTTCATATTCGATGAACTCTCTTTTATTTTAATATCTTTTCAATTACATCATTCTTGATTTTTAAGTGTTAATTAAATTAGTGTATTATATATATATATATATATATAAAATTAAGTAGCGGGCTTGTCTTCTTACAATTATTCCTTTGTTCAAGTCTCATAAAAATTGCACGGGATTAGATCTAAATAAAGGATTGGAAGACTAGCTAGCTACTAGTATGGAGTACTCCCTCCGTTTTTTTTAAGTGTCATAGTTACTATTTTTAATGTTTGTTATTAAGTGTCACATTTCGGAATTTGATAACATAATAGCTACATTTTTCCAATTTTACCCCTATAATTAATGTTATATATAAGTTGGTGCTAAAAAAAAAAGAATAATAAATGAGGTTAAAATGTAAATTTACACATTTCCTTGGTATGTACAATTTGTTGACTGTGACACTTATAAAAAAACAGAGGGAGTAGATTATTTGCGTTGATATTCATAGGAAAGTTTTCTTCAACTCTACCAATTGTGTGTGTGCAATCTCTTATCCGTGTGGATTTGCGTAGGATTCAAATCAGAATAGTTTTGATCTTAAATAGTTGAAGACTATACTCCGTATAATATACCAAGGGCTCGTTCGGTTCTCAAGATTAGGCATGATTATATCTGTAATTGGTCTCATTATGATGTTTGGTTTACAAGATTCATAATGTTGGAGGCCCGGTACTCAATACAATGATAAGGAGGCCCGCTCTATTCCCATGATTCAAGTCGGAGGCTACCCCCTCCGATTGTATTTCGGACACAATTTTTATTGCATAATTCCATTATACCCTCTCTTCAAGTGTCCAGTTGTATATCATTAATTATTGTTAGATAAAGGGGCTCTTGTCTCTAAACTCTTTCATTGTTTTTGTTTTATAATTATTCAATTTTGTGGTGTGGAATACACGGTTACATATTACTGTTTGTTTGTTATTTTCTATTTATTTATTTTCATGGGTTATTTTGCAATGATTTATTTAATTAAAATAATAATTTTTATTTAAATTATGTACTCCCTCCGTCTCGCTATGTTTGACACTTTTCTTTTCGGCACGGGAATTAAGACGCAAGTGATTAGTGTGTAAATTATAATGTTGATCCGCCCTCACTTTAGGGTGAGGGTAGAGAGCAATAATAATCGATTGAGTAATCGAGTCGAACCACAAGGAATGCAAGGACGCTCAAGTTTCAAGTAGTAACCTAGCTACTAAACCTACTATTCAAGCTACCGACAAGCATGTTTTTATGTTTTTGATTAACTAATGACACCAAAAAGTAATTATCAACTTCAAACTTAACCAAACAAGCAACAAATAAACAAAGGATATAAAATCAATAGAAAATAAACATGATTCCAATTATACTTCGATTAGGCTCAAGTGATGGGTGATTAGAACTCTAACTAGAATTAACCAATTTAATCCAATTTCATGTGGGAAACCTCCTAACTATAGTTCACTCAATTCTCATTGCAATGAAGACAAGTAGATTAATGAAATGCCTAATTCCGACTAAGACATCAAACAATTCATCTCCCAATAGCTCATGGAGTTCCTTAACCCTACTATACTCTAGCATGCAAATCTCTTGATCCTAGCATCTAATCTAAGCCTCCTAAGCATTAGATCAAACACTTGGTATGCAACTATGGTGATCAATCACAATTACATAATAAAACATATCCCAAGAGAAATGAACATAAAATTAGAAGGTAAATTCACAATTAAAGCCTAAACCCAATCACTTAATCCTAATCTACATATAATTGAAATCACAAAGAGAACTAGCTAGACATAATTAAGGAAAATAAACCATAAAAAGTAATTAAAATCATGCTTAAAAGAAAGAGAATTCAATAAGGAAGAAGAAGATGGTCTCCAATTGCAAATCCAACCAATGTAGCTTCAACAATCTTCCAAATACCAAAAAGGAAAGAGGGAAATGTTTCTAGGGTTCTTGGGGAATTAAAATATCCAAAGATATACAAATGAGGTGAATTTTGGGGTTAAATACATCACAAATCGAGTTTGGGTCGAATCGGGGTGAAACGGGACGAACCGGGACGAGTCGGGGCGAGCCGAACTCGCCCATAAGTGAAGAGGGCGCTTGACCGGCGGTCTGTGGGAAGGGGAACCGGCGGTCTGGCAAACCGCCGGCCAGACTGCCGTCTATGCTGCCATATAGGGTGGTGAACCGGCGGTTTGATGTTGGTTCCCGGCGGTTTGACAAACCGCCGGCCAACCCGCCGGTTTTCCTTCTCTTGCGCGACTTCACCGTTTTCACTCGTTCTCTCTCGTCCGAACTCCGATTCTCGATCCGCTTTTTGCTATAGCTTCCTAACGAGCTCCTCTTCGACATGGAATGGTCAATTTGGCCAAACGAGTTTTCCATCAACCTGCAAAAAGTCACAAAGAGACTCGAGAGAACGAGGAAAACATAAACACTTGAATGAGTGAAACCCTAGCTTTATGAATTCAAATTCCACATTCTTAACCCTAGGTTTCACCCTAATCAAACTCGAATCTTCCTCATTTCTAGCCTTCGATCCTTAGTCACATGAATGCTCTTTCCAATTCTTACAAAAAATGGACCGAAAACCGAAAAGAAACGAGAAAAGTAGAATGTATGCTACAAGTTAAGAAACCCTAGCATTTCTAACCTTTAAACACCCAAATCGAGACTTAAACACATGCAAAATACACTCAACATGCACATAAAATACGTGTTAATCACTCCCCCAAACTTAAGCCATTGTTCGTCCCGAACAATGAAACGAACAATCAAAACACTTAACACGTATGGAGTGTGCATTTGAGATCAACGATGCCTCAGAATTTCTAACCAAAAACATTTTCCGAATTTTCAAAGCATATCAAGCACACTCTCTACCTCCTCACATGAATCACTAGCAAAGAACTTACTTCAATCATCAAGCAAATGAACCTCACGGGAAGTGTATCGCTCAACACTCAAGTGTATAAGGTCATCACTCAACAAATCAATGCAATGCAACTCATTTACCATAAGCTTGCCTCTTATCTACCATCTCCACCGCTTAAGCATGTGCATGATACCAAGATCAAAAAGGACTTTATCAAGCTTGTAATGTAGGGACATTGGTGAAGGTAGGGAGTTTTTAGGCTAAGTGACTTTAATTTTCATTCAAGCACCCCACCTTATATCTTCTTCACTCTAAGTATGAAATTATTCATCTTCTACCTTATCCAACCCCTTTTTATAATGACATCTCAAGCTTTTACTAACACTCATCACATGACAAGAACTATTCATTTATGCTCTTTATTCAACAACTTTTCCTCTTCTCTTTTTTTTTTTTTTTTCAATGAGGAACTTTGTTTTAACTTATTCATTTCTAAACAAGAGCTTATAGGAGTATCTTCTCAAGGCAATTCCATCCCAACAACTCTCCATTTTACCCATAATTTTCCATAAATTTTTAACTCTTACCAAGATTCCCTTATCCATCCTTTACCCCCCTATCCTCCGGTTTTTAAATGAAAGGCTATATATGGCTCAAACGGGGACCACAAGGGTAATGAGAGATAGGTTAGTGTTTGGGAAAAAGGGTTATGAAAAGATGGCCTAAGATCATTTCCTAATTCTATGCACAAAAATAGCAACCTTGATTAAGAACCACGGCAAGTTCTAGAAATAGAGAAGCATGCATGATAACTCTCAACAAGGAACAATTAACTATATGCAATGCATAGTCTTAGCTCAAGTCCACACTAGTTAATGTTCAATGCTTGACAATCAAGTTTCATTCTTCACCAACAACTCATGCAACTTGATAAAGAGGTGTGCTCAACCATGCTTCTCTCATTTAAAACACTTCTACATTTTTCATATTTCATCATAGGCATCTCCCTCTTATGCACATGAACAATTCAACACGTGCTTTCTCACTCAAGCATGCAAGCATACATGCATTCTCAACTTAAGACTTTTCCCTTTCTAAAATTTCGCACTCAAAACCAAAGATTCGACACACAAACCTCATGAATCAACAAACTATTCATTGAATCCCTATTCATCCCCAAATTCAATAGAGCAAATCAACAAACTTTCAACAAATTCACACCACAAAGCAATAAGACAAACCAACAATGACCAAAATCTTTCACAACAAATCCATTCTCCAAGATCCACCTCCAAACCAATCTTCTCACCAAAAATCCAACAACTCCATTCACTCATTCACAACCAACATATCCAAATCATCAACCCATCGAATGACAAGCAAGACACATAAATATCACCAAGTCACATTAAAGATACAATAGACATACAAAGAAGCAAAGAAGTAGAAAAATAAGCATAATTAAAGAGAATTTAAAAGCATGAAATGTAAGTAATTTAAATTCATTATCCTACCCCCATCCCCCAAACTTATTTTAGAAAATAAATTCTAAAATGAGTTTGGAGGGAAAGATAAATAATGGATTTAAATTACACTTACAAACATTCCGAGCTACTTCGGGGGCGGTCTTGGCCAAGTGGCGCCTTGGCCAATTGATAGTCCCTAAAGCTCTCAAGGAGTGCTTCCATTCTCTCGCTTCTTCTTGCTTCTTCCAATTGAGTGATTCGGATTGATGTCATTTCATGTCTCATAACGTGACTTGAGCATCCAAAGCTTTGAAATTACTCTCCATGTCTTCCATTCGATTCTCAAGAACCTCAAACCTTCCTTCATCTATTGAACCACTTGGACCTTCTTCATCTCCCATTGAGTCACCATCCATCCCTTCCATGTTCTCCTCTTCCACTTCCACATGACCTCTTCTACAAGTGAGTATGATCCCCTCACCATGTTTAAATATGTGACCATTCATGATTACATAATGCAAGGGGTAGTCAAGTACCAATTTTCCCTCTCTTCAACATTTGTCACCACAAATGCTCACTGCATTGGGCATTGGGTACAACTCTTCCTTAGTTATTCGGAAGTAGTATGGAGGGGAAACCGAAGTAATGAACCTCAAATACCGAAGCTTGATGATATCTAAAAGAAATCACCTCTCATCGGAGGATATCCACCAAGATTCCCTTGATTTTTCTTGCAATTGGTGTGAGCATCCCACCAATATTTATCTTTCCAATTTCACCACGAGCTTGCCTTTGCCAATTGAGGAATGAAGAGCTTACAAAAACTAATTCTCTTTCCGGTGAGCATAGCATGGAGAACGAATAGGTCATCATTTCTCACCGAAGTGTTCTCTTTTCGAGCTAGGATGGTTGAGATAGGATCTTCAAAACCATTCGGAGCACCGGGTTCCTTACTTCGTTAGATTTAGAATATCCGGACCTATACCCTTCTTGTGAAGTGGGAATGAGCTTGTTCCAAAAAGTATTATGGTCGAACACCCTCTCTATGAGTTGATCACCTCCGTGGGGAACACCAAATGCATCATCAATGTCATCTAAGGAAATCTCATGCCTTTCACGTAAAGTTGAAAATTGATATTTTGCAAGGCATGTACATTCGTGGCCTCCAACGTGCTCATCATTTCAAGCGTAACCTTGGCATAAGTCCTCCAATCTTGAATGGTATCATCAAGGAA